>JARWLC010000014.1:50972359-51572359 GCA_033318265.1 Phyllotis vaccarum
CTAACAGAAATCATCTACATACTGCAGCAGGGTGACTTTGGGATGTTGGATCCTGAAGAAGCTTAAGTCTTTATGGAGGGCTTCATCAAAAATAGTGGGAGAGTTTTTGAATCCCTGGGGCAAGCATGTCCAGGTTAGCTGGCCAGAGGTTAGAGTAGGGTCGAGCCCCAACTCCCCTAGTTATCATTTCTTAGGGCTATCATGGCATGCTGACACCTTTGAGCCTCTTTCTTTTTAGGGCAATCCCTGGCCCAATGTCCTGTACCTTTGCAGCAGGCACATCTAGAGGAGGACGGTGACTTGGGCCCCAGTTACTCCCTCTATTGCCTCTTCTAAACTTCTCTTTCCCCTCAATGGTACCTTTAACTACTGTGGCCAGGATCTTTGTTAATTTTTTGTCCTCCATTTTTCCCTAACTATCTTTTTCTTCTCTCTTTCTTTTTCTTCTCTTTCTCCGTCTCTCTCTCTTTCTCTTCTCTGTTCCTTCTTCCCCCTCTCTCTTTTCTGTTTTTTCTCTTTTACCAGATCCCCCAAAGTTAAATCCTGTAACCCATCCAGATGCTGTAACTTGCATCTGATATCTGAGGCTGACTGACCAATAAAAGCCATAGAAACCTATGGTAGGCCTCCATTAGTCTCTCTGAAAATACTGAGGGCGACTCATCAAGTCTCTGAGCAACCTCTCTTACCTTGGCCAAATTAGTGGGCTGATGTGCAGCCACTCAGAGACCCACTACCAGAGTCTGGCAATAGATGGACAGATGCTCCCTACCTTCAGGAGTATTCAGGTCCCAGTTGGGGCGGCACGGCGGAAACATATCATTGATTGCATTCTGGAGTTGGGTGGGTCGGTCTTTCATCCTGCCCAGGAACCTGCTTTCTGGCTTCTAAAAGGTTTTTGTCCTGTTCCTCTGTGGTATAGTGTTCTTAGTAGCTGCCGGCAATCATCCCAAGTGGGTTGATGAGAAAACATAAGAGATTTTATTAATCTAATTAAAATTAATTAATTACTTTAACACTATAACGTATGAATACAACTTAGTCATTACTCTGTTGTTCTTAATTTAAAGTTCAAGTGAAACCTTGTTTACAACTGCAGAAGACACTGACCAAATTCTTCTGCCTCAATATAATACATTAATTTTATTATATAATAATAATTATCAGCATCTCACCGAGGCAAATCAGTCAACTTTTAGGATTTATCAAGACAACAGACACAAATATAATTTAAGACTAAGATTTTCAGGACTTACTCATTCTCTTAATGTAGTAGATTTGTAACAGACAATGTTTCTGACTTTGAGGTATAACTAAAAATAAGAACAACTTCTTATCAGGCATACAAAACAAAACTATGGCCCTCTTCTAAATAAATCTATAACCTAGAGGGATCTTTAGAGAAAGGAGGATTATTATTTTTCTAATTATATAGATCAGAGGAGGAAGCAGCCCGCAGCCTCAGCCAGGGAGTCCCAGCCACTTTCAATGGAGGAGAAGCCGGGCTAGCCACAGCCTCAGCACTATCACAGCCATCACCGTTCACACCATTACCAACAGCCTCACCAATACCTGCACCATGGAGCCAAGGGCAGCCCCAAGGCCCAGCCCAAGCCGCTGAAACGTGAGCAGAAACACACCCTCCAGCAGCACCAGGAAACGCCGAAGAAGAAAACAAGCTATGGTGAAATAAATGGTAATGCTGGAGAAAGAGAAATATCTTTAAAGAGCCTCAGTTCTGATGAAGCTATTAACTTTATTTTTAGGGTGCTTAATTGCAACCAGCTAGTTGTAGACACTAGCCTGAAGCAGACTGTAAAGAGCAGCACCTTCGGAAAAGCAGAAATTAAAACCAAGAATTTTATTCAGAAAACCAGTATGAACAAAAAGAATGGGAAGTCTTATGAAAACAAATCTGGATCAGGCTATATTATTAATGGTTATATGGGTAAAGGATCAGATAATAATGGTAGAGGATCTGAGAGTGGGTATACCACTCCTAAAAAAAAAAAAAAAAGGAAAGCTAGGTGCAATAGTGCAAAGGGTTGTGAAAACCTTAATTTAGTGCAGGACAAAATAATGCAAGAGACTAGTGTCCCAGCATTAAAACAGGGACTTGAAAGTTTAAAGCCTGACTACAGTGAACAAAAGGGCCAATACTGTAAGGTGGGCATCTCTCCCCTCTTGCCCGTCATCTATCAGGGGTCCGTAGGGTAGGAGAGTAACTGCCACATCCTGGGGACAATCCTGGCCTGTTGTTTCTGGAAAGGAAAGTCAGGGGAGGAGGAAGAGGAAAGGGTAGGCAGGGGAGAGGAAATAGGAGGAGATATGGGTTGGTCTGGAGGGTAGGGAGGAGGAGGGTGAGGAGAGCACAGCATCCTGCTTCCTCAGCCCTCGGATTCAGAGAGCTGCTGCCCTGAAGGACGGGTGGAGGGGTCAGGAGGAACGGGGAGTGGGAAAGATACCCTTGAAAACTGCTGGCATGGCCGGATGGTGCTGGGTTGAATCCTCCAGGCAGACTGTGCAGACCCCATCTGCTTACCTCTTAAGAGTTTCACGTCCTCTTGAACTCTCTTTTTAAAGTTCCTTTCAACTTTCCCTTATGGTACTTGTTGACTCTCGGTCTTGTGCCAGTATTTAGCCTTAGATAAGTTTACCACCCACTCTGGGCTGCATTCTGAAGCAACCCGACTCCGGGAAGGCCTGGGCCTGGCGCTGGGGGCCGCTACTGGTCCCCCACTAGTGGCCAAATGGAGTGGGTCCTCCATATGCCACATTTCCCATGCCAGGCTGTGTTGCTGCTGGTTGGTTGAAAGATAACAGCTTTGACCGCCCAGATCAGCGGGAGGTAGAAGGACCCTTTGGCAGGCCATCCCACCTTCTAGGGCCATCCCACCTTGAAGGAAGGCCATTTGGCTGACCAGAAAGTCTGCTATTTGCCCTTTTTCACAAATCAATGAGAGATTGTGTGCTCTCTCTCGGACTCTGAATCATTGGTCCAGAGTCTGAGAGAGAGGAGTTGAAGTTTTCTGACCCATGTTTGTTAGATCAAGCAAGATAAAAACACGGAGCAAAAGCGTAAGGCAACAAACAAAGACACAAAAACACTTCCAAGACTCACAGAACATAGAATACACAATTTCTACTGGCCCAAAATCACCAGATCTCTGACCTCCCAGCAATAAAGTTACCGAGTCAGAGTCAAACAGAAGGACACATTTGGGCGACGCCAGAGTTCCTCTTTCTCTGAGGCATCCCACAGAGTTTTGTCTTGCAGCTCCCAGACATGTCTGTCAGCTGCAGTCAGGGGGAGCTCACACGTCCCTCTGACAGCCACCACCAGCCCGAACAGAAACCAAAATAAACAGATACAAGAACACTCTAGGAAATCACACTTCTGAGCACCAAAACCAGAAAAAGAAAGGCCTTACTTATCCTGGGAGATGACAGTTGGAGTCTCCTGTGTGGGCAGAGAGCTCGGTGGGACCTCCAAATGTTAGGGCTGAGAAACTCGCCACATTTAGGAAGACTTCAAGAGACACTCTCTCATGCAAAAAGCAAAGGGCTAGTTTATTTACCATGCAGCAAGGAGCTTGAACTGAAATTGAACAGGCTTTTTATAGGGAAAGAATTTTAAGCATAAGTTACAGCAGTAGCCTTGTATAAAAAGTAGATAAGGTTTTGCTGAGAACAGGGTGGTCATAGCAACTTTGAGGTTTTTCCAAGAACAGGGTGGTCAAGACATTTTTAGGAACAGTGTAGTCGTAACATTTCTAACAGCAGGGTGGTCATAACTTTCTTTTGGAATCTTGGGCACATTTTTTTTTGCTTATCAGAAAAAGGGGGGGGTGAAGAATAACAAACTTGCTTTTGCACAAATTCTTTCTTAACAATATTCACGCATACAGAAAGACATACCCACATCATTACTCTTCTTTTCTGATATATGCAAAGGACCTTCTAACACCACAATTTTTTTCAGTAGAGGTAAAGCTTATAGAGGTAAAGCTTAAAGCTTATATCACTCAACTATTTTCTTCAGCAATTAGGCTTTGCCATCATGTTGTGGAGGTTAACCAATAATATTGGCAGTACTCTGTGCTGTTTGGTAAAAGGCAATCTATGGGTGTAGTAAGAGGTTTCTGGCCCTGGTGCCCAACGTGGGTAAATATACCCACATAAAGCCGTAGAAAGCTTAAAGACAGTCTAGAGCCCAAAGCAGCTTCTGAATTGTGTCTCTGAAGTGGCCCGAAGTAAAGAGACTGAGTGGTATATGGGATGAAATTATAAAGTGGTGTGTTTGCTACATGCAACTTAAGGTGAACAATGCCAGTTCCTGAATCTAGATGTAAGCAAAGAGCTCTGTATGGTGGATTTAAGGTTCCTATTAATAAGGACAAAAAGAGAATAGAGTCAAAGATGGCTTCTTAGTGTCAATGCTTTCTTGGATCAGCTCTGTTTGCCTGAGGCAAACTAAGGCTTGACTTTTTTAAGAGAAACTTCCTGTTTCAGCCTTAGAGGCAAAACACTTGTGAGTCTTTTAAGAGGCCCTGCTGCCAAATACTTAAATAGAGTTAATGAGCAGCAGATGGCAATGCTTTACTTGGTAATTATATGAACCCTAAAATTCCCCAGAGTACCTGGGTTAAAAAGATAAATTCTATGAAATTAGAGTAGGAGGTGGGTGGAGCCATCCATACACCTTACTAACCTTGAATCCTTAGCCAAGGACTTTGGCAGATCAAAGGTGTGTTCTGAAACTGAAAGAAATAGAAGAATCTGGGTGGAGTCAATCACCCTAGCCAAGCAAAGGTGTGGTCAGGACAGAAAAAGTTAAGAAATAAATATACAGTAAAGACAGTTTTTATAAAAAAGTCTAAGTGGTTTAGAGTGTGTTGAAAATATAGATACATAGGTTTAGAGAAAGAAAAGGTAGTGAAAGCCTTTAAAAAGAAATAGAGTAAAATAAATAAATAAATAAATAAATAAATAAATAAATAAATAAATAAATAAGTAAGTAAGTAAGTAAGTAAAAAATAAGCCACGTAAAGATGGAAAATATAAAGAATGTCTGAATACTGTATGTTATTGTCTTATCTTTAAGTTTCTTGACTGAAAATGAAATTGTAAAAGCTAAAAGACAGTTGATTATAAATGCTGTTGGACTAATTCAACCTATATATTTTGTAAATGAGTTGACTTTAAAACTGAAAATGCAAAGATATGCTACTTCGGAGAAGAGGTTTTCTTTTTATTTTCACTGAAAATGAGAGGGTCTGGATTTATTCCTGGATAAAGAACATAAAGTTTGATAGAGGAAGACCCCCTGAAAAATCTCCAATGGAAATGGATCGCCCAGATGATTCAGCATTTCAGAGCACCTCTGTTGAAATTTCTGGATCTCTGTATCCAGAATAACTTCAAGGAGACTGGCTGTGATGACCCAGCCTTACAGACTACTCTACTAAGGACTTGTGTATAATCCTACATTTTTCCTTTGATTCCCTTGAGATTGCCAGCATCCCCATTCAGCAGGAAGTAGCATGGAGAACAACGCCCAGATTCCCAAAACATGGAATATGGACATTTGTGTTTATTTACAGTGTTGTTTATAAGTTGTTATAGATAAGGGGGGAAAAGAATATTAGATTTGGAGTTCTTTTTGTTTTAAGAAGAGAAAAGGCGATATGTGGGAGATTATGTTATTTCATTGTAAATAATTATCCCACCTACTGGTTTAATAAAAAGCGCTGATTGACCAAAGGCAGGCAGGAAGTGTGGGTGGGGCTACCAGACTAAGAAAACCCTGAGAACAGGAAGCACAAAGCAGAAATGCCACAGAGATGCCAGAAGATGCAGAGGACAACTATACTGCTCTGAGAAAAGGTACTGAGCCCCATGTCTGAACAGGATAAGAATCATGGGTTAGATGAAGGGTAGAGAGCTAGCAAATTATATGCCTGGGCCTTAGGCCAAACACCCATGTCTCTGCAGGTCTGTGGGTCTGTGGGTCTAAACCTTGAGGCTAGGCCCGAAAGATAGGACCAGAAACCTCTTACTACATATGGGATCCCTATGTTCAACAACTCAGCAAAGTATAACCTATTTCTGGTGCTGGACATTTTTCTTGGTGACATGTGATTTATTCTTGGGGCATTATATCATCATTATATGAATTCCATTTAAATCTCTTTCATACTTGTATATAGGTTAGGAATGGGTTTACATGCGAATTTTCGAAAGGCCTTTCGTGTGAGTTGTTCTTCCCATTTCCCCCCTTATTATGCCCCCCACTCCCCCCTCATTTAACCCTAGTACAATTTTCTCTTCATCTCTTTATGATAATATTCCACTTCCCCTTCTTTGGAAGTTACCCTTATTTCTTCTGGTCCCTGTGCTTACTGGGATTGAAGCACACATCTAAAAGTTTAAGTTAACATTTACACATAAAAGAAAACACATACTATTTATGTTTTTAGGAATAATTGTTCTATCTCTATCCATTTGCTGACAATTTTTTTTTTTTTTTTGAGACCGAGTTTGTGTTTCCCTGGCTGTCCTGGTACTTGTTCTGTAGACCAGACTGGCCTTGGATCACAGAGATCCAACATCTTCTGCCTCCCTAGTGCTGGGATTAAAGGGATGCACCACCATTGTCTAGTGGTAATCATATTTTTTTATGACGCCTAAAAGTATTCCATTATATAAATATTCCACAGATTTTTTTTACTCATCTAGTGATGGAAATCTGGGATTTTGCCAATTTCTGGCTATTATGAATAGAGCAAATGAGAAAATATCTTTGAAGTAAGATGTAGACTACTTTGGGTATGACTAAGAGCAGAATACTTGGATGTTGTGATAGATCCATTTTCATTTTTTGAGGAACTTGCGCACTGATTTCCACAGTGGTTGAACTAGTTACTCTCCCACAGCAATGAGTAAGTATTCCCACATCTACTGCCATTTGTTTATTTAGATCAATTTTTATTGTTTAAAAATTTTAAATTAATTTTGAAAGGGACAAATCTTAAAGTAGTTTTAATTTGCATTTTTCTGATGGCTAAAGATATTGAACATTGTTCAGCTGCTTCTCAGCCATACATGGTTCATCTTTTGATAATCATCTGTTTAGTCTACATCCCGCCTTTCTAATTGGGTTATTTATTTTCTTGATGTCAAGTTTTTTAAGTTTATATGTATATTCTAGAAACTAATCATCTGTCAGATGTATAACTGGTAAAGATTATTTTCCCCATTCTGTGGTCAGCTGCTTTGATCAAATGGCAGTGTCCTTTGCTGTACAGAAGCTTTTCAGCTTCATATAATCCCATTTATTAATTGTTGGTCTTAGTACCTATGCTATTAGTGGTGGCTTATCCATGAAGTTCATTCTTGTGCCAAAGAGTTCAAGGCTATTCCCCATTTTCTCTATTAAATTCAGTGGTTCTTTCAGGACGTGGGTCTGTAATATAGAACAAATTGTATTGGAGATTACTTTTCCTCTTTATAGATGGTGTTTTGGGGAAAAAAGTTTCTTGCCTGAAATGAAATGTTAATCTAAATTCTATTTTCATGGTTACTTTATATGAGTTTCACCTGTTACTTATCATTAATAAATATTTTCTTTAATATTTTTCTATAATATACATCATTAAAATATTTTTGAGAACTAAAGAAAGTCAATTAGACATAGTTCAAAGTCACTCTCTTTTGGTATGGCAAAGTACTGAAGTACTTTCAGTGAAAGTAGTACTTGTTTTGATGAGGGAGACTCATGCTTTCTTATTTTATAGCTGTCTTTTTGCTCTTTTTAGGAATATTCTCATCACCAAGCCTGCAAAAATACCCTGGTAGTATTATATGCTTAGAAGTGGTGGCATGTGAAAAGGTCTGCCTTGGGCTCAGCTCATTTTTTCAAGTCACTTAAAAAAATTGTTCAGGAGTCACTTCTCTCCTCCACTAAATCTCAAGCTGACTCTGCACACTCCTGCTCTGAGTGGCACTTGGATTTTGCCTTCATCTATTTTACTCCCCTGTTGAGTGTCAGTTTCAGTCATTATCTTTCTGATCTCAATGTTTATTTTCTGACATATAGGGCATTTAAAGTTTCCTAGTATTAAGGGCATGTATTAAATATCCCCAGAGGCATGATTATGGTTGTATTACCTTTTTTAAAAATGCATTTATTTACTTTAGATACTGGCTACAGTTCCCCCTCCTCTTTTCCAAATCCCATCTCCCCCCACCCCTTTTTCTCATCCCCCTTCAATTTCTTCTCCATTTCTAAAAGGAAACATAAATTGGATTACTTTTTAATACTATCAGTAGATTCCTTCCTTCCTTCCTTCCTTCCTTCCTTCCTTCCTTCCTTCCTTCCTTCCTTCCTTCCTTCCTTCCTTCCTTCCTCCGTGTGTGTATGTGTGTGTGACATTTAGATTTAAGAAGTTTCTGCTTTTCTCATGATACCCTGGTGATATTTCTACCCCCCCTCCATAATACTTCATGACCACAGTCTCCTCTCACTCCAGTCCCCCCAGATATATCCCTCCTCTCCCAAAGATCCACTCCTCTTCTTTTTTCCTTGAAAAAAATGAAGGCCTCCCAGGGATATCAACCCAACCTGGCATAACAAATTACAATAAGACTAGGCACAAACCCTCAAGGCTGGACGAGGCTACTAAGGAAAATAAAGTTCTCAAGAGCAGGCAGAAGAGTCAGAGACACTCTACTCCCACTGTGAGGAGACCCACAAGAACACCAAGCTACATAACAATAACATACATGCCTAAGACCTAGTATAGAGCCATGAAGAGTCTGTGATCATCAGTTCAGTCTCTGTGAGCCCCTACAAGCCCTGATTCTGTGGACTGTGTCTTCCTGGTATTCTCGACCTTCCTCTCTCTCTTCTGTGTGGTTCCTTGAGCTCTGCCTAATGTTTGACTGTGGGTCTCTGCATCTGTTCTGATCAGTTGTTAGTTGAAGCCTCTCTGATGATGACTGGGCTATGCACTCGTGGTCGTTGGTTGCTGGCCATCCAGAAAGTGTCTAGCTAGCATGGGTTCCTCTTGTGGCATTATGCCCCAAAGTTAGACCAGTTATTGGTTTGCCACCCCACCATGTTCTGCACCACCGTTACCCTCTACACCAAACACTTCTTACAGGCAGGATGAGTTGTAGATCAAAAGGTTTTGTGGCTGTATTGGTGTTCCAGTCCCACCACTGGAAGCCTTGCTTGGTACCTGAACTGGCCATTTTATCTAATGTCCTTCCTTAAATCCAGTAAACAACACTAAATCTCACAATGACAAAACCTACCAAATCTGACCATTGTTCCAAGTACTTGGTTCTGTAATTGGTAATGCAACCATGATTCCCATGTTAAACTACTTAGCTCCATTTCTGTGATTGTTTACTAACCAAATAATCAGTTTCTGGTGATGGTAAAACCCATTGCTTCCCAAACAGGTATGTGAGTTCACTCTCACACAGATAGAAATTGTTTTGGCTGGAGGCAGTCCCGAGATTGGATATATGTTTTACACTAGCCATTAAAACTAGATGGAATTAAACTGGAAAAAGCTCTTGTAACATAAAATATAGGAAACTTTGCTAATATTAAATGGAACAAATTAGGGATAAGATGTGAACTTGATAAAACTATCAATATGTGGTTTCTTCCTAGGAAGCAAGGAATGAGTATGAAACAATTTTAGGAAGAGTTCCTGAACTCAGTATTTATCCTTACTACCGGGCATCAAAACGTATGTGTTGAAAGCCTATTATTTATCACAGCAGTGCATTTTGATCCTAGCAAAGGAACGCAAAGTCCTAAAGTACACACAATCTTATTAAAACTTTGAATAATCAATACTCATCTTTTGTTAGATCCTTGGAAATATGGAACGGACAGTAATTTTTGTAGGAATAATAGAAAAATCTGAAGTTAAATTAACTACTAAGGAAAACAAAATAGGTATGTATTATGGGCTAATGTACAAAGTCACAAAATTAGGAAGCCAGGGTATTTGTTATAAAGGGTCTCATAAGTGAATAAAATCCATCAAAACGAGAGTACCAATTCCTAATAACTGCACCTGAAACAAAACACACTTTGAAAGCCCAAAGCTTTTTTACTCTCCTTCATTTTGGATCCTATTTGCACAGACAGGAAGTACTTAAGAGATTTTTCCTTGAGGAGGAATATTTTTTTTTTTTTTCTTATTTTCAGTCTGTTGTGCTTCCATGGTTAAGAGATACACTTATTTTAAATTGAAAATGACCTTGGGAATCTATTTGCCACATTTTGTGTTGTAGAATTAGAGATGCACAGCTGATCTTTCTAAAGAAAACACCACAGGCTTAAAACAAATGTGTTTCTTGCTCCCTTCACACACTAATAAAGAGCTCTACTCACCAGTCTCAGGGACCTAGGTGGGTGGAGACCTTAACCCTTGAATAAGGTTGCTTAGAGAGCATTGCCTTTCAATAGCACCAATATTCAATGTTGTATTAATTTTCCTTTGGCAAAACAAGAGTTTGCTTTTCACATATTTATGAAAAACCCAAAGGATCTGTAAGCCAGGTAACAAACAACTCATTTGGACCCATATTTAAATATGAACTCATTAAGTCTATCCAAAATCAGCTTTGACTTATTCTAAAAAATCCTTCATTTGATTACCATAGAAAACAGGTATTGTTTCCTTTTTGTATACAAAATTATGGGAATATTTGCTAATATGAGAAGTTTGGTGTAGGGACAGCTAAAAATAGAAGTCTTATTCATTTGATTTTTAAATTTTGTGGGATCTGTATATGTATGTATAGTGTGTGGATGTATGTCAGAGGACATCTGGTGTTCTCTTCACTTTTGGCCTCTTTTGAGAATTGCTTCATAGTTTTCTGTCTGGGTTGGCAAGTCAGTGAGCCTGTGACACTTGTCTCTCTGAGCTGTGATTGATTTCTTTTTAAATTAACTTAAAATTAAATACCCACCCTTTATCTGCCAAAAGGTAATCAAATCTATCATCAGTGAGATTTGGCCAAACTGAGATGGAATAAATCATGCGTGAATTATGTTTTGCACATTCTTCCTTGTGTTTTTACATGTGTAGTATTCCAATACATTCATTTGGGAGACCCCAGACCAATTTTTGTGAATTTTTTGTTTTTACTTATGCTGAAATGATTTGCCTTTTTAAATACCACTTTTTGGCTCTCATTCTTTTAAATGTTCATTTATCACTTACTATATTGTAGCTGAATCTGTATCTTGAAATTCTCAATTTCAGAATTTGATATTGTATGGAAAACAGGCACAAAAATAGCTAATTTCAATACACAATTATAAAACTATTGACAGTGTTGGAGCCTTAATTTTAAGTGTTTTCGGTTAGGGAAGGGCTCAATGGGATCACTTTCAGAAAACGTTAACTAAGATGCCAGCATGCACCTGAAATTACAGATGTGACTAATCACCATGGTTCAGACAAGATTTTTACTCTTAAGAGTATACGGGAAGCACATGTCAAACTGTTGCTCAGGCCAGTTATTGAATACATTCACTTACTTTTTCATTACTTATTTCAATTATTCAAAGCCTAGAAATATGCCTAAGATCTGTCTTCATACTTGTGTGTGGATGAGGGCAGGTATGCAGACCTTTGAGACAGGTCTTCAACTAAACCTGAGATTCAAAGATACAGGTAGATGGGCTGTCCCATGAGCTCTGCTCAACAATCCTCTCCCAGCCGTGACTTTCCAATGGATTCTGGGAAATCTTAACACTGGACTTTCATCCTTGCATGCCAGGCACTATGCTGATGATCTTTTACCAGCCCACATAATTTTCTTGATCATCACAATACTTATAATGAAATTTAAGAAGTGAGGAAGAGCCTCTAGTATTTGGCCTGGAATTGGGGCTACTCATGCCTCTGTGCAAAGCCCACATTTCTTCTGTTGCATACTCTTATGCAAACTTCAGGATATCTCATCAGTCCAGGTACAGAGTGACAACCATCATGGAAGCAACAGAAGCTTGACCTGAAAACAAATCCTGGGTTTTGGCCAAATATCTATATTCTGAAGCCTGGGGGAATATCTGCAAGATGTCTGTTGTATGTAGGGAAATACCCAATTTTTTTTTAGCCAAAATTATACTAACCACACAAGATTATGTAAAATTACTAACAGGAAGCTACTGTCATATTCCTTACTTCAGAGAAGAGGCATTAAATATTTAAGTCATTAGTTTATTTACAATTTTATTCAGTAATAGGAGTCCAAGAGTTTAATCCAATTTTCAGATCACATCTCTTAAACAATCTTCATTCTGAAAAATAAAAACATAATTAATGACATTAAAAGCCCAGCTAACTTGACAGAAGACACAGTAGTTTTGTATCATCTACAAATTTGATACATCAGAAAGCGTTTACAGTATCATGAGTTTTCTTCATACTGATTTGCTTCATCACATGTATCAAAACCTTGTATATATTATGCTAAATAAACCCATATACATATGGATGGAATTTTCTAAACTACAAGGATACAACTATGGAGATGTAATAATATATACTTCTTAATGCAGCATTTCTCAATAAATTTACTAATACCATGGCAAATATCTTGGGTTTTTAATTTAAAGAAACACCAGAACATTTTCTTTCTTGAGAGTTTTACAGAATGTCTGTATTGCATGCCTAAGTGTTAAGGCTGAAAAAGTAGTTTGCCAGTGGTGAAGCATACCTCTATCTCAGCACTCAGGGAGGCAGAGGCAGGCAGGTATCTGTAAATTCAAGGCCAGACTGGTCTACCAAGTGAGGTATAAAACAGCCAGAGCTATTGAGAAACCATCTAAAAAACCAAAACACTGAAAAAGTGATTCCTCACATAAATGAAGTTAAAGGTTTTTGCAGGTTTGTGGCTTATGCACTTCAGGATAGGAATAAATCCGTGGTTCTCAACCTTCCTAATGCTGCAAACCTTTAATACAGTTCCTCATGTGGTGACCTTACCAAGTCAGGACTGTAATTTTGCTATTCTGAATCATAATATAAATATGTTTCCTGATCTTCTTAGTTGACCCCCTTGGAAGGGTTGTTTGACCCCACAAGGGGTCACAACTATAGGTTGAGAACTGTTGATAGAAATACAGCTCCAAAGAAAAGCTCACTGGTCTAGTCTGAATTTTTTTTTTTTTTTTTTTTTTTTTTTTTTTGCAGTTTAGCAACTCAATTATGGTGTTCTTCCCTGTGGATTTAGATGATGCATTCTTTTAATGTCTAAGGTCATCTGGCTCCCCTAGTTTATTTTCATTTCACCAGTCAGTTATTTCAGTACAAGACACAGGACCGATTTATAAGGTGTAAAATTCAGAACAAGATTACCGCATGTGGGACTCTTATGCTAATGTTACTAGCTATGGGATCTAAGTAAACTTATTTTGTGTCTTCCTTGGGGCTTTAATAACACTCATCTTACAGGTTTGTTGAAAAATGTGTTCAGATTATCAGTGTAAAGGGGTACTTGATAAACACTAACCTTTATTGATCAAAAGGATTTATTTATTTCTTAACTTGGCCAAACTGTCTCTACCAATATCATATTTATACTTATCTTTAGGAATTAGCACACATTTGTGTCATAAGGGAGTCTATAGGGCACACAGAGATCACCGACCACTAATTACCTGTTACAGGAATGAATTAGTTATCTTCATTTCTTAAGAAGCTGGTGCCTAACTATAAAGAAAGGAGCAGCAAATCCAGATCCAAAGAACACCGCCATCATAGCCAGCAATCGCCACTTGTTTTCCACCGAAAACGGCAAATTCTGTCGGGAAAGAGAAAAGGCTTCAAAAACAGTCCCTCAAGAGCAGTCTGATTTCACCTAATAAAAGGGTCAGGGGGCAATTGTGTACACACGTATTTTTACATTGGACTCATTCGACAGAACATGAAATAAACACTTGAGTTTTCTGAACACCAGGCCTGGTTAGGTTAAGTGTAGGAAACGGATCAAGTTTTGTACTATTGATAACCGGAAAAAGTTATCCTGCAAATTAGTCACTTTAGAAACAAACACACCACTCTCGATCCCTGTTATTAGAAATTCTCCACCGAGTACACGGCACATTACAAAGTCTGACTCTTTCATGGGTAGTCACGTTCCGTACATCCTTCCTCATCCCTCAACCGGGCTTCGCCTAACAGTTGCATGGCTGTTTACGCCCAGCGACTCGGTTTACCTATACTCGGCGCTAACCCTGGCCTCAACCGAGGGCTGGACATCTACTGCAGTCTGTTGCCTCAAACGGCTAATCCACAGCCATGCGCTTTCCTTTCTGTTCCCAATGACCTTCAGTCGCCCAAGGCCGCCCAGCTCCAGTCTAAGCAAGCTAGTGTTCCGGGGCTCGCGGCTCGGGGCGGAGGAGGTGGAAGGTGGTGTTGGGGCCGCCGCTAGGCTCCCCGGGGAGGGGGGCTGAGGGCCGCGCGTGACTTCCCGGGCTCCAGACCGGCCCTGAGATAAGCGCGTGGCGACCAGCATCCCCTTTCCCGGGAGCAGCCGGGCCTCACTCACCTTCCCCGGGCCCTCCTCATAGTGGCTGCGACGGACCACGGAGGTGGTGAACCTCCGGATGCTCTGGCCCAACATGGCGCCCCGGGAATGGCCGCACCGCAACCGTCTCCTTCCTTCACGACCTTTCAATAACCGAGCGAAAAGACCGAAAGGGACGATGGGAACTACCGCAGGCACTTCCGGAAACACCGCCTACTGACGATCTCTGAGGATTCTGGGCTTCGTAGTTTGTAGATCATACCGGACGCCATATAGCTCCGAAGGATTGTGGGAAATGTAGTTTGGCTTTGGGATGAGCGGGTAAGCCCCAGAACCAAAGGATGTCTTCTTAGTCAGTGATGGTCCTGACCTGTTTTCTGAATTCAAATCTAGGATTCTTGGGGTTTGTTTCCAGAAACAATTTATTGATATAACTGTTCATGTTAATCGTGTGGGTCCAAGTTCATTTTTGCTTATGTCACACACACACACACACACACACACACACACACACACACACACACACACACATATATTTTAATGGCTGTACTTTAACAACACTGAAAGATGGGCAGTGCAGTCCTATCAGAGAGTACAAAAGCATGTAGTACAAAGGATGTCATGGATAAAAAACTGAAGTGTTAAATGATGGTTTCTTGAAGATACAGAAACTAGATATTGTAGTGGGATTATGTTGTTACATTGTATATAATTGTCCCGCCTACTGGTTTAATAAAAATGCTGATTGGCCAATGGCTAAAGGCAGACAAAATTATGGGTGGGGCTATGAGACTAAGAAAATTCTGCTAACAGGAAGATCAGAGCAGAAATGCCACAGAGAAGCCAGCAGATGCAGAGGACAACTATGCTGCTCTGATAAAAGATACGGAGTCCCATGGCTGAACAGGATAAGAGTCATGGGTTAGTTTAAGAACAAGAGCTGTCATCTACCTGTCAGTTTATCTATCTGTCTGTCTGTCTGTCTGTCTATATCTATTATCTATCATCTACATATACATATATATATGGATATGTTAAATATAGCTGCAAGTTCTATGAAGAGGTTGAGGCTATTCTTGCCTAATCTAGATGAACTTTCTGTAATTATTGTTATTCAAAGAGCAAGGCAGAAGTAACAATGTATCATTGTCTTTCCCATATATGAGGGAGGGAAGGAGAGAGAGAGACAGAGGGGGGAGAGGGAGGAGGGAGGGACTCATCTTTTTGGAGTGTATGTGTGGGGGGAGGGGAAAAGGGAGAGAGAGAGAGAGAAAGAGAGAGGTATGCTGACCAAATCCAGATTCATTGCTTCAGTATGAACCTCTGGTGGAGTGAGCCATTATGAATGTCTTTTAGTCTGAAATGCTCCTAATTCTATGACACTTCACAGTCTTAAATGATTTTTAGCTTTTATAAAACAATCAAATATCACACCATCTTTTAAAATATGTTATATATATCTACATATTTATCTTATATAGTATATTTATATCTGTATGTATATCCATCTAAAACAAAAACTATTTAATATAATTATTTCTACATCCTACTAGTTCCAAACTTAATTTTAGTTTATTCTTTTTCTTCCAGCAAGATGTGAACAGATAATACCCAAGTTAACCAACAATAAGCCTGTGGTGGTTTGAAAGAAAAGTAAACCCCAAAGGAAGTGTTACTATTAAGAGGTGTGGCCTTGTGTAGTAGGTGTGGTTTTGTTGGAGGAAGTGTATCACTGCAGAGGCAGGCTTTGTGGTCTCATATATGTTCAGACCATTTTTCGTTGATTGTAAGATGTCTCTCAGCTACATCTCCAGCACTATATCTGCCTGCTTGCTACCATTCCCCACTGTGATCATAATGGACTGAAATCCTGAACTGTACGTGAACCACCCCAATTAAATGTTTGCCTTTATAAAAGTTTTTGTGGTCATGATATCTCTTAACAGAAATAGAATCCCTAAGACAATGTGAGTAGAGTAGAGTATGGAAGAAGCTGGTGATAAAGAAGCCTGGGTAAATGAGATTAGGTTAGATTGGGAAGACTTGTGTTCACTTAAATGTCATGTTACTCATCTATTGGAGAGTTTATAGTGCCTCAAATAGATTTTTTTACAACAGTAAATAGCTCAAAAGAAAGTCCTAACATTTTTCTGAAAACTAGGTATATAATATCTGCTTGATTTTTTTCAGCTTTTGAAAGAAAAAAAAACATTCGTTCTCCTTCAGAGGTTTCTGTTGTTTTATTTCTATAAATAGTAATAGTAGGCAGCCACTACAATTGGTGTGCTCCTCATACAGAAGGTATATGACCCTAATTTATAAAGATATTTTTGAGACAGTATCTTATTATGTCATGTCAGTTTTAAGCTCATGTAGCTCAGACTGGCTTTGAACTCAAAAAACTCTTTACACTTGGCCGCTCGGTATGTTCAGAATATATTTGTGATCTATCAAGATCTATACTTTTCAACTTAAAATTTGTATTTACTTTTATTTTATGTGGAGTTTGCCTGTGTGTAGGTATGTGCACTATGTATGTAGTCTGATCTTCATGGAGGTTAGAAGAAGGTATTGAATCCCCAGAAACTTGACTTCTACAAAAGCAGTAAGTGCTCATCTCTTTAGAGACCTTTTCAAGTTTTTAGTGTTTCGTTGTAGGAAGAGTTTTTCTGTGCTGGCAGCTGCTCTCAAATGACCATGCAAAGTTTTTTTTATTAGCTATAAATGCTTGGCCAATAGCTCAGACTTATTGCATACTAGCTCTTAACCTATTTCTTTTCATTTCTGTGCAGCCGTGTGGCTCATGGTTTTCCCTGTCCTCGAGCATGTCTTGCTCCCTCTGTATCCCCCTGGGACTCTTCTGGCTCCACCCTTCTTCCTCCTAACATTCTTATGTCCTGCCTATACTTTCTGTGTGACTACTGGTCTGTCAGTTCTTTATTAACCAGTGGGAATAATATACATGCAGAGTGTACAGAAAGATTATTCTACAACATCTCATTATGCTGTTTCACATTGAAAGATTTGTAATGTTTTTATTTTTTTCTGTGAGAATTCTATACATGTATATGATATATTTTGTTGATATCTATTCACTGTATCCACCATAAAACTCCTTCTGTACTTCCTCCCACATGTTCCCCTCCCAACTTAATACCTTTAAACTATCCCACTGAGTATATTTAACACTGCCCATATGGACATGCCAAATAGGTTTATAGACAGCTCCTTTAGCAAGGAAAACCTACCAGTGGCCACATACTCAAAGCAAAAATGGTTCATCTTCCTCCAGGAGCCAGTATCTTATTTTCTGTGCTTGGAATACTTGAAAGTCTGCATTGACTACTGCCCAACATAGGAAGAAGTTTATCTCATCAAGGCTGACAGCAGTATAGATGCTTTGGTATAAACACACATATTTAGAAGGCAGTTTTACCATTCAGCAAAATAACAATAGTAGCCTCCATTCCTAGGGCCTATAAACCCTGTTTATAATCTGTAAACAGAGTGCATGTTCTTATTCTTTTTAATAGTATAAATAGTACTACCTAAAGATTTGATCTATCTTTGATTCTAGTTCACACTGAGTCTTCTGGGTGAGTTGCACAGGCCAATGCCTATAGAGTACATCTTTAGAACTGTAGCATATGAAGCATAATTAAACGAATCATTTTCATAAGAGTTGGACAATATTCTTCCTGGGACCACACTTATTAGAAGAGTGTGTCAGAAACTGGAATGCGGCAGTGTCTTGCCCAGATGTGACAATATTTAGAGCTGCATTTCTTGCCTCTTGGAACAATGAGCTCTCAGAAAAGAAGTTTCGTCTACTCAAAGGCCTCCAGAAAGTTCCCTTACTATTCTACAAAAGGGGAGGATATTCAAGGAATAAGCATGCAAATGAAACGTTCTTGTTGTCCCCAGAGCCCAGTCCCACAATTCGTATAACATGAATTATAATTGGTTTTAATAACCCCCCCCCGAGCCAGATATCAGGGTAAACGTTGAAAGATCAGAGAGACAAAGAAACAAACCACAACCATTTTTCACCTCACCAAATTCTCAGCCAAAGGGGGGGGGGGATCCCATTTCTAAGAATCCTCAGACTGAATGGCTATAAGATTCTGGCTCCATCTGCCTTATATTCCCATTTGCACACAGCCATATCACTTCTGTTTCAACCTCCCTAGTGCTCAGATTAAAGGCATCTGTGCCTCTCAAGTACTGGGATCAAAGGCATGAGATCCCAAGTGGTAGGATTAAATGCCACCACTGCCTGGTTTTAAGGTTAACTCTGTCGCTGGCTCTGCCCTCTGATCTTTAGGTAAGCATATGTGTTAGAGTTTACAAAAAAAATATCACCACACACCAGCTTGAATATCACTACCTGATTGCATTCAGTGCTATGTAGAGTTGCCCAGTAGATCCTTTCTCAAATGTTTAGGTACAAATTTATGATCTATAATGATATGGTTATTCTTGCAAGTTATTAAGATTAAGGGAGATGGTTAAAAGTCAATAACTTAATCACCTAGGTCTACCAGCTGCTTTATTTAAAGAAATTAACCTTTTTACAAGCTTCCACTGGAACATCTTTTCTCATCATAGGTCTGAATGGCAGCTTGGCTATATCATTTAAAATGTTTATCCTAGTTTAATGCCTGTTTCTTTACATTGTACTGCTGTGATGACTCTTTAGTTCTTAAGAAGCTGAGCTCTGTGAACAATGCAACTTCAAGCCCTGCTGTTTGGCTCTCTTACAGTAGCTTTGACATTGGAGCACTAGACATACTCAGAATGCATGTTCCAGCTTTCTGATGCTCTCAGTGAGGTCATGGGAATTGGAGTGAGATTAAAAGGAACTGAGATCACACAATGGAACAATTTTTGACCTTTGTATTCAGGGCTGTTATTGTCCTTAGAGTATCTTCATGAATGCTATTCTTTTTACATTTTCCTTCTTTCTCTCTCTCTCTCTCTCTCTCTCTCTCTCTCTCTCTCTCTCTCTCTCTCTCTGTGTGTGTGTGTGTGTGTGTGTTGTGTGATTGCTTCTGTGTAGCTTCGTGGGTGTATAAGTGCCACAGCACACATGCACATGTCAGAGGACAACTTTGGAATTAATTCTTGCATTTAGACCTTGTTTTAAGAAAGTATTTATTGACTCCTGTGTAAGCCAGGCTAACTGTCCTTTGAGCTCCTACAATTTTTTCTGTTCCCATTTCTCCATTACAGCATACTGGGATTATGACACTTGTGCTTCTGATTCCATTTTTTGTTTGGGTTCTGAGGAGGTCTGAACTCAGGTCCTTAGTTGTTGCACAACTTTTATTATACGCAGTACCATCTCCTCACACCTGTAAAATATGTTTTTATTTAAATAAATATCACCACACATACAACACACATGCACGCAGACACACATACACACACACCCTACACCACCACCACCCATCTACATAAACAAACAAAAATACTGATCAAAATATTGTTTTACATTAATTTGTATTCTTCTTTTTTATTACCAATTAGAGACTCTCAGTTGGTTAAATACCTAATTTAGTTTGAGAATAGATTTTATGCTTGTCTTAGTCTCTTTTAAGTTCACTGTAAGGGGAAAGGGGAGAGCTAAAAGAAACCTGGTAGTATTCTATTCCTTCAATCAACAATATGATTAAATAAAATGGTTGACCACAGATTCCTCCTAACTTCTCAGAAGCAGTGAAGAGCATAGTGGGCTTTTCCTTGACCTTTAGCATGAGCTCAACCGAATGTTTTCTTTGTCCATAACCTCATAAGAAACCAACCGTGAGCTGTTGAGAATGGATAAGTCCAAGCTAATTAATGATATAGAGAAAACACAGGAGGTTCATGAAGTGTGGAGGGGAGAGGAAGAAGATGAGTTTGGAAGGAGAAATGGAGAACATCAGGAGGCAGATGTGAAAAAGAGGAGAAGGCAGAGGGAGGGTCCTTTGACCCAACCCACAGATGTTCCTACACCCACTTACACCTCAGGCACATGAATAAAGGGGTCTTAGGTGATTCCACAGTTTTAGTCACTCACACATTTACAAAGCACATCAAATAAAAATTTCCCACACAAACCTATCATCACCAGAGACAAAGAGAACATAATGCATTGCTGACTTGAGCCACCAAGCTCTGGGGTAGTTAATGTAATGTGGAAACCTGTACCAGGGATGATGACCCAGTTCTTTTAGAGGAAGCTTACTATTCTGTACTTCTATCATAGAAACTGGCCAGAAAATACCATTATCTTGTAAAAACTTAGAATAAAATCTTAGAATAAACTTATAATAAAATATGCTACATTTTTACCATAAAGTTCATTGTAAGAGAAATGTGACATTTCATGAATTGATTAGTATAAAATAAAAAAATAATCATCCTGAGGGACATGAGATTCACTTCAAAGTCAAGTTTTAAAAATAAAATCCATTTATTTAAGTACTGAGAAGTGAATAATGCACCCTTTAGTCCCACAGGATTCTTTAGAGCCTAAAATACATTATCGAGAACAGCGAAATGAAAAATTAAAGTACAATAGTTATTCCATCAACATCATTTATTACATTACATTTTAAGAAGTAGGCTCAACTTTATTTGAAAATTAAGTGTTCAGTGAAGAAACTTTCTAACTTAAATTGCAAAATTCAAATTAACACATTTCTTTGTGTCTTGTATTTATATAACTTCTTGACACTGCGAAATTAAAATCACGACTCTGTGACACCTGTTTGCAATTTCAGATCTGCAAGAAGAAAACCTGATATTAGTAAAATATGTTAGGGTTGACTTCACGAAGATTTGCAAATATGTTGCCAGGTTTCTGAGTGGCTGAATGGTGATACTGCAGGACCTACATCTGAGAAGAAAGAAAAATGGTTCTCCAGTGATCAAACTTGACTTCATCATGTCTCCTTTGTTTGAAATCTCCCCATTTCCTTGCTTAGTCCCCTGTTGTATTCTTCAAAACTCTCATCTCATATCAGTTTCCCACAGAGGATTCTCTACTACTTTCAAAATTGCTAATGTTGAATGCAGTTCACCTCACCTAGAATTGAGTTCATAATACTCTATGGCAAGAATGGTGTGCATTATGTCTCATCCCATTACTATCCCATATGAACCTGTAGGAGAAATTTATTAGCTTTGTATCCAGTCACAAAGTTGGTGCTTAACCTGTAGCAGAAGGAAATTGATATTGAATGATGCATTCAGTAGAACGTGGGCCAGGGTCTTATGAAAGGGCATTCCTCAGTACAAAATAGATATTTTCAGTGAATTATTATAATATTATTTCTATTTACAATCTTCATATACTTTAATAAGAGGTAACATTATTCCCTTTTTAACACTGGCTTTGCATGTAAAGGTATTATTTTGTTCACAAAGTAATCCTATGTAGAAGTCACTGAAATCACTTTTATTTAATAGATAAGGCAACTAGTTGATACTGAATAATTTAACTGATGCCTTGGTCCTCATCAGTTATTACGTAGCAGAAACGAAATTAAAAAATAAAATCAAAATTCTGATTTGCTTCCTCCCTCCCTCCTTCCCTCCCTCCCTCCCTCTCTTTCCCTCTCTCTCTTCCCCTCTCTCTCCCTCTCTCTTTATTCCTATTGGTCATTCTTCCCTGGATATCACCTACTCCACAGCAATTTCTTTTGTGCCTTCCCTCCTTCCCTTTATTCCTATAGTTCATTCTCTGTGTTTCTCTTTTATTTCCAAAAGTTTATAGTCCCTACTTATAAATGCTCAGTTTATTTACTCTGTCTAAATTTCTATTTGTTTGTATGCGTTTTGATTTCCCCTCTTTGTGCCTTTCATGCTGTACATGAATTTCTAAGTCTCTGTGTTACCCACTGAGGCAAGTCTCTAGCCTAAACTTTAAATCAAAGACTCAAAGCTGCAGAATGATTATTTCAGCTGATGTCCTCTCAGACCACATGAAGGGCTCTGATTATTTCACCTTCTTTGATTAGCTTGTGCCCCTTTACTGCCTGAGTTGTATATGAGACGATAGAGACAATTGTTTAAAAAGAAGTCAGTCCATAAATAATGAACCAGCTCCTGAAGTTTTCTCTAGAAGGACACAGGAAACTATCCAAACAAACAAGGATGAAGAACATTGTAAAGTTTTGTGTCTTCTATATGTATTATTTATCCAAAGTAAAAAGCTGATGTAGTAGTACTTTTTAATTATTTATCTGGTTGCATTATTTACATATAAGACATGATAAATGTATTAGTTAGAGTTTCTATTGCTGTGATAAAACACCAAGTAAGTTGGGGAGGAAAGGGTTTAAGGGTTTGTCTTGCTTACAGTTCCACATCATTGTACAGCATGGAGGGAAGTCAGGGAAGGCTCTCAATGAGGGAGCTGACATAGAGATTGTGGAGCTAAGAGAAACCTCTCCTTAAGTTATTTTTTTAAAAGTACCTAATGAGAGCTAAAACAAAACAAAACAAAACAAAACAAAACAAAAAAACCCCTAAGATATAGGCCCAGTTCACACACTCAACTTTTCCATAGGTTCATTGATGTAGCAGAAAAATAGCATCTACAGGCACTGCTTATATTTTCAGAATCCACTGGGTTTGAATTAATGCAGACTTTATAGATGATCAGGGACTAATTTGCAAGATGAACCAATTTTTTGCTTTCTAAATAATGGATATACCCATTTTTGAAAATAAATTTCTGAAATTTTGACTTGTTATTTTGAACTTAATGAATCAGATACAATATTTGTATTGTATAGATGAAACTTCAAGACACCAAATGGAGCCACTCTGCTATGGGGCATAAAGATCTTACATAGTCCATGAAAATATACCCATTTATATAAGAATGATTTTCGTACTTGGCTTCTTCCTTTGTACTTATAAGATTAGGAAAAACAGGATTTGCTTGAGGGAAACATTAATGCCCTTGGAGTAGATTATTACTGCATTCACTAGAGATGTTTTAAACATGCCAACTAATTACAAAATTATTACACAAATCGGATTAGGTTTAATTACCAGTTCTTTTCACATTCCTCATTGAACAGCATTTTAAACTGTATTGTTGCCCATGAATTATACCCCTACCATATTCCTACCACCTTGTGCTAAGGAGTTTTTTTTATTTAAATAAATGACAGATTTATAAAACTCATTGCTTTGTCTATTAATTTTTTTTCTCTTTCTAAAGATGTGCTTTAATACACTCATGTTGTTTTTTATGAAGACCCATAGGAGAAATATCTTTGGTTTTCATACTAAGACAAACAGGCTTTTCCTAAGTATCTAATTTGCTTTTGCCTTATGGGTCCTGAGACTAACAAACTCCACCATGATTCCCTGCTTATACTGCTTCCTAGAAAGCTAAGAGCCAAGCCTGTGGTCTACCTCCAGTGAGAAATAGATATCTTTTGTGTACTTTACTCTTGCCTCTATCTTCTTTCTTAATTTATTTATCTTTGTTTTACTTTTCTCGTGAATTTTAAATGTGTTTTTATCTTGTTTTATAGTCTTTGTCTTTGTTTTGTATTTCAGATGTTTCCTGGAGCTATATTAGCATGCAAATAAAATAATAAATCACATATTTTCCTCACATAAAAATTGTACCAGTGTTATTTATCAAAGTTTCTTTTTGCTTTATGGACCTGAACTAGGCAAGATAATTACAGGTTAGCTGATGGAACAAAGGACCCCAAAATTTAGTGGCTTAGAACTCAACTCTCAGAGCTTGAATTCATGATGATGTCACAGTCTGGGTCATATACTCAGCATACATTCTACTTCTCTAGAGTTTTCTGCTCAGCCCCCTGAACTGAATGCCAATGCACTAGGCTGGAAAATATATAGGCTAAGCAGAAGAGTTCAGGGGCAGATCTATAGGTGGCATACACTGTTCATGCCCAGATTACATTAGCCCAAACCTGTAATGGTAACACTATTATGCATGACATCTCAGGGACAGGTGATTTCTGCATATCTGAGATCAAATCAGAAAAGAAAAACATTTTTTTTTCCTGGAGTGACAAACTACAAATTTGAGAATTTGATAAAACATTTTCTGGTTGTTTTTCTAGCTTCTATACATTTCCCAGAGGGTGCACAGTTCATAGCATATTATAGCCTCAAATACTCAGTTTTACCTCAAATACAATTTACCACCACTTCTTAGTTTGGGTAGGCAGAATGCTTCCTGAAGTGCTGATGGAAGGGCTTCCTCTGCTTTAATGAAAACAATAATATTTCTTACCTTATTGGTAATATTTGAAAGAATGATTAATGAGAATATTTTATTTTTTATTTATTTACATTTTAACATACCCAACGCTGTTAGTCCTCCCTGTCCTGTTCCCCAGCTTCCTCCCACTCCTTCCCCCATGCAGTCCTCAGAAATGTAAGGGCTCCTAGGGTGAGTCAGTGCAGTCTGGCATATCCAGTTGAGGTAGGACCAAGCCCCTCCCCGCAGTGTTGAGGCTAATCAAGGTGTTCCTAATTTAAAAATTTCAACTAACCAGTATTTCCATGAGAGTCATTAGGTACGATGGTGCACTCTTGTGACCCCAGCTCTAGTTGGAGACAGAAGTTCAAGTTATTCTATGTTACATAGCATGTTCAAGGTCAGAATGGGACACAGATGACCAGTCTATTAATTAGTACATACAGAAATACATGTCAAAGGCTGCTGTATAACTAGAGTATGAACTCTTGCAAGGAAAGGAGTTTTATGTTTTTGATTACTGATATCCTAATATCCAGCACAAACACACTCAATGAACATTTACTGGAAGTAATGACTTAATAAGATGTTCATCTGAATTTAATCAAATGCCTTACCATGAGTATGTGAGCTTATGAATTTTTTTCATAAAATCAGTTTGAATGAAGCATAATTTACATGGAATAAAAAGATACCATTTTAATGAAGTTTATCATTTTACATGCCTATTGAGCAGAGGCATAATTAAGACAGAGCAGTAAATTACCTGTACTTTATTTATAATTTTAATTGTATGTCTTTATAGATTTTGGCATGATAATTTGATATGCATATATAATGTGAATTATCCAAGCTATGCTTTATTTTATCAGCATAGTTTTGAATTATGTATTAATTGCCTCTGAGTGCCATAGCTCTAGTGTCGGGCTCCTCTTAGGGGAGAAGAATCTCACTTAGCATCATATGAATGAGGTCATACAGTCATGCTTGTTCTCACTGAACTATCAATATTATGGGCCTGATAATTGTTTGCAGAGGAGAATGTTCTCTGTGTTATAGAATACTTAGCTCACTTCCCAGAATCTATTCATTAGATGCCAGTAATATAACTTTTCAAACCTAGTTTCCTTCACCAGCTGCTCATGCCAGTTGAATACATCTTACAGTATTTTCAAATCCCATAAAGAACAAGGGTTTGTCTAAAACCCCATCATTCTATAATCATTTATTTGAGGGTTACTGTGACTCAAAAAAAAATCTACTTTTTCTTAATAGTGCTGCTGCACCAGCAAGGATCCTATGGTAGGAGGATTTTCTTCTTTGATTCAAGATCCAGTTGCTTTGGGATTGGTCATGTAATCCACGGTGTCATGCCTTACTGTTCCCCTGCTAACAGTGTGTGAACGTGTGTAGTACACATCCAAAGAGTCCGTATCTTCTCTTGGTCCTCCTTTCCTTTGGCCCTTACTTTGCATTATGAATACTTTATCAATGTGTGTTCTCTAAGATCTCTTTATTTAGAACACAATGAACAGCCAGGTGATGTGATTTGTGTTTCTAGTTTTAGTAATTTGAAGACATGCAAGAAGATTATTGCTTGTGAGTTTGAGGCCAGCCTGGGCTACAAAGTAAGCTCTATGCCATGCTGAAATACAGGATGAATGTCTCAAAGAAAACATTTGCAGTAAACATGACCTTTGTAGTTCATTTAGAGATAGACAATTAGCTTTGAACTAAATGAACTTTGTGCCTATCATTGTGTAAGGGAAGCAATCACAGTTATGCACAGTCCAGAGCACCCAGGAATATTTCATTTTCCACCACTGCTTTCCTATGCTGCTCTTCCACTATTTTCCTGTTTTGAGATCATGTGCTAAGGTAGTCTCATCTTCTGCTTACTATACGCTCTCTATTTGTATCATCTGGTTTTGTATTAGGCCTCGGACAGAAACTGTTAAAATATATTCATTGTATTAGATATCCTCAACTTTGATTTTCTGGCCTATTGGGTCTCTAATCACACATTTCTCAGCTTTTGCTTTAAATTTTTCTTGTAATTGTGTGTGTGTGTGTGTGTGTGTGTGTGTGTGTGTGTGTGTGTGTGTGCATGTCTTCCCTAGGAGGCCCCTTCATCATTTAATTGGGAATAAATTATTAAACCAATATACAGAATAAAAACCATAACAGTTTTCTGTCTTTGATAGTATTCTAGTTTTTTCACTAACTTTGTTTAATTAATCTTGTGTATCTTGAAAGCATTAAAAGAATCTACTTCAGTTTATTAAAGATAAATCTATACGCTTCAAAACATAGATTAAAAGATATAAGTAGCTGGTGAGATGGATCAGTGGTTAAAAATGCTTACTGCTTTTGCAAAAGACTCAGGTTCAGCTCCCAGTACCCATACTGCGCTGCTAGCAATTGTCTGAAAATCCAGTTCCAGATAATCTGACATCCTCTTCTGTCCTCCTGGTTTACACTCATGCATGTGATACATCCTCACAGATGCACACACATTAATGCAAATAAAATAAATGCAAAATTCAAGTTATTAACACGTAGAAGAACACCCCTCTTATCAGATGAGGAAACCAAACTAAGAAGTATTGTAAGAGAAACTCTTCATAGAGAGAATCACATGGAAGTTTATTAAAGACAGGAATCCACCTCATTGAAGTTTTCATTAATTTTTATATGTTCTGTATCTTTATGAATCACTTTGTATTATTCCATTATATAATATTTCAAAATATACAGATTATGAATATGAAAATATTCATCACAAACTTGTCTTTTGGAGTTCACTCTCCCTTCCAATTTCAGTTCCTTCCCTGCAGCCCATTCAACAGACATTTTACAATAGTTTTAGGAACTCAGAACAAATATCATTTCATCTTCCTTTTTCTAAAAGCTTTTTCTGTAGAAATTCTATTGTGAAGGAGGAATAGTAGAGGATGGTAAAGGTCATTTTTTGTTAATGAAACAAGAAGAGATGATAAATTAAATATTATTTTCCCAAAACTTAACGTTTATTATCAGAAGTAAAATAACTGGTTAATATTGTAATCACATCTGAGCATTTCTGCCTATATATTTGGAAACTAGACAAACAGAATATCAGCAGAACAAAAAAATTCATTTTTTCTTTCTATAATTTTCACTGCAAGACCTTTCTGGGAGGCATAATTACCTGGGCAAAGTGGTCACGATTGAAGCTGGAAAACTATAGGGTTAGGAAGATAAATGTTGGAGCCAATTCAGGATAGTATGTACAGGTAAAATTTCCTTACCTGCATTGTTCTCTTTAGCTCTTACTCTCCACCCCTCCTTCTCTGTCCTCCCCCTTCCCTTCCCTTTTCCTCTTACTCCTTCTCATTCTTTCTTCACAATCATTGGGGATTTGGTAAATAAACATCTACAGTAAAAACCACTTAAATTTAAAGAACTTGAAAACAAAGGGAAAAATAACAAAAGGGTAAGGATGCCAAAGATAAATACATCTGGACAGTAATATAAATAATTTAATGTCTAAAAGTATAAAAATCAAAGAAGACAAGGTGAGTAGATAATTATAGTTATGTCATATAAAAAGTTCTCACACATTTCCATTTTTGTTGCCAAACTGAATATCTTGTTTTCTTCAGAGGCAAACATCCTTTTTATACTTTTGACACTAATGTCTCTAACTTTACACTGATCTGTCTCCTGATATCACTCTCTAAGCCTTGGTAAAGAGGACCCCCCCATTTCTATCCATTTTCCAGGCGACCTCTTCCTGTGTGCATTACTGTTCCTGCTCACCTCAGCCTAGAGCATGGATTGTCTTTATATTTTCTGTTCTACATTTTCAAAGATCCAAAATTTTATTCAAAATTATTTTAGTATTTTATTATAAGCTGTACTACAGAGCTTTAGTAATAAAAATGGCATGATATTGGCAAAAAAGCCCAGATAAGCTGGACTCAAACCAAAGACTTAGACATAAATCCATATAGTTATGGATAACTTCTTTTTAGTAAAGAAGCCATAAATACATGATGGAAAAAGAAAGCATAATGAACAAGTGGGGCTGATCTAACTGGATGTCAGCATGTAGAAGATTGCAAATCGATTCACACCTACCACCATATACAAAAGTCCAAGTGGATCAAAGACCTCAACATAAAACAAGGTACACTGAACCTGATAGATGAGAAAGTAGGGAATAGCCTGAACTCATTGCCACAGGAGACAACGTCCTCAACAGAGCATCTATAGTATAGGCACTAAGAACAACACTCGGTAAATGCTTTTGTTGGGGAAAAGATACTGTCAATAAGACAAAATGGCAGCCTACAGAATGGAAAAGATTTTTACCAATTCCACATTCTACAGAGAGTTAATATCCTAAAATATATAAAAAAAAAAAACCTCAAGAAACCAGACCTCAACAAATCAAATAATTGAATTAAAATGTAATTCAAACCTAAAGAGAGAATTCTCAACAAAGGAATTTCAAATCAGTGAGAAATACTTAAAGAAATATTTAACATTTAACAACGTTTAACCATCAAAGAAAAGAAAATCAGAACGACTCTGAGATTCTGTCTTAAACCTGTCAAAATGGCTAAGATCAAAACCCACAAGTGACAGCTCATGCTGTTTAAGATGTGGAGCAAGGGGAACACTCACCCACTGCTAGTGGGAGTGAAAATTAGCACAGCCACTATGGACAACAATGTGGAATTAACTCAGAAAATTGGGAACCAGTTTACCTCAAATCTATCCATACCACACTTAGACAATACTCAAAAGGATGCTCTATCCTCCTACCAGAACACTTGTTCAACCATGTTTATTGCAGTTTTATTCATAATAAGCAGAGCTGGAAACAATCTTCTGAAACCCAACAAAAGAACATATAAAGAAAATGTGGTATGTTTACATAAGAAAATATTACTTAGCAGTTAAAAACAAAAACATCATGAAATTTGTAGGCAAATTGATGGAACTAGAAAAGATTATCTTGAGTGAGGTAACTCAGATCCAGAAAGAAAATCATGGTATGTACTCACTTAAACTTAGGCATTAAATATAATCACACTACAACCCACAGATCCAGTGAAACTAAATGACAAGATAGGCCTAAGGAGGGCAAATAGAATAGATTTTTCATGTGGACTCTTGGTGGGTGGAAATGGGAACAGGAGGAATTGGGAGGGACAGAATGTGATAGTACTGGGATGTATGACTGGAATTGGGAGGCATTTGGGGAGTGATGTAAAAACCTAGAGCAATGGGAACTCCCAGGAATCTTTGAGCGTGATCCCAGTAAAATGTCCTAGTAATGGAGGGTACAGAGCCTGAAGTGGACATCTCCTAAAACCAGTCAAGGCACCTAGCAGTGGGAGTGGGACTGGACCATCAATCCAACCACAAAACTTTCAACCTCCTATCTGTTCTGCCTGAAAGATGTAGTGGGTCAATGGTGGCACTTGTGGGAGTGGCCAACCAATGACTGGTCCAGCTAGAGTCCCATGCCAGGAGAAGGAGCCTATGCCTGATACTTCCTGATAGCCAGGAAAAAGTGGCAGGACAGTCCAGAGACTCAGGATAGGACAAAACACATCTGGCAAACAAAGTCAATGAAATGATTCCTAATGATACTCTTCAGTGTACATAGGTTGCTGCCTAGCCCAGTTGTCATGAGAGGGGCGTCATCCAGAAACTTTTGGGAGCAGATGCAGAGACATACCATGAAAAACTAGGCTGACCCAGTGGAACCCTGCAAGAAGGGGAAGAAGGATTGTAAGAGCCAAAGGGGTCAAGGGCAGAACAAGAACATGGGGCACAGAATCATCCTGTGGAGCTCAGGGGGCTCACAGAGAGTAAAGCATCAAGATAAACGCTGACCCTGTATGGATTTTATCTAGGTCCTCTGCATATACCTTCTGGTCGTGTAACTTGGTTTTCTTGTGGACTCCCAACAATGGGAGTGAAAAAGAGTTAACAACCAGACTTGGCAAAATAAAATATAGTAAGATTTAACAAAATCCATCACAGCAAGGTGTTGCAGGACTCAGGGCCAGATCTCTGGGAAAGGTGGGGATATCAGAGAAAGTAAACACCAAAGTCAGATCTCACCCAGCTGTCTTCCAGCTTCCTCAGCCTTGCTCCTCCTGGCTTCTTCTTCCTGCTCTGTCTTTCTATGCCTGCTTTAAACACTTTCTCTGCTCATTTAAGGTGTGGCCCCACCACTGCCTGCCTGGGAGCCTGGAACTCCTTTTGTAAACTAAGATGACTTCAAACTCAGATTGGATTAATGGTGTAGGTCACCACTCCCAGGTATTCCCTGTGCTGGGATTAAAGGTGTGAGTTACCACTGTCTGATCCTCCTAGACTGACTGTGGGTAGATCCCTCTGATATCTCCTACTGTTTTTATTGTATTTGAAAATATCCCCACATCAAGGCTGGACAAGGCAATCCAAAAATATGGAAAAAAGAGCCCCAGGAACAGACACAAGAATCAGAGACCCATACACTCATGAGCTCCACAATACTACTAAGCTCAAAACAGTTATATATGCATTATGTATATGAAGGATCTGGTGCAGACCGGCGTAGACCCTGTGAATGTTGCTTTAGTCTTCATTAGTTCATATAAACCTTGCTCAGTTGATCATAGGTCCTTCTCTTGGTGTCTTCCATCCTTTCTGGTTCTTACACCCTTTCTGCTCTGTGAAGAGCTGTGTGTTCCAAGGACCCTCTGTCTGTGGAGTATTTGACTGTATATCCTTTATTTGCTACCATCTACTGCAAAGAGAAATATTTTCTGATGATAATTAAATAAGATGTTGGTTTATCAGCATAAATGGAATATCATTAGGAGTCATTCATTTATACTTTTTTGGACTAGTAGTGTTTGGTTTTCCCCTAAGTCTTTGAACTCCTATTTCCTTGGCTACTACCCAAGTGGTGTCAGCTGTGGGTTCCATCAGACTTTGCTTGGCTGCTTCTGCTTGCTCTGTGCCACCATTACTTTGGCATATCTTGAAAAGAGAATAGATTGATTGTAGATCAAAGGTTTTGTGGCTGGGCTGATATTTATGTTTCTCCTTTGGTGGCCTGTAGAGTATCTTCCAACACCAAAGACACTAGAAAGCAGGAGTGAAGGCTCTGCATAGGTTCTAGCTAGATATCTCCATGTTCAGTGAGTGAGTGTGTTATGTTCCCTGCAATAAAGCCTCACTGTCAGTAAAACAAGATGAACTGAATCTGATATAATAGAAAGTAGGAAATAGCTTTTCATTTGTTTAACGAGACAAGACTTAATAACTAGTTCTCAAATTCACTGTATAACTAAGGATGACCTTGGATTTCTGATTTTCTTGTCTCAACCTACTGAGTGCTGAGAGTGTTTGCTATAAGCATGGTTTATTGAGTACTATGGCTCAAGATTTCTCAATGCTAGGCTGCCGCTCATCAACCAAGTCACATCCCAGGCCCCATCCAATGATAGTGATTTTACATGTAAATCTGAGGATAGGCACATTTGCTAATTAGATTTTCTTTCTAGTGGAAGGATGAAAATAAAATATATTTTCTACATTGCTATAAGAAACTCAGGGATTTTGGAAGCTTGATTTTCTGTAGTCTACTTTTGGGGCCATCCCCTGTGGAGTTTGAAGACAATATGTATTTAAACAAAGCTGTAAGAAAATAGTCCTGCATTGATTATTTTTTCAGCTTTGATCTCCCTGCTGTTGTTAACTAAGCTAACTGTTGTCTGCACATCCTTCATTGAGATCTCCACACATACACTTTATTACTCGTAGAGAAAAATGGAGTAGAATCATATGAGAGAAAACATGAATGCATTTAAACGTGAAAACCATCGCCATTATATTGAAGTACTACTGTTCACTGAAAAACTTCCAGATTAATAGTATTTAATGTATTAGCAAATGAAGTGAAGTATTTATGGGTAATTTCAGAAAATATGAAAAGCCTAGGGTTTATTTCTGTGTTAGTTTACTTAACCAGGAATCAACCACTGTTTAGGACAAAGCTTAGCACAGGTACTCTTTCCTATGTGGGTGGCAAAAAATTTTGGAGAATTTTATGTCAAAGTGTTTTCCCTCGGAATTGGTACAACTATATAATTTGCACTCCACATTTTAAATTTACAAATTTCTTAAACATTTAGATTGCATCTTCTATAGTAATTCTGAGAGACGTTTTAATTTCTCCATATTTAATAAAAAAGATATACTGAACTTAAAAGGACACATATCATTAAAAATTTTAATACATTTTCATTGCTGTCTATATTGAATTATTCCCATTACTTCCAGAAAACCACTTTAAAAATATAATTTAAAGTGAAATTTAAAGTATCTATATAGATCACTAAACATTAGATTTTCTTATCCAAAGATGAATAAGTAGTACAATAATGTGAAAAGATAAAACTGGGGCAAAAATGAAATGTAAGGCATAGGTAAAATCCTCTTGTATAATATACAGATGACTGAAACAACAAACTAGATTTGGCACATATCTTAAGGATCCATTTTTTCTTTCTTTTGTCCATAGATATATTCACATAATATATTTTAGAAACTCACTACTTAAAATAGTCAACAAAGCTAAATCTGAATATTTTCAAGTATAATCTTTCAAAAAGTTATTTTTTTCTTGAATGAAATGTATTTTAACTATTCATTAGTAAACAATAATTTTCAAAGGAGAGAATGTAATCTTCTGTATATTTAAAAACATTCAGCAATGCATAGATATTCTGTGAATAACAAATTGTTTAAATACTAAAGTGACAGATTCTAGCTTAAGTGATTTTTAGTTAACAATTCAGACAGATGATATATATTTATTCCTTTTTCAAATTAATTAGTAAAATTCAGTATGTCTTGTATACTTACAAATTATGGGAATTTCACTACTGAAACAGAAAGAATGGATTATGGCTTTTTATTATGTATTATTATTTTCTTTTAAATGAATAGTTATATTTTAATATAAAGAATGAGTGTACTTTATCATTAAAGTATAAAATGGTTCAAGGCATTTCATCCAAAGTTGTACAGCCTTAAGAGGCCACGCCCTTTTGCTCACTATGATGTGTGGATGGAGCAGTACAGTATGATCTGAGCAGTAACTGCAGAGCTTTCTTTTGAGTATATGCGTTTGCAGCCAGTGAGTAAAAGAAAATGCTTTGGGAAATGTTCAACACTTAACTACCTTAATTATGAAATTTTCCAAATGAATGCCAGTAATTTTGACCCATTGAATAAAAATTTTTACTTTATACACAGTACACAGGACACATCAGAACTAATAAAGAAAGCAAATGGGAGAAAGAAAATGTCCAATAATTTTTAGTATTGCATCTTTTTTATTACTACATTAAAAATGCCTCATTAGTATGCTAGTAAATATTCTTGCAAACTTATGCATAAATGGCACTAAAAATTATAAAGAATTAAAGAACTGTAGGATCTTTTAGGATTTTAATTACAAATCTGTATAGCTTTAAACTATAAAAACATCGAGAAGAATGAAGCAAAACGTTAAGCAGAGTAGGATGGTAGAACTTTTGTAAAAGGAGCATGTTCTATCTTTTGGCAAATCATACTTTGATTTCTTTTCTGATCCCTAAGTTCTGTTTTTAAAGATACTAATATAGAGACAAAGATTCAAGGTACACCAAAGGATTTTCAAACCTATGAAACCAGTGATCCACCCACAAGACAGTCTCTTTCTGATAATAACACCTGGTCATTGTGTTCAAGCACATGAATACAGTCTGAAAGATCAGAGTTTCCATGCATTTCCCCAGTTGAATTTATTCTAGACATATTCCCATGCACATATCAATAGAAGACTCAGCCTCGTTAAGCATTGAGATTTCTGGAAAAGTAAAAAACATTTTCCAAATCCTGTGAGGAGATATAAGGTGGAAATGCCTTCACTTAAAACATGCCCCTCCCCCCAGATCCAGAAGGGAATGAAAGCTGTTAAAGGACCAACTTCTAGCAGAGCCATAGTACTCTATTACCTAGAAATGTTTTTATGTATTTTAATGAAACTTTAAAAAGTTAAAATTGACCATAGCCCCTACACAGCTCAAGTCCACACTGTTTTTGAAGGTGTTTCCTGGGATGATTGTAGACCGGGTACACAATGAGAATAGATTGTTGGCTCACCAATTTTCTATGAATAGAAAACTGAATAAGAAAAGGTATTAGTTTCAGATGTAGGACACTTCTTCCTGAAAAACATAAAAACACCTCAAAAGTCAAAATCAGGAGTAATGAATATACCATTCACAGGGAGTAGAACTGGACCAGAAAGTGACCTAGAATATGTAGAACAATTTCAAAATTTCTGTGGAGGAAGAATTTTTGTTCTTATTTTCTTCTTTTCAATTGGCACGTGTATTATATGTAGTCGATAGTTAATTCAGTACATGAATTTTCACTAAAAGTATCTTGATCATAAGATTTATCTACAGCAAGATTTTGTTTATATAAAAAACTATTCTCTCACCTGATCCTATTGCTGTAACAGGGTTTTGGAGCATCTTGGGAGAAGATGGGGATATTTTTATGAGTTAGCAAATACATTTGAAATGACTTCTTACAGAGCATCAGGGATCAGGCAGAATGTTATTATGCATGTTTTATGTTGATTGGAAAATTATGTCATCATTTAATTTATGGGTTTCTTGGAGGATCAATTTATAAAATAATGACCATCAAAATGTAATATTTGACTTGTGTTCACCTTCCCATTACTGGACAGCACCACATAGCTACCTACTATTCAGTAACAAATTGCATTACTTCCCATTTTAATCATTGTTGCTCAGTTTGTGTGACTTCCCCAGGATGATTATGACAATCCTAATAAAATTTTGACTTTTGTAATTGAGATGAGGATTTATGACAATAACTAATAATTTGGCAACACCAACAGCTACATTGACTATCCCAGGCAAATGGATCATAGACATATTTTTGTAGGCCTTATCTATGCCTGCTTTTTGATTGTAATTGTAGAGCTGAATAGGTGGAAAGATGTATTCATGTTATTTCTTTAAAACAGTGTCTTGGTTATTAAATATACAGAATATTCAGTGTCATAGGCACTATGCTAGTATGTACGCAAGAAGAGCCCAAGGGTCTAAGGTGGGAATTCATATCTATTTTACTTATGAGGTTAACAGTAAAGAAGACAATAATCTGAGGAAGTTAGAAAGTGTATTGACATGACAGGAGGCTACCACACTATCATACATTCATGGAGAATAAGTGATTTCTTATAGAAATGGTACTGCTGTGGTAGTTAATGGTCTATAAATAATATATGTATTAGAGTTGATGGTTTCCATACCAAAGTATGAACATGGCTGCTAGAATTTCAGTAATTGATTCTTTTGCAGCTCTGAGGCTAAAAGTTTCATTCAAAGTGCCAACAGTATCATGGGCCTTTCTAACATCCAGAAACAGAGCCTCTTTTTGCTGAATTTGGACTTTGCTAATTTCTACTGATTCAAGGTGTTCCTTGGCTGTCTGGTGCAAAACTGAACTACATGTTCTTGCTGACTTACTGCTGTCTTCCTGTCTTCCTATGTGCCTTTTTCTTGTCACATGCTCCTCTTCTTACGTATCTTGCATGAAGATTTCTTTCTTTTGTAGAAGACACCAGCCAAAGTGGATTATAGTCTTCTTTTGTATCCACATTTACTTTGTGTTTACTAAGTTATTACAGACTAGCAATATGATTTGAAAACATCTACCTATCTTGTTTCTTCAATAGTTTCTACTGTAGAAATGCTGAAGATATATAGTAGACATTTTTTTCCAATCACAATTTTGTATTTGTGTATTTTTTGGTAAATTTATCTTATGGTTTTGTATTTATGGAAAGTCTCCTCTTTACTAAGATGCAGTGTGGCTGGGATGTAGCCTTCTCCTATTGTGCCAACCTCTCTATATCAGAAAACATCCAAGATGATATTCTTTAATTAATTTAAGAATTAATGGATATTATGTGATACAAAATTAGATATTAGATTAATGGTAGATTGTTAATAATGCAGATATGGCCTTAAGATAATTGTTATATAGCATTTTCTTTAAATCAAAAACTTCTTTCCTGGAGAATGGAAGGAGGTTGCTAGAACTTAAGATTTAAATGAAACATACACTGTGCAAAATACTCCTGAAACTTAGAAACTTCGTGTAGCAACTTCCCAAAGTCATATAAACATCAGCTTCTAAGGAAAGGAGATGCTCTGACTGGCCAAGCTGTGCATAAGGCTACAGACATGCAGTTTTGTGGCATTCCCCTTAGTAAAGTCGACTTGTCATTGTTGATGCTGCTTTGAGGTCATCCAGTTTCCTGGAAGTAATTCTAGAAAATTCATTGGTTCACTAATCTAGAGTTTCTTGAATTATTCTTCAGTTTGTGGTTGACATCCTATCTGGGGTAGATGGACATTTGTTTATTTTTTGCAAGAAAAGTCACACGATTAGTTACAGATTATTGGGAATGACTGATACATTTTAATCAAATTCTGTAAATATATCCACTGCATGTTACATCATGGAGGACAGAGCATCACATAGGTGGTGGCAGAGATAAAAGGAGTGCCACTACTCCTGAAGAGGTTGATGTACTAAAGCTTAAAATTTAAAATCAAAAGTGTTTCAAAGCAGGTCTTTTATAAAGTACCCACTTTTGCATTTTATAAATTTTATTCCTAGTTACTTATATATTTCTTAGGCAACTACTTTTACAGTTACACTCTGAGTGAAGGTCTGACAGACATATGCCTGAGCTGTTATGAAACAAACATTAAGAATGAAACATGCTTGTCTCTAAAATTAAGGTAGCAGTCTCTTATTTTGAACTGTTTATCAAGATGTATTTATCTACGATTGATTACTTCTCTAGGGAAAAAGGTTGTTTATCTGCAATTTGTGTATCTCAAAGCAGTCTTTAAATATCCAAAAGGTAATTTTCCAAAACAGATAACTCAGGATATCTGCAATTACAATTTCAAGCAATGACTGTCTAAAACAATAATTTCCTTGCCTTAATGGCAATGAGCAGATCATTATATTTTGAAAAGTATTCTAATCCTATTTAGAATCCCACCTTTGCTGCAGAAGCTGATAAATTACTTGCAACTAAGAGTGTAAAATAACATAAAGGAAAATGTTAGCTTAAAAGACTGACACAGAAACTTCCAAATGTAAAACTCAACAACAAAGTTTGAATTTTATTTTAATACCAACCTTATAGTAATGATTTTGAGGTGGCAACATATTGTTCCTTTTTAGGGTGAAGTTTATATTATTTATATTAGCAGATGTTATTGTACCAGATTATCCTGTTTCTTGTGTCTGAAATAATAAGGTGATAAGATAATCACTTCAGTGGAATTCTCTTTATTACTGCCAAACTTTGTAGAATGCAATAATGATTAAACAGGAGCATCTGATTACCAGGAGATATATTCACCTTTTTCTTTCTAAATTATTCTAGAAAATGATTTGGCAAGTGGTTTAGAGAAAAGTCAGATAATAATGATTATTTTAGTTTTAGGATCATTATTATTCGAAGCTACTACTACTATGGTAGGAAAGAAGCCATAGGTACTTTTTACAAAAGTAACCCAAATAAACTATTAATGACATTAATTGAGAAACCTTACTCTGTCTATGGAATGTTATAATTTGCCAAATGAAAATTCAAAGATCACAGAATAATTTTGAAACTTAAAATGTATAGTGTCAAATGAAAATCTTTTAAATCAAGTAAATGTGTAATGAATTCAAAATATAAGTATGGTGTATAAAGAAATTGTCCAAAAAAATAAATGAAGCATATGCATTATGTGAACAGGATCCAGCCTGTCTTATTTCTAAGACAGTGTCAAGCACTGAGCATAGAAAAAGTAGAACCTTAATAATAACTTAAATGAATAAATAGTAAACCACAACATATATTATTTGTACATGACATACACCAGACTAATGTCACATTGTCTTATATATATAAAAATATTATTATATATATTCATATATACATTTATGAGTCACCCAATGACAAGGATAATTCCTATGAAATGCATTTTCAGATGATTGACAATAGTGTTGCCACTGTATGGTGTAGTTATACAAACCTAGAAGGCATAGTCTATTATACACCAGCATACATGGTATACCATGTCCACTATATGTCACTGGTTTAAATGTCATCATACAACACTTGATTGTGTTTATATTCACAGTTAATATTTGGGAAATAATTAATGTTAATAGATATCTGTATATTTATGACTTTAAACAGATATAAATCCTGAAATGAATAATATAAACATGTATGTTTTATGAATGTATGTTGTCATGTTTGTAAATATTTTCTCCCGTTTTGTGGCATGTATTTTGTCCCGCGCCCACTTCTCGCCCGCAAGAAAAGGCACGACACACGTAGGATCCTTCTGCAGTAAAGCTTTAATGCTCCATGAGGGAGAGCACTAGCTTACGAAAATGGAGAGAGCGAGCACGAGGTAGGAAAGCCCAACCTTTATACAGACCAAAGGCCTCTGCCTTGGACGTGTCACCTTTCTATAGGCTGCAGCTCATTATCTCACATGACGCCACGGGAGAGGCGGAGAGACCAGTCTTGCGAGAGTACCAAACGCATGCGCTCTTTACTGACTCAGGCGGGTTGGCCAGCACCGGATATTGGCGCCACCTTGAGGAGCTGGGGCCAGCGGCTCCCAACAGTATTTTTCATTTTTATTTTATGCATTTCTCATTTATTTTTGCTTGTGATTTGAGAAAAGGTCTTACTCATTACTGTGGAGGTCATATTGGTTTAAAATTTAAAACAATTTATTGATATTATTATGTCTGTGTATTTGCATTTGTGAATAAATGTAATTTATGTAATAAATGTAATAAATTGTAGTTCTTCCTATTTAATTCTTTCCTTCTACTGTGGATTCTGCGGATGGAATATTATTCATTAGGCTTGAGTGAAAAGTGCTACTTTTTACTCACTAGGCCATCTCACCACATATCAAGAAAAATTTTAATTGTATGTTTGAAAACAAAAGTAATATTTATGCACTTGCTTATATTTATCTATCTGTCTGTCTATCTATCTATTATCTATGTATCTAAAATTTATTGTTTCGCTCAGTATTTGATGATGGGTCAAAATTCACTTTTATTTATATGTATTTGCATGGTTAGACCAGACCATTTTTGTTAACAATGGACTGCTGTTTTAGTGAAGGTTAACTCTTGTTCTTTCTTCCTTTCTTTCTTCCTTTTTTAAAGGAGACCTGGATGATTATAAAAATCTTGACTTTCTTTTTTTTAAAAATAATTTTCTTTTATTGAAAATAGAGTTTTTAACAAAGCATATTCTGATTATGTTTTTTTCTTCTCCAAGTCCTTCCAGACTTTTGTCCACCTCCATTCCCATCTGAATCTCCATATTTCTTTATCTTCTTATAATATAAGAGTAATGTAAAGAATATAATTAAATAAAATAATATTAGAACAAACAAACCAGAATATAATAAAACAGACAAACAATGGTAAGGAACAAAGTAAAGCTTAAGAAAAGCGTGGATTTAGAGACACGCATATTTGTACACACTGAAATCCCATAAATACAAACAGAAGCCTTAGTACATGCACAAAAGAATTGTGAAGAAAATTAAAAAGAAATCATCTAGCTTGGTTTGGATTGTGGTAATATTTGCCCTGGATTCTCTTGATTGTTAATTAATAAAGGACACTACCGCTGATTGTGAATGGACTCACACTTCAGGCAGGCAGTTTTCAATCTGTGTTGCTGTGAAAAAGGGCCAAAAAACATTTTCACTGGGGTCACCTAAGACCATCAGAAAACACAAACATTTACATTGTGATTCATAACAGTAGCAAAAATCACAGTTATGAATCAGCAATTAAAATAATTTTGCAGTTGGGATCACTACAGTCTGAGGAACTGTGTTAAATGGTCACAGCATTAGAAAGGTTGGGAACCGCTGCTCTAGGCTGGGCCCTGAGAAAGCAAGCAAGTGAGGTTGTGTATTTTTTTTCCTTGCTTTTTACCATTAATTTGGGTTTAAAAAACCTAAAGTTTGTGCCTTGACTTGAAAATAATCATGGACTGTAATTATTCAATTATTTATAAAATTATTCAATTACTGCACAATTAGACAGATAAAGTCAATTTCTTAAAGTTCTTCTTATGTCAGGGCCTTTTATCACAGCATCAGAAATGACCCTAGGACAGTAGCCATGTCAGTAGTGAGATCCCTCTTGGAGAAGCCTTCCTTAGCTGGGAGATTTTGACTGAGTTTACTGCGCTAAGCATGAATTCACTTGCTGGTCTCAAATCAGAAGAGAGAGAGAGATAGCAGTTGTTTTCATTCCTAAGACTTAAGCTATTATTGCACAGTTTTGTTGGATGGGTTGATATTGTTAAGATCTTAATAGCCCCTTTCTCCCAGCAGTATGTATAGAAGCCTGTACCATGCAAGGTAGTCATTAGGGAAGAAGCTTTCTGCCTAGTACACCGTGATTTGATTTTTATCTTGCAATTAAGGTGTGTAATGTCTTCTGCAATAAGATATAATCTACTGTTCCTGACAGGCAACCAAGAAGAATGGCAAGTGTCAGTATTTTGGGAGGGTCCCTGGCCTCCCTGGCCAACATTTCATCCATACAAGGCACTGAAATTTTTGTTCAGTAACCTAGACTGGATGTCTTGAAAAGTATTATTTTCATATTAATAGTTTATTTAAATCTTAAGAGCTTTTATAGTTTTGATTTAAACAACAAAACACTCCCCACACAACTTTCCAAGATATTAGCTGAACAAAGTGACCCTGCTAAAAATAAAGACATGGTGTGCACATGTATTTTGAACAGATTTAACTTAAAGATTGGACTTTAAAATACAAATCCCGAGAAGCTGAGACTTCCCAAGTGTAAAAATGATAACTTTACATTTTTTATTTTAGTTCATCATATTTTTGGTGCTGGGTCCAGGTTTCTTCTGCCTTTTCATTTTCCTTTTTATAGATTTGAAAGCCTAATTTTGTTTAATGCAGAAATCTGGAAAATAATCCTGGCTACTAAGTACTTTATTAGACTGACAATAGTTATATTATTTTAATTTTCTCAATTTCTTACAGAAGGGTAAGTAGTGCATTTTTAGTAGAGACTCAGTAACAACACTCAGTTACTTAATGAAGGCTCGTTTGATATAGTTTGATACCTTACATTCATCAGTCCTGGGTAAAGGGCAGAGGGCAATGAATAGAGAGCCATAAATGAAGTTAAGACTTTTCCCTTTGCTCATAGGTTTTAGGTGAGGAATGGTCCATTAACCACAGGTTTGATGTAAAATTGTTTGACTACCAATAAAGCTGAAATTTCCCCTATTATTGCTTTTATCTAACTGGGATATGATGCAGTCAGCATAAAATATTTTCCCTTACCTTGTATCCTAAGAAATTTATTGAGTAACAATATTGTTGTATTTATCTCCTTTCTCTTTTATAGTCTTAAAATGAGAGTTTTTATATTGTTTCCACTTATCAGTTCTTTTTTCTTTTATTTCATAATTATATCCATAACACTACACTGAGAAAGCATATAAGGCAACCTCTGATGGAATCAATGTTAAACACTTTATCAATACCTCAGATGGAGTTTCTTTCTGCTCATTTATTTTTGCATTTGACAACAATACAAATTTATACTTGACTATTCCCTGTAACCAGGCAATGTTTTTTAATCACAAAAGTTATGTTTCTAACAGTCAAATAAAGAATAGCTAAGAAGTAGCAATAGTGAATTCTGGGAGGTTATTTGGAAGGCAGTTGGGGAGAGTGAAGTTGACAGCAGCTATTAGATTAAACATCTCACAATGGAAGTAGAGAAAAATGAGCAGGAGCAGAGAAAATGTCTGTATGTAAGACTTTAAAGTAGGAGTTCTGGGGAAAGACATTAGGACTTAATTTTGGATATTTTGAAATTAATAGGGTCAGATTTCAAAATGGGATAGTGAATAGATTTTGTTCACAGTCAGGAAAAATCGCAAAGTGCTCTAACATAGAGCTACTGTACAGCATCACCAATAAGTGAATTGACATGAGACAATGGGCTGCATACAATCCTTTAAGGGCAGAAGAATAATTAGAAAAAGAGATCTTAAGATGCCAATGATGTTGTCTAGTTCTTCATTCACTTAAAAACAAGGGCCATTGAGTAAAGCTGGATAAATGGGTAGTGACAAGATGTATGCTTAGATTCTATTATACTTGCACTTTTGATTTTAATAATGTTTTTCAGTGGCCACAAAGTTATATCTGATGTATAAAGTTAATATTCGGTATTTTGAAGTGATTTGATATAGACATCTTTCTGTTCACTTTTTGTTTTTTTCAAAGACAGGGTCCCACTCTCTATCCCAGGCTGGTATAGAAGTCCAGAGCTTCTCTACCTCAGCTTCCTAAGTGCTGGGTTACAGGTTTGAGTTATCATGCCTCCCTCATTTTTCTTTTACTCTAAATGAGAAGTTTTTTTTCTGCACTTACATAGCTAATTTGATGCCTATTGTCCAGCATTTATAGTTAGAGGCAGTAAAAAAACTATTCTTGTAATGTAAAATGATTTTTTCATAACAAATTAAACATAAATTCAAGATGGAGAAATAAATAATAGTGATAGAATAGCTATAATTATGAAAAAAAGGACTATGCACATGTACGAACATACTTTTTCTTATTCCCCCAGTTTCTTAGCTCTCCCTTTTTTAGGGAATACATGTCACATGCATTCCCTCAAATATACTTTTCTTAGGTAGAGAAATGAAGGTATAAAAAGCAAGTAAATAAGCATGTTAGTAACTATAAGGGGAAGAGATGATGAATTACATCAAAATTGCTGTTTTTCTTGAACATCTTCTAAGCTGTCATCTGGCTTTTGAGGCAGGTCCTCTCTCTGTGGAACACACTGGTCTTATACTATCTTCCTAACCCAAGAGCCCATGTGCTGGAAAACCAATACACCCTCTTACTTTAATAGGGAATATTAATCAATTTTATAAACAAGAATGATAGTACTCACTGAATTCCTTGTTTTTTAGTAAGGGGATGCACATGTTGCCATTAGACTTCGTCTTGAATTTAATATATATTTCCAAAGCACAGTATTCCAAATTTTAACCTAGTTGAGGATTCAGAATTTATAAAGAAGATAGTAATAAGGGACATTTTTCTTTGGGATTCATTATAGCTAAAGGATGTGTGTACTTGTGTAATACGTAAACATATTTACTTTTATTTGTGGTATAGAGTGTGGTATGGTATATAATATAGAATAAAGACCCTACCTTATAAATAGAAAAAATATGGGACATGTACTTATGAAATTTTCCAATGTTTAGGCAGGGATATATTTATCTGAGCACTATAAATAAAATACGCATTAGATTAAAATAAGTTTATTAACCATGTGAGAAATCACAGTATCTGAAATACCTTAGATTTTTTTCTGTTGTCATTAATACAAGACAATTGTACAACTTTAAATTTTAAGAAACTGTAACAAACTAATACTATTGGTTTACTCTAATGATGCCAAATTTTGTTATGTTTTTCTTTGACTTTCTTCTAATGACTTCACTGTCTAAAACCATTTCTGTGATGTACAATATTAGAACATAAAGAATGCTTTGCTTTCTTCTCAGTTCCATATTGCTGAATGAATCTTTTTATTTTCTCTCAGATTTTTCTTTTGATTTTTAACTATGAATTATTTAGAAATGATTTGTTTAATTTCATGTATTTGAGGATTTTCTTTTTTATAATTTTTCAATTGGATTCTAGCCTCGGTTAATTGTGTTTCACAATAATATCTTATATAAATTCCTATGCAATTTTGAGTGTTTAGTTTTATAAAATATGAAGTATTTGATATTAATTTTTAGTCTTTATTCATTATAAAAGAGTAAAGTTCTGCAGTTATGTAGAGTATTCTAACCATATGAGTAAAAGCCTGTTGGCTGATGCTTAAGTTCTGCTATGTCCATACTGACACTTTGATTAGTTGTTATGTAAACTTATTTATAAAGTAGTTTTGAAGTCACTTCACTAGTATTGAGAATTTGTCTACTTCTTTCGTTTTTTTTAATCCACTCATGTTTCATATATTTTTGCCTTTTTTCATCTCATATTTGTATGTTTACAAGGATTGTAACTTCTTTGTGAAGTGATCACTTAATAATTATTTAATGCAGTTATTTCTCCTGTAATTTTCTTGCTCTGAAGTCTATTTCATATAGCTCTTCTTTTCATTAGGCATTTTTCAAAATGACTATGTATTCACCGCATAATCTTAGGTCTCATTGCGACGATTGTCCCACATGCACATGCAGTACTTTGACCACATAAACCCGCCCTCCCTTACGAATCCACTTTCTTTGCTCTGATTCGGACCCTCTACCTTTTAATACAGTTCATCTTATACCTTCCCATTTTTCACCCTTTCTACTTCTCCTACATGATAAAACAATGCCTATCTTTCTGTCTTATTTCACTTATGATCATCTTCTAGTCCCATATTTTCCTACAGACATCATGGTTTTGTTATTTTGCTTTTATAGCTGAACAATGTTCAAGATAAAACATTTATCCATTCATCTGTTGTTGAGCACCAAGGCTGATACCATAACCTGACTTTATGGATAGTATTGTGATGCACATGGATATATGGGCATCTCCATTTCCTATTGATGAAGTGATGTGGCCAGACATACGGTAATTCTATATTCTAATTTTTGAGACATTTTCAAACTGATATCTCAAGTAGGATATCTAATTTGCACCCCAATGGTGTGTAAGTACGCTTTTTTCTCTGATAGCCCTCACTAAGCTTGCTGTTTGTTTTCTTGAAGATAGATATTTTAACTGGTGAAATGGAGGATCAGTGTATTTTAAATTATATTTCCCTGAGGTCTAAACAAGTTGATCTTTCTTTTTTTCAAGTATTTATTGGCCGCTCTTATTTCTTTAAGTATTGTGTAGTTCATTTTCCAGCTTATTGATTGAGTCGTTTGTCTTTGATATTTAATTTAATGCCATCTTTACTGAATACTATATCTTAGCATTCTGAATGCTTCCTGGATTGCTTGCTTACCTTTTCCTGTATTTGAGAAATTTCCTGATATTGTTCAGTTGAATAGATTTTTACTACTTTTAGTTTATATTTTCTGAACAAAACCTGAATGTAATAATTTATTAACTCTTTTGAATTCATATTTTTATTTTTCTTGATAAAATCTGTTGGTGATGCTTTACACTGAATTAAAAAAAATTAATAAGCTTTCTAATTCCAAATTTTCTTCCTTATATTCTTTTGTCTTACTTCATTGAACTAGACTGTCTCATTGAAGTCATCCATTTTCAAAAATATTACACTCTTAAATTATTTGTACAGTATTTTATCTGTTTAATATTCTTAAATTAAGCTATAAGAGCATTATGGATTTTTGAAAGAGTTACATTGTCCTGCTTTTTCATATTTCATATGTTCCCATGCGACTTATAGATTTTATGACATTGCTACCTCTTATTTAATTTGTTTGTATATATTTGTGTATATGACATGTGTAGGTCTTTTAGTCACAGCATACATGTAGAGGTCAGAATTCTGTGTTGTAAAATTATGTTCTCCTTTATACTTTATGTGGTTTTGGGGATCAAACTTAGGTCACTAGTTTGCATAACAAATGGCTTTATACACTGTTCTCTGGTCTCAGTTGGCATCTTTCATGCTTAGATGGTAGCCTTCATTTGAGGATCTCGGTCATATAGATCCACTCTGTAAAGCAGTATCTGCAAATTTGCATTTAAGCTGCAATCAGTGCTCTGAGGCCCAAACTCTAGAGTTACCATTCCACAGAGCCTATGAAAATAACAAAACTTTTGAACTGAAATGTATAAAATTATAGCGAGGTTAAATTGTAGGAACCTTCTTGAGATTTTTCCTTTACGGTCCCTTCAGCTGCTGTATGGATTGCTAACTTTTGAACTGCAACAGTAGTAGTAGACAGGATTTATTTACAACAAATAAATTTGTTTTATTTTGAAATGAATCCTTCATTTCAATAAAATGAAATGCAATGTTTATTCATTTCTTTTCTTTCTTTCTTTTTTTTTTTTGACTACTGACTAGCACCATGTTACCCTCAACACATCTTTCTCTCAACTTCGTGGGAAATACACACACACACACACACACACACACACACACACACACACACACACACACACACACACACATACTGAGCCCAATTAGTTTTCCTCATAATCTCACAGGTGCGGTTTTACATCATTTGTGAAGATATTAGTTGCTCTTAACTCTTGAAGAATATTAAATTCATTTTTGCATTGACAGTTTTTTTTTTTTCAGTATTTGAAAACTGGCATGTAGGGAATTGTGCTGTTTCATGGTAAATAATTGTGCCACCCACTGGTTTAATAAAAAGCTCTGATTGGCCAAAGGCAGGCAGGAAGTATGGGCGGGGCTACCAGAGGAGGAAAAGTCTGAGAGCAGAATGACAGAGAGAACTCCAGAGAGAGGCTTGGAAGAAGCAGAGGACAACTATGCTGCTCTAAGAAAAGGTACTGAGCCCCATGGCTGAACAAGAGACATGGGTTAGATAAAGGATAGAGAGCTAGCAGGTTATATGCTTGGGCCTGAGGCTGATCAGCCAAAAACTATCGAAAACATTTGTGTGTCTCTGTGGGACTTCGGGTCTGAGGGTCTGTGGGCCTAGACCTTGAGGTTAGGCCCGAAAGTCCGGGACAGAAACCTCATACTACACTGTCATCCTACATCTTCCTTTTCCATGGTTTCATATAAAAAAATACAGTGACAGTAAATTTGTTCCTATGGGTGAGTTGTTTCTTGTGTGATGCTCTCAAGAGTCTTTGCTTTTCTTTTTTTGTGACACATTTAATTTTGGCTGAATATTTTTTGAAACATATCTGCAAGGGATTATTTTCCCATGAAATTAATTAGCAATATATATCTGCATGGACTTTCCTGATTGCTTGTCATGGTTGGTGTTGTATTAGTTACTTTTTCTTTTTCTGTGACAAGATCCCTGACAGGAGAAACTTAGAGAAAGATGGCTTTATTGTGACTTAGGAAAGGTACAGTCCATCACAGCAAGCAGGAGCATGAACCATCGAGCCACACTGTCTGCTGCCAGGATCTGGAGTCTGCAGAGGCCTGCCCTTCAGCTTATTTTCTTCTTCTTATTTAGTCTGAGACTCAGCCCTCAAGATATTGTCACCTACATTCCTCCTCTTAGGTTAATCTAAATGAGAATCTCCCAAACCAATGTGCCAGATGTTTTTCTTAGAGGTAATTCTACGTCCTGTCCATTTGGTAATATCACCAATATCAGGGGCCTCCTTAGTATTTTGAATCTGTAACATCTTTTATTACACACAGAAAAATTTTCACTTATATTGAATAGTTTTTCAAACTCACCCCTGACACTTCACTTATATAGATGTTAAGTACTTTCCTATAGTTTCTCAGGTTCCTAATTCTGGTTCATTTTCATTCAGGGATTTCTGTTTGTTATGCAGATTGAACTATATCTGTTTTCTCAGTTCAAATCCAATATATCTTTCTATTGTCTGCTCTAATTAGCTTTTAATGCATCTATTAACATCAATTTAATACATCGGTTTTATCAATGTTAGTTCTAAAATATTCATTGGGGTCATCTTGGAATGTTCTTCTTGTATGATAAACATCTTGGTCTGTGCATTCTCAATGTTACCATCTGTTAGTGGTCTCTCCCTCTTCAGGTAGAGATCTTTCTCTTCCAGATATAAGTGCTACTTGGGTAAGAACTGCACATTTTCATAATTTTGTGACCCAAGCCATTACCTCAGTCATTTTTTTTTTTTTTGATAAACAGGTCACTTCTAGTATCATGAAAACAACAGACTTCCCCTTTCTCCTAGAGGTGGGATTCTTGAGCTTGTCTGAGGAATGCCTAATGATGCAGAGATAATCCTGATCATTATTATACCTTGGTAAAAAGCCAACCTCTGCAGTAGATGCAGTAGACCTCTGCTGACCTTATCCAGGGTGGCAGAAAATTATTTATGTGCCAAAATGGTTTCCTGATACATTGTGTGCAAGAGATGTGGATTTAATGTTTAATAGTGTTAAAACCTAACTCTTTGGTTTTTTTTTTTATGTGACACCATAAAGAGCATGAGAAGGGTCATATTATCATTCTGCATAAAGAGCAATTCTCCTTTCATGGCTTTTCTTTTAAACTACCCAAGACAAGGCTTGTGATACCTCAGTGTGTTGGGTAGAGATTGAAATTTCGTTTTTTTATTTAGCAATAGGATGACGTGGGTAATGATATTTACATATGGAATTTATTTATTTATTTATTTATTTTAGATACTCAGTTATTTTAGCTTCATTTTTTTTTTGGTATGGTCCATCTCTTGCTCTCAAGCACATTGCAATATTTATTGTATATCTCTTTTCCTTTGGAATGACTCATTATATCTGTTTGTATGTCTTTTCTCATCTAAAAATTTTATTATAATATAATCAGAAAATAAATATTGATTAGAAATGCTACATAAATAAGCACAACTTACTCCGTCTTTGTTTTTGTTCAAATTTTCTTAGATATTCAGGATTTTTTGATTCATATTCAAATTTCTAAGTATTATACAAATTGACATATTTGTTCAAACCATTGAAATGGTTTGAATGTTCAAACCATTAGCATAACATCACTACTTAGTGGTGCATCTGTTTCTCTTTTTATGTTCATACAACCATGTCATATGCACCTATCTTAGGCTTCATCCACTTAATTATTTTGCTTGTAAATCTATCAATATTTTCACATTTCTTTTTGTAATTCTGTTACTTGGATATATTCTTACCACTCCAGTTCAATTTCTAGTCCTCATATATTGGAGCTACACTAACCAGAGTCTGTGTAGAGGCTTCAGTGAATGATCAAGGAGAACCTAGGGCCTGCCTTAGGAGTGTCCTGTCTGGGGTAGGGACTGGAGCCTCAAAGAAGTTAGGTTTTTGTGCCTGAGAACCAGGGTATTCTCTGATAGACTGGAGTTAATGTCAACACCTGCATTCTCAGTCTGTGATGCACATGAGATACCCTGTGTTCCCTTTGTGCAACATTCGTTACTGGCTTTCTGCTGACTCTGTCACGTTTACTCTACAAATTGTAGAAAAGGTGCTATACTTCTTAATAACCTTCTTTGTCATGAGACGTAGCTTGTGCTAGACCTCCTAATCTCAATCTTTCCTGTCTTCATTACTTTCTGATCACCTGTCCTCCTTCTTAGGAATACGCCACTGGGGAATCACCCACTATTGCAAGTTACTTTCAGATTTTCCTTCCCACGTTATTCATTTTGTTCCGTCTTCTTTGTATTTATCATGCCTTTCATTTTACACAGTTTAGGTGCCATTTAAATTATTTTGTAGTTATTCTATTTTAATTTGTTTATGTATACATATATGTCTGTGAATGTTTGTCATGTATGTTCATGTATGTGCAACACTTATGATGTCAGAAGGTATTAGACAAATCTCTGAACTGCCTACCCAGTTTTCTAAGAACAAAACTGTGGTCTCTGGAAGAACAGCAGCAGCTCTTAACCATTGAGCCATCTCTCCAGCTCCTTAATCTCTACCCTTATATGTTTCATTGCAAATAGAAACTAAATTGTATAATGTCCAAATTCTATGTATAGTTTTTCAGAATAGTACTTTACATTTTAGAAATTGGAAATTTTTTCTCTTCTTGTTTTTAGCAAAAGCTTTAATTATTTTTATTAACTTTCACATATAAGCTACAGAATACCAGAATATCTAATTATAGAATATAATTATTTAAATTTAATGAGATTGTTAAATAGATTTTTGTGTTTCCCTAGTTTATTGTGTTATAATTTTGTTCATTTATGGATTTGTTATAATCTTCATTTTTCCATGATGAAAGTACATATTTATCTTCAAATGTCACTGTTTGCTTTAACTTTTAAATGTGTCTATAAAGATACATTTAAATATTAATTTGTAAACCTAAGCAAAATGGAATCTTTCTATTGTTGTTGTTGTTTGCTTTTTGTTTATCAAGACAGGATTATTTTGTGTAACAGCCCTGGGTATCCTGGGACTTGCTTTGTAGACCAGGCTGACATCATCCTGCCTTTGCCCTACAAATGCTGGGATTAAAGGCATGCACCATGTGGCTGCAAAATTGAATCTTAGCAAAAATAACTCATGAATACAAATTTAGTTTATCCAAGTATAATTTTGATAGCAAATGTTTAACTTAAAGGGTTAGATTGCCTTGTTTACACATGTGACTAATTCTTAAAATAGCTTTTATATTTTCCAAATGCACAATTTATAAAATATATTGTTTTATATATTTATGAATATGTTATATAACTGTGAGGGATAGAATGATGGGGAGTAGTCAGGTAGTAATAGTCATGTCTTTAATCCTAGCACTAGGGGAGCAGAAGCAGGTGAGTATCTGTGAGTTAGAGGCCAACCTTGTCCACAGAGTGAGAGTAGGGGTATTATGTTATTTCATGGTAAATAATTGTCCCACCCACTGGTTTAATAAAAAGTGCTGATGGGCCAAAGGCAGGCAGGAAGTGTGGGTGGGGCTACCAGACTAAACACTCTGAGAACAGGAAGCACAGAGCAGAACTTCAGAGAGAAGCCAGAAGAAGCAGAGGACAACTATGCTTCTCTAAGGAAAGGTACCGAGCCGCATGGCTGAACAGGAAGAATCATGGGTTAGATGAAGGGTAGAGAGCTAGCAAGTGATATGCCTGGGCCTTAGGTCAATCAGCCAAAAACTATTGAAAGCATCTGTGTGTCTCTGTGGGACTGTGGGACTGCAGGTCTGTCTGGGTCTTAAACCTTGAGGTTAGGCCCGAAAGTTCGGGTCAGAAACCTCGTACTACAAGTGAGTTTCAGAATAGCCAGGGATGCAGAGAAACCATGTCATAGAAAACAACAACAGAAACAAAAATGACAAACTAAGCTTAAACCAAACCAAACCAAAGCAAAGCAAAGCAAACCAAACCAAACCATACCAAACCAAACCAAAACAAAACAAACCAAACCAACCAACAACCAACAAACCAACCAACCAACAACCAACAAACCAACCAACAAACCAACCAACCAACCGACCAACCAACCAACCAACCAACAAACCAACTGCAATATTATGTTTCTGGCAAGCCCTTTCCAGCCTAGCCCCAAGGTTCAGACCCATTTTCAACCCTGCTTAGCACTAGAGCCCCAAATAATCACACAAAGGCTTTTTTATGCTGATTGGCCTAAGGCCCAGGCATATAACTTGCTAACTCTTAATTGTTAAACTAACCCATGATTCTTATCTTGTTTAGCCATGTGGCTCAGTACCTTTTCTCAGAGCAGCATGGTTGTCTTCCTTTGTCTACATCTGCTGCTGTCTCCCTGGTGTCTCTCTGGTGTTTCTGCTCTGCTCTTCCTGTTCCCAGAGTTTTCTTAGTCTAGTAGCCCTGCCCATACTTTCTGTCTTCCTTCAGCCAATCAGTTTTTTTTATTAAACCAGTAGGCAGGACAATTATTTACAATGTAACAACATAATCCCACTACAACCAACCAACCAACCAAACAAACAAACAAACAATCAATCAATCAATCAATCAATCAAACAAACAAACAAACAAAGGAAGTTATGTTTCCTTGCCATTCATACTATATGTAAAGCTTCATTAGGTTCAGGTTTCATTCCTATTTAAACTTATTATCAAGCTTGTACATAGGTGATCTCAGCTTTAAAAATTCAGGGCTGGGTGAAAAGAAACAAACTTATTTAAAAAAATGATATTTCTAGAGTTAATTCAGCTCCTTACTGAGCCACATTAGCAATTTTCTTTTATGTTTGTGCACAGCAGGACTTATATTGCTTTTGTCTTTCTCCAAAATAGCAGAATAGATTTTCATAGTTATTTTATTAGGCTTTTTTTCTTTAAATGTCAAAACAAGATAGGAAGCCAACACCACATTTAGTCTCAGTATCTTTATGTTCCCTTCAAAATCCCAATTTGTGTTTAGGTGCATCATCAATTTTTTTCAATTATGTTCAATAACTTTTTGCCTATTTTATACAAAAAGTATTGAAGAACATTGACTGTAATTTTAAAGTTTATTCATTCTTATATTTTAGGTGTATGAGTATTCAGCAAAATGTATGTATGTGCACCATGTCCACGCCTGGTATGTGTAGAGGCCAGAAGAATGTATCAGACTAGTTGCTAGTGGCATTACACACAGTTTTAAGCCAGGGAGATGTTTGGAGCCAAATCTTGGTCCTCTGCAAGTACAGTAATGCCTTTAAGCATTAAGTTATCTTTCCACTCTATCCTGGGTTAGTGCTCAACAGTACTGTCAAATAATTTTGGGGCATCTTTCATAATTTTAAATGTTCAATAAAACATATGTATTTTTTCTAGTGTTTGATTATCATACACAAAGTAAATTTTGACCATAAAAATGTTTGTAAATATAAACATTTAAAAATTATGAAACAATTAAGATTTTGAAAACTGGAAATCAAGTTTCCATAGTTGTTTTCTAAGTGGAAATTGTGCCTACTTTTTAGCAAAGTGGTATTTTATACTACTCAGCTACTCGAAAAAAGAAAAGAAAAATAAAAGCTGCAATGACTTCTCATGTGATTGGTGACAACATGGTGGATTTTGTGTCTTTTTGATAGACACTGTGGTAAACAGATGGTTCTCTATGAAGACAGATTGTTTTTTTCCAAATGTCAATAGAGCCTTAAGGATGCATATTTTTCCAAGCAAGAAGCCAAATTCGACATACCACAGAGTGTAAAAATACTTCCTAATGCCTACTGAATGGTAAATACACATGTTTTTGAGCATCTTAGGATGATTATAGATGAGACTGAATTAGGCTATGCAAGAATGTTTATGTCCATTTTCTATATGTACACAGCAGTAACAGTATCCCATCTCTCACTGTAATATCTTTCACTTTGGTAATTGATCCTGTTTTCGTTTTGCAAATCACAATATAAAACATCATTGACATAATGTACTTTCAACATCTGAATAGAAAAACAAAAGACAGTTTTAAAACTTTGAATTGAAAATCAGGTTTTCTGAATAATGCATTGTAGTTTATACCATGGTAATAAATATGGGATAGAATAGAACTCTTGGCTTTTCATATACAAAGAAAGAAAACTTTCTACATTTCATTTAAAAGCCAGAATACTGCAAACTCTGTTTCACAGATGATAGTTTTATTTCTGGCTGACATTAATTAATTCATTAATGAATCAATCAGTTAATTAATTTTACTAGATATTCTTCTGTTATGAAAACGTAAAGCTTTCACACTTATTTAATTTATTTATTTTTTTGAGACAAGGGGAGAGAAACAAGCTGTGTTGCATGTGTGGTAGTTGGAGGATAAGTTTCTAGGAGTCGGTTCTTCCCTTCTACCCTGTGGGTTTTAGAGAACTGGACTCCTGTGTTCAGGTTGGCAGCAAAGCCTTTACCCATTCTGGCACATTTGCCAGTTCCAACAATAATTTATTAAAGGCATATAATTTTGTTAGAATATACTCATACATGCACAAAAACAATGTACACTCATCATGACTTGTAGTTGGAAGTTTCTGTCCTGGCCAGAAACTCTCAACTACCCAGCAGTGGCTTCCCAAATAATTGACTAGGTGGCTAATTATAGTAACTGCTGTACCCATAATTCAAACATTACATTTAAATTAGCCTTTAATTCTTATCTATGTTTAGCCATGTGGCTTGGTATCTTTTCTCACTGAAACATTCTTAACTTGCTTCCTCTGTGTCTGACTGACATCTGCTGCTCTGCCTTTCTTTCCACTTCCCAGAATTCTCCTAGTCTGGTTGCCCAGCCTATACTTATTATCTAGCTACTAGTCAATCAGTGTTTTCTTAAACCAATATATGTGACAAATCTTTACAATGTACAATGTACAAGAGCACTATTCCACATTTCCCCTCATTTTTAAAGCAAGTACCTTAAATCTAATCTTCTTTGTTTAATTTTTTTTCCTGATCATTATTCATAACAATTTTTAAGCAACACTCTAAATAATGACAAACATCCATAATCCAGGTTTGGGAATGTGGCATAGTTCTCTATACTACCTCTAGAGAGAGGGAGCTGGTAATTTTATGGGGACTCAAAGAAAATTTAGGATTATGGACAAGTCCTGAGTAGAATAGTCTGTGAGGATGGATTATCTCAGCCAGCAGCCTTGAAGCTGTTCTGGATGCAGTACTCAGAGAAAATGGCAACAGAGGTACTCTGAAATGTTACATTATCTGGGCAATCTGCTCCCATTGTAAATTTTTCAGTGGGTTTTTCTCAATTAAACCTGGTTTTTCTTAACACAGAATGAACCCATAGCCTCTCATTTTCTGTGGAAATGAAAGCATAACCTCTTCTTCAAAGTAACATATCTTTTGACTTAAAGTTTGAAGTGAGGCATTTTCAAACTATATAGGTTGGATTAATCCAGCAGCATTTAAATCAAATATCTCCTAGCCATTTTTGCTCTTTCCTCTGCAATCAAAAAGCTCAAAGACAACACAGTAACATATAGTATCCCGGCTGCATGTGTAATGTCCATCTTTACATGGCTTATCATTATTTTTTACTCTATTTTTAAGGACTTTTGCTATCATTTCTTCTTTTCTTTCTCAAGCCTACATATATTTTTAAACACCATTGTAAACTATTTAGAGGAGGCTATTATTATTATTATTATTATTATTATTATTATTATTATTATTGGTTTTGTGTGTGTGTGTGTCTGAATCTGTCTTTATTGTATATCTCTATCTTTTCTTGATCACATCTTTAACCTGCTAAACAGTGTGGCTAATTAAAGCCTTGTAGCTAGAGTGAAAGCCTCATCTATGATGATTGACTCCACTCAGCTCCTTGGTTGTGAGAGCTTAGCTTTATGACAGAGATCTTGGCAAGAGTCATGTTTACCACTCCACCTCTGGGAATTTTAGAGTCTATACTTCCACCAAATAGACTATCACCACCTGCTGTTCATAAATATCATTGAATTGTTCATTTGCAGAACTTCTTAAAAGAGCTTCAAGGTTTTTGTCTCTAATGTTGAGTAACAAAGTCTCTCTTAAAGGAATTGTGCCTCTGCTCATCAGGAGCTGTTACCAAGAAGCTGTATTTAACGCTATTCCTTTTTGTATGTAAGAACAGTAATCTTAAATGTGTCATATGCAATACATGATTATACCAAGGCTTCTGTGAAACTGTGGGGACTCACCATGTTGTAGCTCAAGCCTCCACACCACTCTGTACCACAGTCCACTCGAAAAACGCAACTAGGAAGATGTTTTGAGCTCTTTTTTTGTTTTCAAAAACTCTTTTTAAGCGTTGTTTGGATTTATGTGGATGTATGCATGCCACATTGGAATGCCATTTTTAGTAGTAAATATGACATACATACATATATCTTTGAAAATCTTTCTAAAATATTCATTTTAGAATATCCCATTGTATAAAATTATTGGGCATGAGATAGATTTAGTTGATATGGTATATTCCATCAGATTAGTCAAATATTCTCTTAATTATTAACTCCCCAACTTTCAGTGCCTTAATGAAAGGTCAGTTTCTTCTTGTTTTGTAATTGTTCAAAGTGAGTCAGTTGGAAGCTTCTTTTCATATCAGCTCCTCGTTCTTCATGTACCCCATTGAGTTCTCTGTATTTAACATAAAACACTGAGAATCTCCGAGAGATTGGACCTGAAAGAACATCATCTTTTGCCTACGTTGTCAAAGATTTGAACTACATGTTCTGTTAAAACCTCAGGATATCCTAAGTTCTCTGGAAAAGATAGAAAATATATTCTGGAAAAAAATAAAACCTGGAATGGGGCAGAAACTGGAGGTGAGGGGACCACATAGGAGAATAATTCACTTCCAAGTAAAATTTCTTAATCTGCATTTATGCCATTAGAATTTTTAACTAATCATACTTGTAATTCATAAATACAATATTTCAAAAAAAAACATAGCATAGGCATTCTTTGTATGTTAATATGTAAGTATTTATAAACTACTTACATCTCTATAAACCTTAGAGGATAATGAGAGCAAACAGGAAATCATAAAATGTTAAGCAGTTGCTTTGATTCAGATTGAAGAGTGTAATAATAATATTGATCAAAAATGTTTTATATCCAAAAATAATATTTATAAGTGGAGAAATGCTTTATAAGCATCAGCATTATATGCACTTGAAATAATGGAAATTGCGGGTAAGAAAGACGTCAGTTACAGGCTCTATTTTTTTTTTTTTCCAAAAAGGGTGAAGAGTACAAAGTAAATTTACCTTATATAAAATTATACTCTATTAGTATTATTAGATTCTGTTTTTAGAAAATATGCAGAATCCCATGAAACAGATATAGAGCTTTTTACTGCTCACATAACTAGTTTTGAACTAGCTGCTATTTTAGAAATATTTACAACCACATGAGATCTCTACTCTTCTTTTCCATCTGTTCTCAACACTGAAGGTGGCAGGCGCAGTAGCAGTATCTGAAATTATTCACTTAATTATTCATCCACTCTGAGATTTGGAGACAAAGTTTACTATAGAAACAACTATTAAAAGAAAGAGACAAGAAGTTAAATATCAAAAATATTTTCCTCAATCATCCCAGTCTAAGGTTTTAAAGATTCAAATATCATGTACTTTGTAATCATCTGCGAGAATCTCACTTTAGTTTTCTAGAACCTATGCATACTTTAAAGAAGTTCTCCAAGTCTTCAATAGTGAGAGGTTAGTTTGTATATAAGAATATACTATGAAACTTTTATCTGTCCATCCAACTGACCTTAACTGACTCAATTGTCCAAAGGAGTCTCTGCTTTCTAAATATCATAGCAATGCCTTTAATTTTAATACTTTAACCCAAAGTCAACCTGGATAGGTGATATTGAAAAATGCAACACTGGTTTCTTTTTTAAATCTCAAAAAAAGATCTTGGAAAGGGGAATTGACAATGTAAGATTATAGACTCCTGTAGTGTTTTAAATGAAAATGAATAATAGAAAGTGGCATTCTTGGAGACATGCCCTTGTTGGAACACTGTGGATTGTTTGAGGTAGTGTGTCACTGGAGCTGGCCTTTGATCCAGTTGTAGAGCTCTGAGATTCTACTCCAGTAACACGTCTGCCTGTACATCTCCATAATTCCAGCTATGATGATAATTAGCTCAATATCTGAACAAGTAAGCTACCCCAGTTCTTTATAGCAATAGAATCCATACCTGAGTCAACTACCAAGTTTTCAACTTATTGTTTCTGACCTGTTTGGGATATAACCATTGGAGTTTATTCTTCATTTTGAAGTTTTAACCAGGTTATGGTTTTCTCTGTTTTAGAAAGGGAACTATATAACATTCCTTCAGTTCCTACATAAGGAAGCATCTCTATTGGAGAGGAAGAAACTCTGAACAAATTGGCATTAGCAAGCTCTAATTCAGAATGAGAAGGATGTGAAAGGGTAAAAGAATATTTTTTATAGTACAGTTATTTGGCTAAACATAGATTTTTCTTTGAGACAGAATAAGAATCCATTTCACTAATAATTGCTGAGGGCTGGTTTTATGTTTGTAGGAGGGAAATAATATAGTGTTCTTTGCAAAAATTTTATTTAGTTATCATTTTTACTTTTTAAAAGTTATTAAAATTTTTATACAATATATTCTGATCATATTCTTTTCCCTTCCCTCAGACCCTCCTCACCTTTATACCCAGTCAACTTAATCTTCTCTGCCTCTCTGTCTCTATTTCAAAATAAAAAAAAAAACCCCACAGTAACAAAAGGCACACTAAAACATGTAAAGTATGTTCTGTGTTGAGCCACACTGAGAACTGTGCTTGGCCTGTAGTGTGGTTGAAATGTCAAATGTCATTCTATTGGAAAAAACTGATTTTCTTTCTACCCACAGATGATTTTTTCTCCCTGATTAGAGAACGGACTTTATGTTTTTATGCTCACTTCACCTCCTTGCTAGGATTTTTGTCTTACTTGAATTTGTTCAATTCTTGTGAATGTCAGCCGTCTCTGTGGGTTCATATCTGCATCAGCTCTGTTATCTCTGAGAGACATTGTCCTTGGAATCATCTACCACCTCTGAAGCTCACAATCTTTTATCTTCTCTTCCACATATGTCTCTGAGCTCTAAGTGGAGAGGTGTGATATTTAGAATTAAGTGTACCTAAGTCTTTCACTCTCTGCACATTGTCAAGTTGTGGGTCTCTGTGTTAATTGCCACCTGTTGTAAGAAGCTTCTCTACGGAGGGGTGAGCAATTCATTAAATATAGCAATATTTCAGTAAGAGCTGTTTTTTCTCCATGTCTAGTTAGAAAAATATTAGCAGGAGATTTTTCTCTAAGGAGCATGACTTATCCCGTCTCAGGTATTTGGCCTCATCAACAGCTTCAGATGTGGATTCCATCTCATGAAGTGGTCCTTAAATCCAATCAAAATGGTCGGTTAAACCTATAATATCTGTGCTGCTATTGTATCAGTATATATTGCAAGCAGCTCTCACTGTAGGTAGCTAACAATGATGGTTACTTCTCTTCTCTGGTCACTTACATAATATGTCTTATCAATATGACTGCCAGTCAGCAGGAGTAAAGATTCTAGTTGGGCACTAGCTAGATTTATTTTCACTTTGAATAACCTAAAGTTTTTTTTTGTTGTTTTGTTTTGTTTTTTTTTCAGAAATAAGTTTTGGCCATCAGATTGTGAAGTAAAACCAATAGCACTAGCAATAACCTTTAATGTTTGGGGTGGGGGTGCTACAGGACCCTTTTAGTTAAACGTGTAGCCTACTCATGCTGTTGTGTGTTATGCTTGGTAGCCTATGTTTAATTTGAACATTGTCTCCTCTCATGTATGCTAACTTCATTAAATTTCTTTTACACATACATTAGGACTCTTCAAGAGTAGTAGTAGTAGTAGTAGTAGTAAGGATTTGTATTGATGTGAAGAGACATGACCATGACAACATGAAAAACCCCATTTAATTGGGGTATCTTACATTTTCAAAGGTTCGGTTCATTATCATGGTGTAACACAGTGGTATGCAGGCAGGCATGGTGCTGGAGAATGATCTGAGAGTCCTACATCATGATCCACAATAAACAGGAAGTGGTCTGAGACACTGGGCATGACTTGAGCATAGGTGGCCTCACTTTCTCCAACAAGGCCACACTGCCTACCAGTGCCCTTCCCTATGACATTATGGGGGTCAATTACTTTCAAAGTACCACAGTAGGGATCTATATGGCTTGTCAAATAGCCTGCAGTGTTAGCTATTTCTCCCTGTATTTTTCTCATACCTTCCATTCCTTTTCTCACTTAATCTTCGTATTCCAGTTCTATCTTTATCCCTTAGTTGCACTGTGCTCTCTTTCCTTTTATTGCTTTCCCCTCCTCCTCCCCTGATCTTTTATGAGCTACTAGGTGGATATTTTAGATTAAACACACTTCTAAAGCTTAACAGCTGATTTTCACATATAAGAGAAAGCATACAAACTTTGTCTTTCTGGGTCTTGGGTACATCTCTCATGTTGCTTGTTTCCAGATTTGTCCATTTACTTAAAAGTTGTATATTTTTAACTGCTAATTAATATTTCATTGTATAAATATACCAAAATTTCATTATTCATTTATCAATTAATTAACATCCTGACCATTTGGCCTTTGCATATTTGGCCCTAGAGTAGTATATCTAGATTCTGTGGTGGGTATATTTTTGCATTTTTTAGCAACCTTCACATTTATTCTTACAATGATTGTACTGGTTTGCACACTCATAGCAATGAATAAGTATAAGCGTTCTACTTTCCCACATCTTCATTAGCATTTGCTGGTATTGCTGTATTGTTTTTGACTACTATAACTGGTCTAGATGGAAAATATAAAGTACTTTTTAGCTTGTATTTTCCCATTGGCTAAGAATGTTGAGCATCTTTTAGAAGATTGTTTTAGCCATTATTCCCATCTTTTGAGAACTCTACTCTTAGTTCTTTATCACATTTTAACATTAGGTTATTTCTTTAGTTAATGTACTGTGCTTTTAGTTACATGTATATTCTAGATATCAACTCTCTGTCAGATGTAAAATTTATGTATATATTTTCTATCTCATATGCTTCTGCTTTGCTGAAATAATGGTGTCCTTTGCTGGACAGTATCACTTTATCTTTATGAAATCCCATATATTAATAGTTTTATAGCATGCCCTAATAGAGCTTGTTTAGCAGGTACTTTGCTGTGACAGAAAATTATTTCACTGATAAAACACCACACAAAGATTCGACAGAAAGAAAATTAAAGACAAATATTCTTTATGAACATAAAGGCAAAAATTTTCAACAAACTCAATTTCAAAAATGCTCATAAAAGATATACATGGTGGTCAAGTTGGCTTTATCCTAGAGATGCAGGAATAGGATGGTTTAACATGTATAAATTAATAAATACAATCCACCAATAAATAAAAAATAATAACTACATTGTCACCTCATTAGATGTAGAAAAGGACTTTGGCAAATTTAACACCTCTTCATGATAAAAGTCCTGAAGGCAGTAGTGATTCAAGGAGTAGATCGCAACCTAATAAACACAATTTATAGTAATCTACAACCAATATCATTTCAAATGTCCAGAAACTTAAAACATTTGTCAGAAAAAGACAAAGATGTCCATTCAATCCATACTTATTCAGTGTTGTACTTAAAATTGTAGAGAAATAAAATAATTGAAGTAGATCAGGGTCATACAAGTAGAAAGTATGATTTCATGCATAAAAAACCCCGATGATTTCACCAGGAGCTTCAGTAGCCAATAAACACCTTTAGCAAATTAGCAGAATCAAAATTAACACACAAATAACTAGCCTTCCTATATGTAAGTGACAAGCATAATGAGCAAAAAAAATCAATGAAGTAATATCTTTCACAATTATCTCAAAATTGCCTTGGAATAATCCTAGTCAAGCAAGAGAAACAATCATGTAAAAAAAGAGTTAAGATTTTGAGGAAAATAATTGAAGAAGACATAAATAGATGGAAAGATCTTCCCATCTCCATGTTCATGGATCAGTTTTGATTAAAATTGAGAAAATGATCATCCTACAAAAAGCAATTTAGAGGTTCAGTGCAATCCCCATTAAAATTCCAACACAACTTTACAATAAAAAATAAAACATGTAAATTTGTAATGGAAACACAGAACACCCAGGGTAGTTTAAAAAGATATGAATAACAGAAGAACTGCTGAAGGTAACACCATCCCAGATTACATGTTCTATTACAAACTTCTACTAATATTAACAGCAGGATATTGGTATAAGGGCAGACATGTTGATCAGTGAGATAGAATTGAAGACATTAGCATATGCCACACAACTACCACCTACAGATTCCCAATTGTACATCTAAGATGCATAGACACCACAGTTTTGATAAAGAAACAAAAACTGCACACTTCAGCAACAAATTGTGCACATCAAACTATATAACTGCATGTATAAGAGTGAACATAGATCCGTTTATCTCTTCCAATAAAACTCAATTTCAAATGGACCAAGAACCTCAGCATAAGACTAAATACCACGTACTATGTTAAATCAACTGCAGGTGATGCCTGACTTTATTTCCCACAATATCACTGGGCAATTGTTAGAGACACATGAGAGAGACTGTCAAAGTACTTCCTGTATTGGAAACTTGTAGTCTATGAGTAAGTCAGATACAACCATAGTTACGATGAGATAAAACAAGAGTATATTATATAGAACTTACTTTTATTTCTTCCTCATGTGCTTTGAACTTCTTTAAAATAAGAGCATTGGCTGCTAGAGTGTATCATTAAAATTTCCTTAAAAGTCACCTTGACAGTTTGAACTGGGATTCCCAGCTTTTACTTCATTACCGGTTCTCCTATTACTTTATTTTAGTTTCAGATCATGGTTTCAACCCACAGATTTCTAAAGATATTTTTCCCTTTTAACAGCTTAATAAAATATTTTCTATCTGGTTTTACTAACTTCAATTAAAGTACTCAGTGTTTTGCATTTTTATAAGTTTAATGGTCCTTTTTAAAATTTATTAGAATGACATTCTATTTCCATTTTCTACAACTTTAACACTGTTATTTATTATTTCCCACCGTAAGACATTAAGGCCATCTGTGTTTTATGTGGTTATATTCATGGCTCACATTGTTAGTACACATGTCAGTTAATGTAACATCAATAATACGCAATTCAGTAGATTCCCTTCCCCAGAAACTATGCCAGAGTATTTCTAAGGAAATGAGGAGGAGAAGAGGAGGAGGAGAAGGAGGAGGAGGAGGAGAAAGAGAGAGAGAGAGAGAGAGAGAGAGAGAGAGAGAGAGAGAGAGAGAGAGAGAGAGAGAGAGAGAGGGAGGGAGGGAGGGAGGGAGGGAGAGGGAGAGGCTTAGAAAAAAGGAGGAGGAGGAAGAGAGAGAGAGAGAGAGAGAGAGAGGGAGGGAGGGAGGGAGAGGGAGAGAGAGAGAGAGAGGGAGAGAGAGAGAGGGAGAGAGGGAGGGAGGGAGGGAGAGAGGGAGAGGGAGAGAGGGAGAGGGAATAATTAGAATTTTCTCTGAAAGTCATGCCAGTAGTCTATTCTTTTGGTCATTTGTTGCAAGCAAAGTAATTTATATTTAATCACCCATAGTAAATTACATGTTTGTAATTCATAAAATACTTAACTAATAAGTTCTCTAAAGACTACTTTTGTTTACTTGAATTTGTCTTTCTTTTCATTTCTGATTTTCTTAAAACGGATATTCTTTCTCTGCCTTTTGGTTTGTTTGGATAAGGGTTTTTCTACCTTGATGACTTTCTCAAAGAACCAACTCTCTGTTTCATTGATTCTTTGTCTTGTTCTCTTTGTTTTTATTGTATTGATTTCAGCTCTCAATTGGATTATTTCTTGAGATCTATTGATCCCGAATGAATTTGCTTCTTCTTGTTCTAGATCGTTCAGTTGTGCTGTTAAGTTGCTAGTGTGAGATTTCTCTATTTATTTATGTAGGCATTTAGTGCTATGAGCTTTCCTCTTGGTACTAAGAAAAGTGTCCCATAAATTTTGGTATATTGTACTTCCATTTTTGTTGAATTTTAAGAAGCCTTTAATTAATTAATTTATTTCTTAACCCAGTGGTGATTTACTTGTGCATTGTCCATGAGTTTGTAGGCTTTCTGTAATATATATTTTTGGGGAATTCTAACTTCAAGCCATGGTGATCTGATATGATACAGGGGGTTATTGTAGGGAGATTATGTTGTTTCATTGTAAATAATTGTCCCACCCACTGGTATAATAAAAATGCTGATTGGCCAAAGGCAGACAGGATGTGTGGTCAGGGCTACCAGGTTAAGAAAACTCTGGGAACAGGAAAAACAGGGCAGAAATACCACAGAGAAGCCAGAAGATGCAGAGGACAACTATGCTGCTCTGAGAAAGGTACCATGCCACATGGCTGAACAGGATAACAATCATGGGTTAGATTAAGAGCCCTAGATCGATCAGCATAAAATTAATATAAGCATCTGAGTGTCTCTGTGGGTCCGTGGGACTGTGGGTCTGTGGGTCTAAACCTTGATGCTAGGCCAGAATGTCTGGGCTAAAAACCTCATACAACATATTATTTCAAAATTTTTTGTTGGTCTATTGAGATTTGCTTTGTGACCAAGAATTTGGTCACTTTTAGAGAAATTTCCATGGGATGCTGAGAAAATAGTATATATATTATTTTGATTGGATGGAATGTTCTATAGATGTCTATTAAGTCCATTTGTTTCATAACATCTATTAGTTCCTTTATTTGTCTGTTCCTTATGTTTCTGTTTGGCAGATTTGTCCATTAGTTAAAGTGTGTTGTTGAAGTCTCTCAATATTAATGTGAAGGGTTTGGTGTGTAATTGATAATTAGTAATTAGCCTTAGTAATTTTTAAAAATATATGTGGGTGCCCTTTAATAGAGTGCATAAATGTTCAGAATTGAGACTTCATTTTTATGGGGTTTTGTGATGAATATGTATGTAATGTACCTCCCAATCTCTTTTGATTAATTTTAGTTTGATATCTATTTTGTTGGATATTAGGATAGCTACATCAGTTTGCTGCTTAAGTCTATTTGATTGAAAAGTGTGTCTTTGAAGTTGAGGTGTGTTTTTTGTATGCAGTAAAAGGATGAATCCTATTTTCTTATCCTTTTTGTTAGCCTCTGTCTTTCTGTAGGAGAATTGAGTCCATTGATATGAAAGAATATTAATGACCAGTGATTGTTAATTTACTATATATATTTGTGGTAGTGTGTGTTTCTTCCTTGAGTGTGGGAAATTTTTGCTGGGTATAGTAGTCTGTGATGGCATCTGTGGTCTCTTAGTGTGTGAATAACATCTGTGCAGATTCTCCGTTGAGAAATCAGGTGTTTTTCTGATGGGTCTGAATTTATAACTTACTCAGCTTTGTCCTTTCCAATTCTTATCATTCTTCATTTTGTATTTTTAGTTGTTTGATTAATATGTGACAAAAGAAATTTTTTAGGGGGAGGGTCCACTCTATTTGACGTTCTATAAGCTTCTTGTATCTTCACAGGCATTTCCTTTTTTAGGTTGTGAAAGTTTTTTTTTTATGATTTTTTTGAATATATTGTCTGTACCCTTGAGCTGGTATTCTTCTGCTTCTTCTATTCATATTGTTTTTTGGTTTGGTCTTTTCATGGTGTCCCAGGTTTTCTGGATTTTTTGTGCTATAGCTTTGTTGGTTTTAATGTTTTCTTTGACTGACAAACCTATTTTCTCCATTGTGCCAGAGATTCTTTCTTCAATTTCTTGTATTTTATTGGTTATGTTTGCATCTGTAGTTCTGTTTCATTTCTTCAGGTTTTCTATTTCCAGCTTTGCCTTGGTTTGCGACTTCTTTATTGCTTCTATTTCAATTTTTAATTCCCAGAATGTTTCTTTCACCTGTTTTCTTTTTCTTGCTTTTGTAAATTTTCTTTTATGAATTTGTTAATCTCTTTCAATTTTTTGTTTGTATTTTCTTCTATTTCTTTAAGGTAATTTTTTATAATTTCTTTTAAGGCTTCTATTATCGTCATAAAGTTGTTTTTAATATTGTTTTCTCTTAATTGTTATGCTCAGGTTTTGATGTTTTAAATCCACCAGCTTCTTCTGGTGGTGTCTTGTTGTTCCTTATATTATTATATGTATTCTTGCACTGGTGTCTGCCATTGCTTCCTCGGTTCACTCTTAGTTAGTTGTTGGTCAGCTCTTAGTCAGTTGTGGTCCTGGGGGTTGTGTGTCTCCAGTTGTAACAAGGGTCGTTCTTAGTTGGATTTTAGTTGACTCTTAGTCACTTCTTAATTGGCTCTGGACCAGGGTTCTGTGGTGTCTCCAGTTGTCTGTTGTGATATAGGGCAGAGCTGGGTATGGGTGGGATGCCAGGGGCTGTGGCCTTGGGCCGGGCTTCAGAGACCACTGTCTCCACTTGACCTGGAGATCAGGGTGCACTCACCTCTTAGTCAGCTCTCACCAGGGTGCTGTATGGTCTCCAGTTGTCTGTGTTTCTTGGCTTTCTTTAAGGGATTTATTGAGTTTTTCCAATTTTTTGTATGACTTTTCTTCGATTTCTTTAAGGAAAATTTTTATCTCCACTTTAAAGGCCTTTATCATCTTCATAAAATGATTTTTATATTTTTTTTTGCTTCCTCTACATTAGAATGTTCTGGTCTTGCTGTTTTATAATAGCTGGGTTTTTGATAGCTCCGTATTGCTCTTGATGTTGGATGTGTTCTTTCCCTGGAGTCTACTCATCTCGTCCTTTAACCAGTGCAGACGATGTCTATATCTCTGGGTTCTTCCATTGATCCAATAGGCATTGGTGGTGTTTGTGTTTCAGGGAAGCACTGAGGTCTCCGGTGAGGGTGGTAGGCAGGTAGGTTTGGGGTTTGATTACAGGGTTTGATAGGATGTAGTGTTGGGAAGGAATCTTGCTTTCACTCATTTTTTAAGGGAAATGTCTATTCCAACTGAACCATTCCCCATTTGAGTTATTTTTGGCAACTTAATTCAGCTTTCTGTGGTTAAATGTTCTCATCTCTAAAATGAGATAGTAATAACACTGTTCAGCTCCTAGATTTGTATCAAGGATTAGCCTAAGGAATATCTTTTTTCTTCATCTTTGTAGCTAGCATAGCTACAATAAGAATGTCTAATGTGTAGTAAAACTCAGAAATTAACCATATATATTTTTTTTCCAGGAGAAAAATCCTAATTTTAATTTATTCTGTTTAAGTGGTACTTTTCTATCAGTTCATTGAGATTTATTTATTGTAATTCAAACAGTTCTCCAGTAATTTTATCCAAAGAATATTGATTTGATAACTTGAATGTTTTATATAGAGATATAGTTTGTGCCTTTTCCTGCTCTGGCCCAGTGCAGACTTGACGTCCATGTTGAGCCCTCTCTGCAGGTTGCCATTTCTTGCATTTTCTGAACACTATTGTTCCCTCTTGCTTTCTAGTCAGTGTGTTGAACTTTAGAAATATGGAGCATGATCAGCCAGAACTAACACGGGACATCACCCTCCATGGCCTCTGCATCGGCTCCTGCCTCCAGGTTCCTGCCCTGTTTGAATTCACATCCTGATTCCTTCAGTGATGAACAGTGTTATGAAATCATAGTTCAAATAAATCCATTCCTCCCAACTTGCTTTTGGTAATGATGTTGCACTTCAGCAAGAGAAATCCTGACTAAGACAGAATTATGCTGTACTTCTACCTCCTTATTGTTTCCAATCTTCATGAGAAGCAGAAGCTTACTAAACTCAGTTCTTTAACAGAGCCCTATCAGATCTTGTGGAGGATCCTGGAAACTCCTCTACTTTTAAAGCCATAGCAGATTAGTATGATTCAGAGTCAATATTGAGAGCATTATAACAATATGTCTCCACTCTGCAGCTCTTATGCTGTATGAATCCCCTTAAAAAAAAGGATTTAAATTAATAACGTCCAGATTCACTCTGGCAGGTGGCAGATGTTAAGAGATTCTTCTAACACCCAGCACAATGGAAGTCATGCTTCCACTCTTACTGTGGGCTCTTGAGCAGCCTTTGTACCCCTTGACCTCTAATGCTTTGGCACTAATGTCTTACAGGAGGCAATGAAGCTTCAAGAAGAGGAAAATTCTGGTAATAGTTATAAAATCAAGCATTCCTTTGTTGCAATGTAAACAAATGGTAAGTTTAACTGGATGCTAGGTTTAAAATAACAAGGTTGTGAACACTAGGAAGAAGAAATAAGAGGACTTGTACTGCATATGAGACACCTAAGGTGGCTAAGGTAAAGGGAAAACATAATATAGACAAATCAGCTACTTTTGGCTTTGTAGGCTCTCCCTGGCTCCCATGAAGCTCTGCACAGCATGATCAAGACATTGTCATTCTTTCGTATCCTCTTATAACACTTTAATTGTGAGACACAAAAAAATACAAATGACTTCTAAGGAAATATTCAGGAACAGAAAGCTATTCCAAAGAGGAGATCATTCTAGACACACATAGACAAGGAATTAGATGTTAAGTATCCAAGGAAATTGGTGGTTGCATCTTCATAGTCTGTGTGTGTCTCATAACAGTCAGAAGGCCCCTTTGTGGCAAGAGTGACAGGTTGTTGCTGCTATAGCACCCCTCATGTGTATACAAACAAAACTTTGTTCCTCAGAAGACCCGAGGATACTAAGATCATAGTTTAATACCCTCAGTTTATTATTTTTTACATATGTTAGCACTTTCTCACATAACACTTATCAAAATCGTACTACTCATTAAAAACCATGGTCATGTCATTTTCTTTGAAAAAATTCCTTGACTATGTTAGAGAGAAATGAATTTTCTTTTTTCACTTTATTAGTAATTGTGGTACCTTTTATTTTGTTGCCTTTACTAGCTATTACATTGGTGTATATTTAATATATACCCTAGAGTTCTTTTACAAGATGTAAATGTGCTTTATTGTCCATTGTTAATTGTATAAAGCATTTGCCTAGCAACAGTACTGGGTTCAAAATTTTTAAAAAATCTGCCTATGCCTATGTATAATTTGACTTGAGATGAAGTCTGAAATTGGGTATTCAGAATGACAAATCTTTGTATGTGTCATGAAATCAGAAATCACACTATTATATTATTCATTGCTCATCCAATGGGGAAAACAGTAAGAAATTACAGTAGAGCTATGAGAAAAATTGTATGCCTACCTTTCCTCCAGAGAGGTGAACATGATTCCTTTCTGTACATTTAGAACAAAGCCACACAGACCTTTTGGGGCCTCTCCTCTGTGTCCAGGGCTCTGTCCTTTAGAAATAAATATTGCTATAAGATTGTAGCATGTTTGCAATGAGAAAAACTAGATATAAAATAAATGTTCCATAGGCCAAACTAGATAATGGCTAATAAATTTCAACAGATCATTTGAATTGATTTAGTCGTTAAAAGAGTTTGGTAACATTTGGCTTTAAAAAGAGTTATAATATATGAAACAAAGCCTTCCCAGTGTCAGGGAAGAGGCTTCTGGACAAAAATGATCCCTGGAGCATCTCTCAACACTGAAATCTCACCTCTTCTATTATTTGTAGCTTCTGTTACTTGATCATAGGCTGCCTTTTATTTGTAGAAGCTCAGTTCCCGTATGTAGACTGTCCTCTCACCCTCTTCCCTCACAATGTCATTTATTCTTTGTGAAGAACTGTCAGACTGGCCAATCTTTTTGATTATTTTCATTTCCCCTTACTTAATAGACAGGATCTCATGTTGCCCTGGCTGCTCCGTTTTATCTTGAGCAAACCTGGCTAATACATAGAAGCCTCTTTGCAAACCTGTTTTGTCCATATGCACTTATACTATAACATCTCTATTCAATTATTCAATCATTTCACTGAGAAATTGTAGCTTTTGACAGAACATAATAAAAATGTAAAGCCACCTCCATTTATAAATGACAAAACATATGCATCTGTTTTCTAGCGCAAGCCAAATATTCACGTCATTCAAGATGAGGTAAAACACTCTAGGCGAGCAAATTATGCCACAGCTTATGTGATCAGATCAAAACAATGATTCCTATTAAATAAATTGTGTGCTAAAAGCTTCCAATAATGAGTCAGGTTTAATAAATTATGCAGTCTTCATAACTTTTTAATGTATGTTCTCTCAAGATTTCTCTGTCCCCAGAAGGGGATTCATCAAACAGCCTGTGCACATCAGAAACAAAGCAAATGACTGAGATTGAAGTGGCTGAAGCATAACTACTGGTAATGGGATTGGTCTTGCTTGTCACCCACCAGACATGAGAAATCCTCCCTTAGTGGCTCATTGTTGTCTTACTCGGTTTTTGTTTCTCCCATAAGCATTATATATTGACTGCTGAGACCTGTATCATGTTTGTTACTGATCTCTCATCTGCTCTGATGAACTGGCAACTTTACTTCTAAAATATACGATACAAATGAGGCCACTGAGAATATCTGAACACACACACACAGGTGGAGGAGGGGGGAGCAAGACAGAGATAGTAATCTGTAGGAGCATTGGCAATATATTCAGTAATTGTTAATAATATTTATTCTTGATAGCAAAGCAGACAAACATATAAACATATCAAAGATGATATGGGGAGGGGGGTGAAGTCTATGGCTAAAGCAGCTCTTACTTTGCCCACTTCATTGGATCGTGCGTGGGGTTATCCTAGGGTGGTGGTATATGTGACTGTATGGTGCTAGCAGAGGAGAGGTTACCACTGATGAACAATGTATAAATCAGAGCCTGATTCCTAGTATGTTGTCCAGGTGGAGTGTACTACCACAGCAAATTGCCCCTATAGAATTGCTCTGACATTGATCCCATGAGCAAAGCGGCTCCCAAGGAAACTGACAGATACTAGCATGGGAGATTGTGTTGCATTAGTACATGCTGAGGGAACCGGCTTTTTCACTTTATTCTATGATAAATTGAAATTAGGAAGGAAATAGAAGATTTAAGGGCTGTTGAAGAGGCGATTTTACCAATTATCAAACATTTTTATGGGATACATATTGATACTTTCTTAAAGATTTAAACAATATTTTTATTTTTTCTTTTATAGTTTTTTCATGTCTGAAATTATTTTAAATAGATTTAGCTCATTATCCTTTCTTTTTCTTTCTTTTGCTACTTTTTGTGTCTTTATACATTATTTTTTATTTAAATTTATTTATGTGATTTTTTAGTGAATTTATAATTTATTGTATAAGCATGCCACAGTTTACCAGAGGATCGGCAACCTAGCATTGAATGAAAATTATTTCTACTACCTCAGCAGATATTAACTGCCAACACCTAGGAGTGGGGTCTCATGCACTCCTTCTATTTTTAATGAAATATTAACAGGGGTAGGATTATTTATTTAAAATGTATTCAAGAAATCAGTGTGTGTGTGTGTAATTTACAGTTTAGTAGCACCAAAACAAAGAGCAATTCTATCAGTTTTTCTCATGTACAATATTTAATAATGTACCAACTGAAAGGAGATTCCTGTCTTCAAATACAGAGTCAGAAACCTAGGCAGTTTATTTATTACTATGAAGAGATATTCAATATATGTACTATTGAAGGTCTTTAAATCTTGGAGGTGGACACTGTTGATGTGGATCTCATTGTTAGCATATTTTAACATTTGTGTGGTGATATCATGATCCCATTTTTTAACTGAAAAGAGATTCTTCTCTTATACATACATTCCATCCTCACTGTGTATTCCCTTCACCCCTCTTTACTCTCCTCACACCCCTTCTCACAGATCCACTCCCCTCCTTTTCATTTTTAGAAAGAGGTCCCCAGGAAAAGACAGCCAGACAAGACAAAACTACATATAGTAAGACCAGGCAAGGGTATCATATCGAAGTTGGACAAGGAAATCCAATAGGAGGAAAAAAATCTCAAGAGCAGGCAAAGTAATGAGACATACACCAGCTCCCACTGTTAGGAGACCAACGAAACACCAAGCTAACAGCCGTAGCACGTTCAGAAGACCTAGTGCAGAGCACACAGTCTCTGAGCTTGCTATTTCAGTCTCTCTGAGGTCAGGTGAGCCCTGTCTAGTTGATTCAGTGGGCCTTATTCTCCTGGTGTTGTCCATCTTCTCTGAGACAGTCTTTCTTTCCTGCTTCTGTGGGTTTCTCCATTTCAGAGGTGAGGGACCCAAGGGAGACAGACCTTCAGTTTAGTCTCTCGCTCTTACCCTAATATCTGACTGTGGGTCTCTGCACCCTTTCCCATCTGCACCTGGAGGGAACCTCTCTGATGAGGAATGGACAAGGCAATGACCTATGAGTATAACGGAATATCATTAGCCATATATATGCATTTTTAAAATACTTGTATGTGGACAGAAAAAATATTTATTTAAAATGCTATTATCTGCAAAGCCACCATGATGGACACATTTGCTCAGTTTAGGTTATGACTTCATAAACAACTAAGCCTATTTTTGGTCACAGGACTTAAATGACGTCAGGAACACAGAGCTATTGAGCTGTTCAGCACAGCTCCATATATCAGTGACAAGAAAACTGAATTCAGTAATGATTAAGTGGATTTTACCAGATCACATAAAAGACCAGTTCTGGCAAGTCAGGAACCCTGATGAAATTTTAACCATTTCTAGAGGTCTTTATGAACATATATTGCTCCACAATTGTAAAAATATCAGGAAAATGCAAGGCCTTCTTCATATGTATAAACTAACAAAATTCCTAACATGATGATGGCTTAAAATTTACTGAATGTTTTTCCTAGGTTCTTCACTAAGCTGTCTATCACTTTAGCTTACCTGCTTGTCACAGCAATTATATATGTGTGTGTGTGTGTGTGTGTGTGTGTGTGTGTGTGTGTGTGTGTGTGTGTGTGTGTGTGTGTATGTATGTATTTATGCCCCCATTTTGTTTGTGAAACTAGCTATTATAGAAAGCAATTCTACTCTATCGTGGAAGATTAGTCACACCTCCCTTTGTAATTGTCACCTTTGGGATAGATTGAAACCAAACAAAGACTTACACATTTTGTATTTTTCAGTTTGTACTAAAAAGACCCAGGTAGTTTCTTACCTCACATTGACTTTAGTAATGAATGTTTTGCAGGAGTCTTATATGAGACACTTTTATTATGTAAAATTAGAAAATCTCTCAATCCAATTCTCCTCCACCCCACTCTCAAAGGTTATTGAAGGGTTTGAGAATTTATCAGCTTGAACAGTCTTTGATTTTTGTCTGGCAAGTACCCTTTAAACATCTACCTGTGGGCGCTTGGAATTTGATAGCATCAGCACTTATTATCATAGCTGAGGAATCTGGGATGGGATTCATCTTCTATTTTCACTGCCCTTACTGACCAATTGAAGAATTTCTATCACATTTCTACTGAGGCCAAGGCTGTATTTACATCAAGGCAACCATTTAGGGGGAGAATTTATTCACCAAAAGCTTCTCCTGAGAACAATAATAATAATGTTTGGTAAAACTATAAAACAACTAAAGACTTTAAATGCATGTGCTCTCATTTAATATTTATCAATAGATTACATTCTCAATGACTGATTTATGTTCTACTGTCATCTTTGGCTTTTGTGACAGATATTGATGACAGTGAAGTGTAGTGATAAGTTGTATGTTTAATAAAATATATTAATCTAAATATATAATATAAAAATAAATATCAGAGTAGAGACCTACCCACATTTGATCCAGGAGGATCAGAGAGTGGTAATTTATACCTTTAATTCAAGCACAGGGCAAGACCTAGAGTGGTGACCTACACCCTTAATCTCAGCACATCTGAGTTTGAGGCCAGTTTGGTTTACAGAGAGAGCTCCAGGCTCCCAGGCAGGCAGTGGTGACCTATGCCTTTAATCCCATAACTCCAGAGACAGGAGAGATCTTTCTGTGTTCCTGTGAGTTCAAGGCTAACTACCAAATAGTAGTAGCTCACGTCTTTAATCTTAACCTGGATGTGAAACAACTGGGTGAAGAGAGTATTTAAGGCAGGCACAGAAAGACGAGGCAGTAGAAGCCAGGAGGAGCGAGGCTGAGGAAGCTGGAAGACAGCTGGCTGAGATCTGACTGTGGTGTTTCCTCTCTTTGATATCTCAGTCTTTCCCTGATACCTGGCTCTGAATTCCCTTTATTATAACAAGAATTCATGCAACAATGTAATTTTGCCATAATGATTGCATCTCTTTTATGAAGATGATTGGAATAAAGTGTTTAGTAGAGCTTTTGTATTGAAAATAGGTTTTTTCCTTTTATAATATATCCCCTTTTCCCACCCTTATTAACTTATCCCCACCTCCTCTCCCATCCAGATATACTTAGTTTTGTCTTTCATCAAACAGACTTCTAAGGGATAATATTAAAGTAAGATAAAAGAAAAACGTCAACATTTGGACAAAACAAATGAGAGAAGGAGAACAGAGAAGGCATGGAAATCAGAGAGCAGGTCCTTTCCACACTCAGGAGTCCCATAAAAACATGAGTGAAAAGCCATAATATATATGCTCATGAAAACCTCTGCAGGCCTTGTGCATGCTGAATCAATCTCCTTGAATTTGTCTGAGAAGGTCTTGTTCTCTTGGTGTCTTCCATCCCTGCTGGCTCTTATTCTCTTGCTTCCTTTTCCATGGGTATCCCTTGTCCCTGAAAGGAAGGATGTGGTGGAGACATTCCATTTAAGGCTAAGTGTTCCAAGGCCTCTCACTAAGCTTTTTGGTTTAGTAGCTAAATTTATCATTCCTAGAAAAAAATCATACATTTATTGTAATATACTTAACATAAATTATTAAATTCAAAATAAGATGCTTATTTAAGAGAACAAGAAAATTTACTGCATAAAAGTTTAAGAATATTTTAATGAAGTTGAAATTTTCATTATATTCTAAGTCCGAGTTACTGCTTCTTTGTTAAGTTGCAATGGTAAATCTTTAATTTTAAACACACATGTACCTGCTCATGGACCTTCATTACCTCCATGAAAGAATATCGCATTCTTCCCTAGTGGAAAAAGCTAGCAGACATCTCAGAGATAGCTGTTCTTGAAAAAGTTAAGTACATAGCTATGTTCATTTTCACAAAACAGGCTTTATTATAAAGTTTTATCTTTCTGAGGCTGATTGATTGTTTTTTGTTTTTAGTAGCTATGTAACAGTTTTTTGTTTTTTTAAGAATGCTATGTAACAGTTGAGTCTCAGTGTCTTTCAAGTTATAAGGAAGTAATCTCAGTTCTGAGAGCTTTTAGGAAGATCAGGTCAGTACTATCAAATGTTAAGTTCTTAGCAAAACAAGCACATGCTCTTTGACTTAAGGTTTGAATATCCATAGAGATAACACGAGTGTAAGTCATAAGAGAGTACCCTAAATATCACTTAAAACTCTTCAACCAAGGACTTTTCAAGAAGTATCAGAGCTCTGACCATGAAAAACTGTTCAAATTAGTTCCCCTGGTGGATGGCATTGGTGTATCTGGTCTTGCTAAGGATTACAGCCTCTTCTGGGCTTCAACTCAAGATTCATTCTATTTTTCATCCATATTTAACCTAAGTGGTTATAGTTTCTACACTGGCAATGTTGAAGTGACAATTTATACTTCTCCATTTCAATTTCTGCTTCTTCAAATCCACACAAATATTCCCTATATTTCACTTCCACTTGCTTGTCTCACTTCTACTAGGGTTCCAAGGAACCTGCTCTTGCAGTTAAAAAAAAGAGAGAGATTTTAGGAAACTATGACATTATAGTTAAGTTCTAAATAACAATCATGGAAATAGAATTTCTACAGAGGTGCGAATTTTCTTTTCTACTTTAGAAAGCTTTTCAGACCAGTTCCAGCGAGTATGTGCTTATTGTTTGCTGGTCCTCAAAAGTGGAAATGATAAGATTACACTGCCATTGTCCTGGCAAGGGTTCCATTTTCAGTAATGATGGCCATCCTGTCACAGGGCTTCAGTTACAGCCACCAGAACCTCAGGTGAGGGCTGCCCCGATCTTTATTTTTGAACAGTTTATGGCTCTAGAAGGGGTGCTTCCTTTGATGTCACATCAGCAAAAGTGACATTAAACACAGACATTAACATGTTATTTTTCTCTGGGAATGAAATATACTGGGCATTTTTCATTATTGTTGAGTATTGCATTAATTTTAGCCCCAATTTCTCCATATTTAGAAGAACAATTTGTTACTCTTTATATTTCTCATGCCAATTTTCCATTTCTCTTTTGAAAGAAATTTGAGTTTGTGGTATATATGTGTATGTATGTATGTATGTATGTATGTATGTATGTATGCATACATGCATGTACGTGTACACACACACACTTCTGTGCTGATATGTACTCTTGTCAACATGTTTACAGAGCTATGGAGTTATTATTGACCTGAAACTTTCCACTATTGATAGGGGAACATACCATTGATAGGGAGGTATGAACTATTGGTAGAGTGGGTCTGATCATCAATGGCCAGTGAGTCCTCTCTTTCATAGATTTCTTTTTCATTAAGAAAGACTGGTATCCGTCAGTTTTATAGAGAAAGGATAAACAATTTTATCTGCTTTTGTGTACATGCCTGTATGTTGGTAAACTAACCTAGAACTCACTGTTACATGTTTAGCCAACATTATGTGCTTTGAATATGGCATTAAGAGACCAAAGGCATCTATCAATCTCTAGGTTTGTTATTCTTGATTTAATTAACTGTGAGTGATCTAGGTCATTATCAGTATATTAAGTTATGATATCATGCCTTATAATATAGCATATTCAGTTTATGGTATAATTATAACACTATAAAAATAACTATCTAGCCCCAAATAAAATCCCATTATTTTTAATTTAAGAGTGTCCATTATTTATGATGGAAGAGATAGAAACATTTCTAAGATATGAATGAACAAGAGATTTGCCATTTCTCCTTATTTTTAGAGATGTTCTAAATTATATGAATCTAGTCTTTTATTCTGAGCACATTAGAACACTAGTCACATTGATTATTCTTTTTATAGCTCATTGATTATACTTTTACACTATTATATTACTATTTCACTAAAACACCAGATAGAATTTTTTGTTTAGATTAATACTCAGGTCAGTGCCCTTTTACAGAAGTTTGCATCTTTTAAAACTTCTGTATGTTATTTCCCTTCTGTGAGAGTCTTCGTGATGGTTCTTGTGCACGTGCTCTGTATCTATAGTTTTTCTCGATCTTTTCATTGTCCTCTGTTTTGCCTTTCTGCATCTCGGTAACAGCCTTTTGCAGGTTTGGTCCTACATGGATTCCTTATGATTTGTTTGCTCATTTCCTATTAATTGGTTCTGTTGTTCTCGAATAATGAGTTTTTCATTACATTGAGGTTGTAGGTAGGAAAATGCTTTCAAGTTGAATAAGATGTATAAATTGATTCTGTTAGACAGGACTATAGAAGCTTTCCTGTAGTACAAAATTAAACAAGACCACGGAGTAGTCACGGAGTTTTACTGTTTAATCTTTTCATGCACACTGTTACAGAGACCATAAGAACACTTCCTATCCCATTTTTACTAGAAATTTTAGATATCTTGGATTTTAAATTATTTCTGTCTCTATCATCTATCCATTATCTCTCTCTTATCTATGTATCTATCTGCATCTATTCATCTGTCTTCTACTGATGCCATCTATCTATATATTTTTCTTATATATTAATTATATTTTTAAGAATATATGTAAATGTATATATGTTATATCATCAATATATCCATAAGTCTATATCTATCTATCTGTCTGTCTTTCTGTCTATCTAACTATCTATCTATAATTTATCTATCTTCCTGTTATATGTATACCTATATAATACAATCTGGTCATTGTGTACACACACAGGTATATGCACAGTTCTTTAGGTCCAGAAGACATAATAAATTGTAAATTATTCTCTCTGACACCAAATTAAAAAAAAAACAGTGATAAATGACAGAAATTTTCCCAGGTGTGTTGTTGGGATTCAATCTTTATTCTTGTTCCATGTGCAGTTTTTATTTTAGGAACGGAGTAAGAATTATTCTTTAATGATTTAGAGAAGAGAACTTTGCAAAAAGCCTTTTCTTGAATTTCTAGTGGGAAATATAGAAAAGAAAAAAAGAGGTAACTCTTAGCTTGATTTTTTTCTTTTTCTCTCCTCTCTTCCCAACTCTCCCTTTCTTCCTCTTCTTCTTCTCTCTTTCAAGCTGTTCAGTTTGCCAACACTTAAATGTTGTGCTGTGTAGGCACCATTATCCAAGCATCTCCTGTGTGTATGGAGCACAGAAGGATATGACTAATTGAGTACTGCCCACAGAATACAAAATCAGTGGTTTCATAAACAAAGGACAGTGTTATGCATTTTTCTTCTAAACATGACCAGAATTTGTTACTTTGTAGAGGCACAAAAAATGAGCTACAGTTTCTGAATGTACTATGAATTCTCATTATAGTCTAGAAAAATTTCTGTGTATATGTAAATGATAGTTTACTATAAAAACCTACATTTATGTAGCTCATTATCCTATGGTGAACAATTTAAACTTGTATTTCTTTGTTTTTATTTTATGAAATTTTAATATGGTTTTATTAATTCTTTGAGAATTTTATGCAATGGAAAATTTCATAGTCATCTCTCTATACCATTTCATCCTAAATAATCCCCTGTGTTCCTACCTACTTTTTCCATTTTTTTTCTCATTGATCAAATCCAATTTCTGCTAGCCTATTAATTTGGGCATGAATGAGATCTGACCTGAAGTGTAGATGATATGTCAGGTATTATTATATTAATGAAAATTGACTTTTCCTTCACCAGAGCAATCAAATGTCAATAGTTTCTCAGTAAGGGGTGGAACTTCCAGCTGCTTCTCCATTTTGAAATTTTGTCTGGCTGAGTTCTAGTGGGTTTTATGCATATTGTCTCTGTCACTATGAATACATATGTGCATCTCTATTATGTATGGAAAATACTGTGTTCTTGAAGTCATCCGTCACTTCTGAGTCTTTATAAGCTTCTTTCTCTCTCTTTCACATAGCCTCAATCCTTGGAGGGAGGGATGTGATAAGGACATCCCAATTAGGGCCCCAAACTGAAGTTTGCTCTTCTCTGTATGTTAAGCAGTTGTAAACCGCTATGTTAATTTTCATTACCTCAAGAAGAAGTTTCAATGATAAGGGTGAGAGAATGAACTTACCTGGAGGTATACCCCATACCAGTTAGCTATTAAGGATCATTCTAAAGGTATTTTTATTTAGCAGAATAATAATAGTAGGGCCCATGATTTATCTAGTCACAGGCTCTACTGGAGCAGACCTTAAATACAACAAAATGTTGCTGGTTATACCCATACCATTTCTGCCAGTGTTGCACCTGTGGGAATATTTTTGTCAGGCAGGCTGATATGATTTTCAGTGCTCTCAACTAGTTCACATTGTGATTACTCTTCTCTCTCAGAAGGGCTCATAGCACATTCTGGCACTATGAAAGTATAGCCAATAGTTTGGTAAGTACCAGCTAGATTTTCTTATTTTTCTATGTCCCAAGTGTTCTATGACTTCAGCTTTTTAATTATTTTCCAGTATCTCAGATCTTCTTTCCATATGACAAAGTTCTACATATTTTCTTTATTTATGGTTGATAACATTCTTATTAGACATGATTGGCTTTTCTGAAGCATGGAACAATGACAGAGATCCTGCTTACCTGTAAAGAATTTGTTCTTGATACAGCACTTAAGGGAGAAGGTGAAAACAGTCCATTGTGGTATTCAAAACATAGCAATGGCCATCCATGTAGGTGGGAGTTTACAGCATGGCAAAGTTTGATCACATTTCAGCGGAGTAGGGAGCAAAGATTTGAGTTGAAAGCTGTAAGGGTTAGGTTACATGAGTGTGGTTGGGATGGAGAATGAGGGTGTCTATAATATATGGTCCATTTCCAGTGGCCAACTCCCTTTAGCCAAGCCTCAGATTTTAAAATTGCTACAACTTGGCAAAATAGTTTACTAGCTGAGAACCAAGAGTTCAAAAATAGCTTGTGAGAGACATTTATATGGTGACAATATGAGGCAAAGTTTTCACTAAAAGTTACATGACATGTTACCATACAAATGTATAGCTATTAGCTTTCAGAAGCTATTTAAATCTCTTAGTTTTAAACTATGTACACATCTCTATAATGAATCAAAAATGATATATAAAGAATGAATAATATTATGTATTTTAGCATTATATTCAGCTTTAATCCCAAATCTTTACCTAAATCTGCTTCTTGCTGATCTGTCCTAAGGGGTATTTAGCTAAAATTTATTTTTCCTGAGCTCTAGTTCCACTTGCCATTTCCAAGGCAAAGTCACGGTTCCAAACTGCTGAGATCCTTCTCTCAAGTCCAGCGGTTACTTGTGTGCTTTACTTTTTTTTTTTTTTAAACCATGGTTGCTAGGAAACCCAAGCTTTTTCTCATGAATGTTCAATAGACACTAACCAATTGAAATACCTTCCCAGACAGTGGGCTCTGCTATCTTTATATGCGCTGGATGACTGAGCACTGAGCATCGTGGAATACACATATGATTGTTAAGTCTCAAATCTAAAGCTTTCCAGCTGATGTGGAACTGTTGCTATATAGTGAATATTTAATAAAGTTACTTTGAAAAACGAGTGGACACCTAAAGTCAGGGAGTGGTGACCCATACCTTTAATACCAACACTCAAGAGGAGGAGATACTTTGGATCTCTGTGAGTTCGAGGCCAAACAGAGCCAGGCAATGGTGGCACATACCTTTAATCCTAGCACTCGGAAATTTAAATAAGTGAGATAGCTGAGTGGAGAAGGTAGGAGTTCAGCTCTTTGCCTAAGACCCCAAACCTTTCAGCTGAGGACTCAGAGACATTCAGCCTCAGGATTCCTGAGGAGTGTGAGAACTGGCTGTGGCTTACTTCTGTCTCTAATCTTTCGGCTTTTCCCCAATATCTGGCTCTGACTGTTTATTATAGACCAAGTAAAATTTGTGCAACATATAACTCTTGGTTTTAATCATAACTCTCCTTTCTTTTTATCTTGTCTACAGAAATAATTGATTGACTTCATTTGCTCAAGCGAGTTAGAGCTATGTCTACCAGTTAATTGTTTTTATTTAAGTTTAAACTAATTAAAGTTAAATAAAGTTGAAAATTTAATTTCTTGCCTGTTCTAGTAAACTTCAACTGTGCAACAGCTACCAATGACTTGTTAATTACTATATTTAGCTTTTTAAATATAACTAATCTAAAGGTACAGTTTTCCCCATTCCCTGATTACCACTTGCTCTCTCTGCCCGTTATTTACTGTAGTAAAAGTCTACATCTAATTCAAGGAATAAAAGGATATTAACTCTGTTAAAAATATACTGTGTTTACTTGGTTTTGCCAAGAACCATCCACTGGGATGACAAAGCCTGACATAGTCTAGTTATCTTTCAGTGTGGGCTTTCTATCTGTTTATTGCGCACTAGCTATCAGAATCTACCAAAAATATTAATTTATTGTTTCATGTCATTACTTCATGATTTCCCACTGCTCATAGTTCAAGGTTCAGATACTTTATCCACATTCCTGAGTTGAGTGTGAAGTGGCTGCTGCCTGACTGGAAGGCTCATCTCGTGTGTCTGGTGGCAAACGCTTTATCTACCATTTCATTTCGGCTTTTCCTTTCTAATAGACCGTATCTAACATCATACTTTAGGTATTTTTATTAAACTATTTTATTTATCTGGGATCTTTGCTTCCTTCATATTTCATTTTTGCTCCACTTGAACATTGGAGCAAAAGCACTAAACACGCTACGCCCTCTCTGGACCCCTGGCTAAATATGTGCAACTCACTTTTATCATTTTTGTAGCCTTTGTTATTAACCCTACGAGAATATGCATTGTTTATTTCTCCATTCTTCTAACTACAATCAATTTTTATAAAAATAATATTATATATGTTGTTTACTTCTTTATCTCCATTCAAAGTTCCTGGTAAATAGTAGAAACTTAAATCCCCTGAAATGTGAGAAATGTACAGTAAACCAAAAAGAGCATTAGAATTAATAATTATTGTTTATGAGGAGTTAAATAACATCATCCAAAAGAGACATTAACAGTGTTCATTATAATAACTAAGTTTTTCAAAGGTATAGTTTAATTAAAAATGAAAATGAACAGTTTGTCTGATGAGCAGGATAATGCATTATAATCTGTGAGGCATCTCTCAAGCCAAAAGTATTTTACTTTCAGGCTTAATGAAAACTCATATTGTGTAAAATTAAACATGTATATTTTAAAAATAAATAAATTATAGGAATTAAGTGTTTATCACAAATTATTTTAGTAAATTCTTTTCTAGAACAAAGCAGGATGCAAATGTCTGAAACACAGATAATTTAATTTCATCTTGAAGAGGGTCTGGCCACAAGGATGCTTGGCTTGCTAAAATTTAACTATTGTATCAGTTTATTATAGATGATTTGTAAATGTTATAGGGAATCAAAAGAGGAAATTTTTCTCTTATGATAAGATATAAAATACATGAAAATGTAAATATATACCCAAAGCTTCCATGTCTAAATTGCTGAAAATGTGTGTAATATGGCACAAAATGCATGAATTTGAAATATGAACTCATTTAACTCCCTCTGAGTCTGTAGTTTATAAATTCAAGTTCTGTTTAAACTTGCATGTAAAGAACACAGGATACAGAGTTTAAGGACATTTCTAGGTCTCACAGCTAGTGGATATTAAAAGGAGATATGATTCAAAATGGTTGTATTCCCTGAGAAAGAGAGATAGATCCCGAGTGGCAAAAATATGGTAAGACCCAAGTTACGTTCTAAGCTTGTCAGTGTTACTTATGGAGTCTCACACAGTTTTATCAGGTTTCTTATAGCTCCAGTGCAGGATGAGGGAATGTAACAATTTGGTTCTTTTCATCAGACACTTGGTAGCAAGAGATTCATTGTAGACATGAGTGTGTAGTGTCTGACCTCTAACCTGTGAAAGGCAAACTACAGATGTGAGTTTGTTAAGGCTTTTGAAATGAGGTATCTGTAATGGATTCTGTAAGTTCCCTTTCCCCAGAAGAGGTTGAGGCCTTTTTAACTTCCAAAACATGAAAGGATTTGTAAGTCCCTCTACAAATACCACACTGAGCCAATGTTCATATTGTAATCTTTGGCAGGAACCAGGAACACCAGTGAGCAGAATTTCAGTTGGATTGTTTTCCCTGCTGAGCTGGAATTGGAGAATGCCACTGATTACACACTTCCCTGGGTGACCAAAGTCCTTATCTATGTGATTTGTTTGTTTTGTTGTTGCTAAAATAAATATCTGAGATGATAAGACTGATAAATAAAAAATATACAAAGATAAATACATTAAGGCAGGGAAAGGAAGTTCACAATGTTTTACTGGAGACCTAACATGCAATCTTCCCCTGTATGGATTAAATTTGAATATATGAAAGATATAGAGACTCTGAGACCACTAGTATATATGAGATAACTACACCCACTGATGAGAACAAAATATAGGAACAGAACAGTATGTACAATGACCACAGATGCAAACGTCACTTTCTCTCTTCACATCATATCAATCATTTTACATATCGTAAGGTATATAGATATTGCAATTGTTTATCAAATCTTAAAAAAAATGTGCTTCACCCAAACAAAAAGTATAATTCATGAGGAAATTCTAGAGACTCATATTCCTGATATAAGCAGAGGCTCTCCCAGATAATGGCTGAACTCTCTACCGCAGCAGATGTTATGTGTTCTGGGGGCAGTTCAAAGTTGCTGTTGACACGTTCTTGATTCAGGTTCTGAGTGTCATGAGTTTTGCTTCCTTTCTCAAATAAACTCCAGTCAGGAGCCTGATCTCTGTAGTTATGACAAAAACTTATGCTCAGAAGAAAATTCAGATTTATCCATGATAGTGTAGAAGTGCCAGGACCGCTTTGAAAATTTTTCTGACTTGCTCTCCAAGGTCAGAGGAAAAATAGAGAATTAAACATTGCAGTTGCCATTCCTGGATTCTGTTCCTATTCCCGTGGTGTAATATAGTCACAGGCTGAGGTTATAAAAGTTATAATACATCACAAATATCAAAATCTTTATAATCAATAAGATCTGACTAGTTTATTAGATATTTAATCTAATACCCAAATTTAATGTCTATCATTTTATCTAAAAATAAACAAATATTATTTTTTTGTGGCATTAGAATGAGAAGTATATGAAATGTATATATAGAATTCACAAAATAAAGTAATACATTACAGAACTAAGTAATGGACAACAATATGCCCTTTCCTGAGCAACCATATGTTTTATACTTTAAAATTTATTATGTATGCACAGTATTTACACTTAAAAATATCTGACTTTTATTAAATTTCAGCTAACTATGTACAATGCATGAACAAGTACAAGCTGAAATTAGATATATAAGCATTAAAATGTGAAATTAAATATAAAAGGAGAAAACAAAAAAATCTACTTTGTTATTTACAAGAAAATGTAATTCAGTGTTTTATGATATCAGAAATACCAAAAGAGGGAAGAAGAAGAAAAAAGAAGCCCACATTAACACTGGAGTTAATGCATTTATTTTGAAGTAGAGAGAGGGTAACAAAACAGCCCCCACATTATGAAACATCTGGTCATTGAATCAAGAATGGACTTGAATTGGAAACAGACAGATGGTACAAACACTATTAGCCCAGGGAAAGCTGTTGTGTAGACATAGAGATCCCAGATAATGACTTTGGCAGAGCTGTCTTTATATTGCACTGCCAGTGATGTTATTCAGATTGAATAGCATATACAGGAGGTTGACCTCTCTGCATAACATTCCTCTAGGCATATTTGTAGTGTTTTGAATAGGCAGATGATTACGTGTTCTCAGGTAATTAAAAAAATAGATTTGACATTTCTATTCAAGATATTTTGCTCACATACAAAAATATGATGTGAGATTGAATATTGCCATATTGACATTTTGCTTCCTTTTGAAAACATTAGTTCAGAGTGAGATTTTTATGTATTTTTATTAGATGGAAAAAGAATATATCTTGCAATTCTCAGCATTGAAAATAAAGTCACAGAATAATCGTACAGATCTTTTTACAGTGAATATCTTAATAAGAAAGATGAATATAAAGACCCAAGCAGAAATTTATCCTCAGTTGTTTGTTTGTTTAGTCAGGTTTAAGTTAGAGGATTTTTTGTAATTTGTCACTAAGTTAACCAAGCTGTTTTGCAAATGAAACCTGTGAGTCCAGTTTAAAACATAATAGTAGAAGGTACCCTCAGAAAGTCACTTTCATTAAAACATTTAAAGAAGCGTTTGTTTTCATGTGCTGGCTTTCCTTCTAATAGATTCATTCACTGAGGAGCTGTTATTTGCTGGTTTGCTTAAGCTCTAGAACTGATCTTTTTTGGGGACTGGGCAAATTTTGAAAATGTGCATAGAAATTCTTGTGTAACATTGAGATACTTATTCTCTGGAACTGTACTGAGAACATGTGAATTATAAGAAAGGGTGTTGTAGTGGGTTTTCGGTCCCGGGCGCCAGAGGTCCGGGACCCACAGACCTGCCGCCCGGGACCGCTTATCCGCGCACTGCCGCCCAGGCCCCCAGAAACGACTCAGACGCTTCTATTAACTTCGTGCTGTTTGGCCCATGGCTCAGACACATTGCTAGCTAGCTCTTACATCTTAAATCAACCCATTTCTATTAATCTGTTGGCCACGTGGCTCGTGGCTCACCCGTGTCTCCTTACATGTTGCTCCTTCAGCGGGTTCAGCTCGGTCTGCCTCTAACTCCGCCCTGCTTCTCCTACCTAAACTGATTTCTCCTCCCACTTCTTCTATGGTGCCCGCCATGACCCAAAACAGCTCCTTTATTTAAAGATTGAGATTCACAGCATAAAGAAGGGCATTCCCACATCACTTCCCCCTTTCTCTCTAATCAAAAAGGAAGGTTTCAATTTTAACATAGCAAAATTACATATAACAAACAAAATAGCTATCAAGCAAGAATTACAGTTACAATATCTAGTCTATTTGTATTTAGCAAAATTAAAGAAAATATTCTATCATCTACTTTATCTTTATGAATATAAAGTTTCATATCTAATACACCTTTCAAATGACTAAGAAAAACTGTACATATAACTATCTAATCTTCAACTACATCAAAGACCACAGAAGGATATATTTACCCAAGTAAACCAGAAATGCAAGCGACTTCTAAAATCTAGAAAGGACAGAGATGACACCTATCTGCCTGGACAGTCACCCAAAGTTCCTTTTTAAAGTTCGGGCATCCATCTTCAGCCTACAGGCCCAAAGTCTCTCTTCATTTCAGTGAAACAGGAAATCTGCTCTTCTCATTCTGACACAGTTTATCCGTTGTTTCTCCTTGAGTCCTGAAGAATGTCTGACAGTTTTCTCTGTAAAGCAGGAACCTGAATGACCATCTCGGCTTGTTCTGCCAAAGTTCAGAGGTCATCTTCCTATGGAACATGCATGTCCAGTTTAAACAGCATACTGTCAAGCAGTCAATATAAGAACAGGTTCTTCTCCAGTGGCTTACCATTACCACAAATAGATGAGACTCCATATGGAGTTTCTTCGATGCCCATTTTCCTGTTGAAGTAAATTAGTGCTGCCAGGAACAGACCTGTCTCACTGTCCAGAAAAGTCTAAAACATTTTCAATGTTTTAGCTCTTAAAACATTTTCAATGCCATATTCTGTAGGTCTTAGAAGTATTTGAAGATTACCTACCTAATTGAAATATATCTTTGTATACTTAAAAATCTTAACTAACCTAACTATAAGTTTGATTATCAAAAGAAACTATTAACCTTCATTTTTTATACACTACAATTTTAAAACAGTTACATGAACATCATACCTTAAACAAGAATAGATAAACACATACAGCATAACAAAATTGACCTTAAATTTGTATCAATAAACCAAAATCTATACCAATGTAAAGCAGTTTGAGATTAACAGTTGATTACCTGTAAATTCAATAATCTAATTTTTTTAAAAAAGCATTCATATACCATATCCCCCGTTTCTTCTTAGAAAGAGATTGACTATGACCATTAACCATTTATAATGAAAACAAACATTTAGAAACAATATTTGGGGAATTTGGGCGAAGTTATCCATTACTACTTCCTGCTGATTAAGGGGCGTTGAAAATCTCACGGATTGTTGAGACTGGGTCATAATCTGCAGCTGTGAAGCTGATCTGGCCATCTCTTCTCATCAGAGGTTTTTTCAGGGGGTCTTGGTTGATGAAACCATATTTGCCTGGAAGCAATCCACAGGCTGTCATCTTCTGTGGAGACAAAAGCAGAACTCTTCCGAAGCAATAAATCCTTAGACACAAATTTTGAAATCAAAATACCTTTAAAAAATACAGTCTTGTTTAACTTAGTAGCCTTGGTATTTGCAATCCATTGTCTTTCTGCAGTTAGCTCATTAACAGTTAAAAAATTAAAAGAAAACACAATAACAACCAAAATCCAGATTTTGTGTCTATTTTCCATCTTTATGTGGCTTATTATATTTTTATTACTCTATTTCTCGCTTTAAAAACTTTTTCTAACCTCTTTCTTTTCTCTCTGAAGCCTATGTACCTTTTACAAACATTGTAACCTGTTTACAGGTTTTTCTTTTTATCTGAATCTGTTTTATTGTGAATCCTTAATCATTTTCCAACCTTAAGAGCTTTTAAAATACATTCTCTAAAAAGAAGCACAGTTTTTGCAAATTAGGCTGAATCACTAAGTTCTCTCAAACGGACCGTAAACAGAGCACACCCAAGAAAATGCTGCTACGAAGAAAATTTGTTTCTTGTTTGTTCAAAATAAACAGAAATCTAAAATCAATCACATGCAGCTTACACTGCCTTCCACCAGCCCGCCGCTGGCGCCATTTTGAATGTGACCCGGATGCCACTCTTTCTTTGTACAAAGACCCACTTTCACACAATTTGGAAGCTGCCTTTGCTCCGTTTTTGTTAAAACCCTTTTTAAACTTTCTCAGGCATTAAGTGGATAATCGCCCCACGTTGGATGGGAAAATGGATACAACTATTTTTACGGCATTGACTAAACATTAAATAATTACTCACCTGCAATAGAAGACAGACTGATGATTAAAGAATGTACAAGACGGACTACGAGACCAACTGATACACACATGCACCACTGGGTAATTTCTCACTTTTTACTGCTTTACATCTTCCATCTACACCTCAAAAAAAAAAAAAAGTGGTCCTGATTTGACTATTAATAAGGCTGGATTTGGATTGGGAACTTGTGGCTTTCTCTCTCTCTAAACCCAAGCATATTGGTAAAGAAATATGAAAAATTCTGTCTCACATCATAAAAGCCACCTGGTGTGAGACAGAAGGCAAAATATTTAGGGACCAATATTACTGTGACTTCATCTTAAACCTTGTTCCTCCCTGTTTCTGTACCTACATCTCATTCTGTCTGCTACCAGTCTCCTAAAGTCATGAAAGATATAAATATCTTTTGAATATCGACAATACTTAAGTTTTCCACTGTAAATAACATTTCCTCCTATCAGCTACCTACAAAGAATCTGGAACCGAGATGGGGCCTCCACCAGAACAACTCCCGCTAGTAAAACAAAAATAAAAATAAAGAGTATGAGAGAGAGAGAATAAGAGACAGATAGACAGACAGAGACAAAAATAGAAAAATCAAGAACCTGGTGCGCACCAATCAATAATTGCTTTCAAAAAATAGGTTATTCAAAAACAGCTGCAAGATAGCTCCTTATGATTATCCTTCAGATCACACTGCTAATTAAGTTTCCAGATGGAGTTAACCACTATCCTAAAAATGGTTATAGATGTATGTGGTCAGTCCATTAAAAACTAACCATTGTTTTAGCTTTTACAGGATCCCAAAGAGATGCCATCACCCTTAAGTCAGCAGGAAGCAACCTTATAAACAACTACGCCCCCTTTCCCAATAAGTTTTTTGTTCCAAAGGTAGTGGGTAAAACTGGGTAAAGGACAAAACTATAATATAGCATCAGAGATCTTTTTTGAAGAAGAGAGTGGGAATAGATAGGATAGATAAAGGTAGACTGTTCTACCTACCTATACTCCATTTTAGCTGAATGTATGGGCTAAGCTAAAGACAATTTGCACTGTCATAGATATTTGTATATTGATACTAATGCGAAATCATTTTATATGTTTAATTGTGATAATTTGTACATTGGTACAAAGTTTAATCTGAGATTGTTTTATATAACCAAAGCAACTTGTACTTTGATATAAATCTGAATCTGTAACTATTATGTAAAGCTGAATCTGAAATTGCTATATTTTATGTATGCTTCTACCTTTGTTTAAAATATTTGCACATCATTGTCATGTATACTATGCAATTACTACCTTCATTTAACTATACCAGATATAATGTATGATTGCACTAGTTATGATATATGCACAAGATGTTTTATATACCTCTGTTTGGATGATATATATGTATTTACATGTCTAAAATGCTGTGGACACTTTACCTGGTAAAATATCCCTGGCTAATGTTTGATAGTTCTACTAAGGGTCATTGTTCAGAGATTGTACACCCCTTATGTAGGTATTCTAATTTTTAGTACAGGGTTTATTCCTTAAGACGATAAGATCTGCAGTCAACACTATTTAAGGTATCATATCCCAGTCATGTCAGATACAGGTTAGAATATCATAGATAGACAAGAATCTTCAACCGTTTCATAGACCCAGAGAATATGGCATTTAACATTTAAAATTCGGCCACGAGAGACACGACGACTCCTGGTGTCACTGCTCCCTTCATGAGATGGTGTTGAGCATCAAAGATACTCCATTGGAGTTGGTCCTTTTGGCAAAAAATGGCCGGTTGAGTAAGGAACTGTCCTTACCTTGATTGCTGACAGTACACACATGATGTCAAGCTGGATGAACAAATTGATAGATGGAGACTGACGAAACCTGCCTAGACAGGATAAGACAGTCCCTTCAAAATTGTTCTGCTTGTGAAAAGATCTGTCAGATACCATAGGCCTATAGCCAATCCGATAGATGCTCTAACGGTGCACAAATCCAGAGGTGATTGTCCAGGTAGCTGTGTTGCTGTCCTCTCCCAAATTTTGGAAGTAACTACTTCCATATACTTCTGTCTTTCAGACAAATTCACCTTCCTTCTCAGGTCTTGAAGAGGTTGAAGAATAGATGTTTAAGGTTTTCACCCTAGTATCCCTTAGATAAGAACACTCAGGTGTTAGATTCTCACTTTCCCAGATTAACCCTTTAAAATAATCTATACACCCTACTATCTACCAATATTCTAGAACTATTAGATGTACCTTATATAAGTTAGGCTTTGATTAGCAATTGTACTTTGACCTCTCCTAGATACTACCTCATAATAATTCCTACTGTACATAGTCTTAGTTTAGAACCTTCTTAGTTAGAAAAAGGGGGGAGATGTTGTGGGATTCAGGTGTCAGCTGATAAGGTCAGAAGACACTTCCGGGACCCTGGAGGGGGTGTGGCCAAGCCGATTGATAAGTGGCTGCTGGGACACCAGGAGCTCTCTTCCTGGTTCCTGGCTGTTGGAGAGAGGGTCCCATCGTCCGTCTCCAGGCTCCAGTCCCTGTTCAGGTGCTACTGTAATCTGTTACCTGTACCGTGAGTGTTGGTTTATATTTTAATAAATATCTATCTGGTATTGGTGTCCTTATAAGTAAACTCCACCTACAAAAGGGCGTTCTGATTTTTGTTAAGCACATAGGCAACATGCGCAGTCTTTTTAAAAACAGGAGTGAACAACAGTGAAGATGAGTGGAAAGAGGGTGAGCACTTCCGGTGTCATAATTACATTACTGATGATTTGCTTTCAAATCCCTAAATTGTCAGTCATGTAATTTCCCTTTCTGTTGGCTAATCTAAATGATCTACTTTTAAAAATAAGACAATTTATCTTTTTCTAACTTCCATTATTTACTTTTGATTTTTTCATTTTGAATGATTTAGAAGAAATCTCTTTTTATCTCATACCTTTTACATTTTTCTGACCTTTAGAATATTAAAAAATGTAACATTAGAAAATTTTTAGATGAAATCTTTCAGTTTACATATGATAAAATTGAGGCCAACTTAGCCTCCACATATGAGAGAGAGCATGTGATACTTGTTTTATTGGTCTGGGTAACCTTGCTCAGGATAATTGTCTCCAACTCCATTCATTTAATAGAAGATTCCCTATTTTTTCTTAACAACTGAATGATATTTAAAAGTTCACATTTTATTGCCCATTTATCAGTGATACCTATCTAGGTTGTTTTCATTTCCTGGATATTGTGAATAAGAGAAACAATGGACAGTGTTTTGGAGAGATCAGGGCAAGCCAGAACAGGAGTACAGGAAGATGTGTTCTAAGTCTCCCCACCCCCAGCAGCTATTGATGATTGACAGCTTCTGGGAAAGGGAGAGGCAGTTTCCTTGATGGGTTTAAACAGTAACAACAAAAGCACCTGAAGTTGGGTGGGTAACGAGATGGTAATAAATCTCTGGGAGGAGCTGAGAGAATGGTGAATATGATCAAAACACACCGGGTGAAATTCTCAAAGAATTAATAAAATAGTACATTTAACAAGGTATGATGCGCTTTTCATGCCTCCTCACAGTTGCTTTCATCAGGTTCTTAATTAATGGGACACAGGGAACCTATCACAGCTGTAATGGTAGCTGAAGCACTAGGAGAGTTAGGTCTGGCTTTCCCAGTCACTCCTGTCTTTCCTCTCCTTCCTTCCTTCCTTCCTTCCTTCCTTCCTTCCTTCCTCCCTCCCTCCCTCCCTCCCTCCCTCCCTCCCTCCCTCCTTTCTTCCCTTTCTGTCTCTCTCTGTATATTGCACAGACGGTAGATAGTATATAATGAAATCCTGGAGCCAGATATTGGGGAAAAGCTTAAATATCAGAACGATAAACAAACCTCAGCCACTTTTCACCCAGCCAGCTGCTTAGGCCTGTCTCCGGGAATCCGCCTACTGAATGCCTGAGTCCTCAGCCACAAAGGGAGGGAAGTGACTGGGAAAGCTGAGAGGTTCTCATCTCTTGCCCCTCCCAGCTCTTCCAGCATTAATTTCCACATTTCTAAAGTGAAGATTAAAGGTGAGGGTGGCCCCTTCCTCACCTGGCTTCACTCTGTGGTTGACACTGATATTCCAGATTAGTTTTATTAAATATATATCCCCCCCTTTTTGTTTCTGACAGTGTTTCACTTGCAGTCTAAGTGAGCTTCAAACTCATGGTACTTCTCTGGCCTCAGCCCTGATATAGTAAGATTACAGTCACAAAACACCATGCAAAACTCATTCTACATCCAAAATGACCACACTTCATAACAAGGACAATGACACTAGACACAGTATTATGGATTAGCAAAACCCACAAGGCATCAGTCAGCCCTACACAAAGGACTAAAGGCAGCTAAAGATTGTTAAGAGTGGAAAAAAATATTCTTCCTTTAGATGAAGCATACCACTTGCTTAACCAATAACAAGTGGTCAGCCCAGGAAACACATAAACAACTATTTATACAAACTGAGATGATTATATTTATATTTAGGAATAGATATGTACACTCATATGTCTACTCATGTAACAATAACTAAAACAGAGCATAAAGATGAAAGAGATAAGGACTAGTGTGTAGGAGGGATTGGGGGAGGAAAAGGAAGGTGAAATAATGCAATTATATTATAGTGGCACAAAATAAAAAATATTTGCTAAATTTTTTTGGATAAATGTATACTGAGTATTTGTGAATAATTACCCACCAATTAATAATGTATACATCAATAAAAATACAAATATATTATAAAAGTGAGGAAAAGGTAGAAAAGCACAGCCACTCAATAACAGTAGATGACATTTACTAATTTTTAATTATGTATCCATGTCATTCAACTGTCTTCCACATTCAGAGGGCTTAGTTCAATCCATACAAGGTTTTCCAGCTGTCAATTCACAGTCAGTGAGCTTTCAATAGCTCAGCTCATCTGTCTGTATGGGTTTCCTTATCATGATCTTGTCATTTTTGTTCATATATAATCTCTTTTCCCTCTCTTTGACTGGACTGCTAGCTGGACCCAGTGTTTAGCTGTGGATCTCTGTGTCTGCTTCCATCAGTTTCTGGATGAAGGTTTTATAATGACAATTAGGTTAACATCAATTTGATTAGAGAGGAAGTTCCATTTAGGCACCCTTTCCACTACTGCTTGGGGTCTTACCTGGTGTCATCTTTGTGGATTCTTGGGTATTTTCCTAGCACCAGGTTTTTCTCTAACTCCATAATTGCTCCCTGTATCAAGGCATCTTTTCCATTATTCTCCCTCTCTGTCCCTCCCAGATTCAATCACCCCATTCCCTCATATTCTCTTCCCATCTCCCCATACCACCTCTACCCTATGATCTCAATTTACTCAGGAGATATTCTCTATTTCCCCTTTCCCAAAGAGGGGTGTCCATGAATGTCTCTCTTAGGTCCCTCCATGTTTCTTAGCTGCTCAGGGCTTGTAGGTTGTAGCCTGGTTCTCCTTTTCTTTGCTTCTAAATTCCACTTATGAGTGGGTACATGCCATGCTTGTCTTTTTGGGTCTGTGTCACACCACTCAGAATGATTCTTTTCTAGATCTATCCATTTGCCTTTATATTTCAGGATGTCATATTTTTCTGCAGTAGTTCTCAATGTGTAAACGTACCACAAATTTTTTAACCTATTTTTCAGTAGAGGGATGTCTTGGTTGTTTCCAGGTTCTGTTATTATGAATGTGCTACTATGAAAATAGTTGAGCTAGTGCCTTTGAGGTAAGAATGTGCATATGCCCATGTGTGGTATTGCTGGATCATTGGATAGATTGATTCCCAGTTTTCTGAGAAACCAACATGCAACATACTAATTTCAAAAGTGGTTGTACAAGTTTATATCCACACCAATAATGGAGGAGTGTTTCCCTTACTCCACCTTCCATCATCTGTATTTTTGATCTTAGCCATTCTGACATATGTAAGATGATATCTCAGAGTTGTTTTCATTTGCCTTTCCCTGATGGCTAGAATATTGAACAATTATTTGAGTTTTTTTTTTTTTTTTTTTTGGCCATTTGAAATTCTTTTGTTGAGAAACCTTTATTTATGTGCCTATTTTTAAATTGGATTATTTGGCTTTTTGATCTTTAGTTTCTTGAGTTCTTTATATATTTTTGAGATCAGCCCTCTGTTGGAAGTGGAATTGATAAAGATCTTTTCATATTCTGTAGGCTATTGTTTTGTGTTATTGACTGTGTCCTTTGCATTATAGAAGCTTCTCAGTTTCAGGAGGTCTCACTTATTAACTGTTGCTCTCCTTGTCTGTGCTACTCATGTCATATTTAGGAAGTGGTCTCCTGTCCCAATGTGTTCAAGTTTGTTTCCCACTTTCTTTTCTATCAGGTTCAGTGTAAATGTATTTATGTTGAGGTCTTTGATCTACTTTGACTTGAGTTTTGTGCAGGATGATAGACATGAATCTATTTGCATTTATCTACATAGTACCATCCATTTATGCCAACACCACTTGTTGAAGATGTTTTCTTTTTTCCACTCTATATTTTTGACCTCTTTGTCAAAAATTGGGTGTTCATAGGTGTGTAGACTAAGATCAGGGTCTTTGATTCGATTTCATTGATCTACCAGTCTGTTTTTATGCCAATACTAAGCCATTTTTATTACTGTAGCTCTGTAGTAGAACTTGAAGTCAGGGATAGTGATGTCTCCAGAAGTTCTTTTATTAAGTGATATTGCTTTTTGAAGACTTCTATCATCTTCATAAAGTTATTTTTAAGGTCAGTCTTCTCTGCTTCTTCTATATTGGAATCTTCAGGTCTTGCTATTGTAGAACCACTAGGTTCTAGTGGAGTCATTTTGTTCTTTATGTTGGTGAATATATATATATTTTACTGGTGTCTACACATCTCTTCCTCCAATCAGTGCTAAGATCGTCTGTTTCAGGTAACTGTTCTTGGTCCAAAAGATGCTTTTGGTGCAATTGGAGGTCTTGGAAAAATTGAAGCCAGTGGAGTCTCTGTCTCTCAGAGCAGCTGAGGTCTCTAGGAGATGTCTGGGTTGGGGAATGAAGTGGGACTTATAGGCTACAGGGTCCGATGAGGGGTTGTGATAGTCAAGCTTGACAGCAGGGACCTTGATTGCTTATTTGCAGTTGGAGCTATGATGGGTTGGGGGAGGGGGTAAGATTTGTACCCTGTTGCTCAGACCTGAAGACTGGCCTGGCTGGCTGGATGGGAGGAGGGAAACTCACCTCTGGTGATGGAACTCTCCAGAGTCTGTCCACATTTATTATATTTAACTGTGTGTCAAGAAGAGAATTGATTTCATCAGATGAATCATATTGCAGTTTTTCCAAAAATATTGCACAGTAGGCATCATTTAGAATTCTTTTTAAACACGTTATATCAGACATGGAAAACTAAGATCCAGGTAAGTCCCCATACTTTAAAGTATCAAACCCAGAATTAATTTTATAATGCTCTTTAGGTATTTTAAGTTTGAGTAATTCCTTGGTAAATGCTGTCTTTAATTGATACATATAAGCCAGTCTGTAAAAATTTAATTGAAAAGTAAAATCAATTAAAAACTGAAAAATTAAAAATATAATTTTTAAATGAAATGTATCTCTACCTGTGTTGTGCATTAGTGCAAATTAACTTGTTTGTATCTTTTCAGATGCATCTCTAGATAATATTATATATAAGTTTTGGGTGGTATTAAAATGGTACCCGTGTTAATATCTGAATATAGGGTATTTGTCGGAATTCATTTCTGTTTTGAAGGGAATTACCTTTCTTCAGCAAAATATTTTTTTTTCAAAATAATTGACAGGTTAACAGCAGTTTTTACATTATGTCTATATTGCCATAACTGGATTAACCAAAATGATATCCTAAAGTTTCATAATCAATACAGCTAAGACTTTCAACTTTGTTCTGACCATATTATGAGGGCTACAACCTGTAAAGCCTGAGCATCCTTCAAGCTGCGTATTGCTACATTGATCAAGTGAATTGCACAGAAGTTAATCTAGTATCTTCCTGATGATACGCATAATTGCTATTGTGCTACAGGGTAATTAAGCCTGAATAGACAACAGATGATCATAATTTTACATCACCAAGCTAAAACCTTATAGCTCTTTTCATTGTTATTTTTTCAATGCTCTGTAGCTGGCAGTGCAGAAAGTTGTATCTAATCCCATGCAAAACTTAATATATTTTTTTCTCTCTCTCTATCTCTCTCAACACACATACACACTTCATAACTACTGTCTGTGCTCCTAATTTTCTACTATTGAAGTGCTGATTATACAAATCTCTCTTCTGTTCCTTTCTCTCTATACCCATATTCTAGAGTTAATACTTATTTTCTAATTAAATACTATCCCCACAATTAACATTGTAGTAAAGCATGGTTTCAGTAAAAGACCCTACCTGAATAGGAGTGAAGAACTAAAGATAACTGGTATTAACTGCTAGCTCCATACTCATGTGCACATCCAAATACATATGCACTCAAATACAGGTGAACATGCACATTACATACATATATATGTAAAAATAACTTTCTAACTAACCAGTCTTAATCCATTTGAAAGGGATTAGGAGGTATGGCCTTGTTGAAGAAGGTGTGACTTTGTTAGAGGAAGTGTGTCACTGGGGGTTAGCTTTGAGGTCTCAGATGCTCATGCCAGGCCCAGTATCTCTCTTTGTCTAGTGCCTGTAGATACAGATGCAGAACTTTTTGCTTCTTTTCCAGTGTCTTAGTTGACTTCTTGTTGTCTGCAAGGTGTGAGTATTTTTAGTTACTACTACAGTACCACATCTTCCTGCATGTCACCATGCTCCCACCATGATGATAATGGACTGAACCTCTGAAAGTGTAAATGAGCCACCTCAATTACATATTTTTATTTGTATGAGTTCCTGTGGAATTGGTGTCTCTTCACAGTAATTGAAACCCCAACACTGTTACTATTGCTGAAGACAACATGCACTTTTAATTGGGGCCAAGAAACCTCTGAGCTAGAATTGGCTTGAATTCTCCTTCCCTGAGAATTTCAACAGAAGATGCCATGCAAGCTTCCAAATGAGCAATGCAAACAGTCCCAGCTAGCTATGATGCTTATGAACCAAATCCACAACTAGCCCTGGGGAGTAATCCTAAGGTGCATCAGTCGTAAACTTTACTTGGCAGTAAGGAGCAGTTCTCTAATTTACTTTGTAAATTTCTAGAAAAAATCTAGATGTCAGTAAATAAGTTTATATATTTCTTTCCTAAAGGTTGATGAAACATTTTTAGAAGTCCACTGATCAAAAAGTATATTGATACTCCAGATACTTAAAGTGTCTCTAAGATTATCACATTTTACTTAAATGGTTTTTTAATTAGGAAGATTTAAAATGAGCATTAACAACTTCAGAATTTAAAGACATAAAGAGCCTTATCCAAATATACCAAATTGTAATCAATACAAGTTACAAAGCAATATAAGACAGTATTTTAATCATACATTAACTTTAAATTTAGAACAACGTAAAAATCATAACACATCCTAAGTCAAAGTTTGTTACAGTGAGGTTTTCTGGCCCAGAGCGACCAGAGTTTCAGACCCACAGGCCTGCCATCCCAGACCCCTTAGCTGCCCACCACTGCTCAGGCCTTCAAAATGACTCAGTCGCTTGTATTAAGTCATGCTGTTTGGCCTATGGCTTAGGCACATTGCTAGCTTACTCTTTCATCTTAACTCAACTAATTTTCATTAATCTATCCTGCCATGTGGCCTGTGGCTCACATGTGTTTCTTACGTGTTTCTTCTTAGGCTGCTGGCTCTATCTGTCTGACTCTGCCATGCTTCTCTTACCTATGCTGTGATTTCCTCTCCTACTTTTTCTATGGTGCCTGTCATGGCCAAAACAGCTCCTTTATTCAATGATTGATATTCACAGTGTACAGAAAGACATTCCCTCATGAAAAGTTAATATATAGCCCATATTTATTTTAGCTGATACAGTATAGAAGTTTCAATGCTTTAATAAATGAGATAGTCAAGTTTAGGTGATAGTTACACAAATAATAATAAAGAGCATAATAAGTATTAATAAAAATATGTAGGTGTTGTCTTTGATATTCTAAATGGGATCTAAGGATTTTGTGGTGGTTTGAAAGAAAATGGCCCTCAAAAGAAGTGGCCCTATTAGTAGGTATGGTCTTGTTGGAGGAAGTGTGTACCTTAGGGGCAGGCTTCCAGGTCACTTTTGCTCAAGCTTCCCACAGTGTGACCTTAAGTTGACCTCCTGTTACTGGCATGATGTAGAGCTCTCAGCTCTTTTTCCAGTACCTGTCTGTCTGCATGCCACCATGCTTCCTGTCATGAAAATGGACTGGACCCCTAAAAGTGTGAGTCACCCCAATTAAATGCTTTAGTTTGTAAAAGCTGCCATGGTCATGTTGTCTCTTCACAGCAGTCATAACACAACTAATATTTCTTTGCACATAATTTTAGTCACACAGACAAGTTGTAATAGAACAGATAGTTTTTGAAAATATTTTCTGGTTGTTATCTTTTTGTTCCTTATTTAATTGATGTTCCCCCCCCCCTGCCCCCCATATGTATTTATATGTGCCAGTTAAATTCAGAGAAAAAATGTAAAATGGGAATCACTATCTGGAGGTGGGGTTCAAAGTCACACTGTACACTTTTCAGACACCAGGCACGTGGCACTGAGATGAATGTCATAGTCTGAGGGTAAGAAAAGGTGCCTCATGTGACACAGACAAGAAGGAGGGAGAGAGGAAGGTGTAAGGAGAGGGGCAACTGGAAGGAATAGAGGACAGAAGACAGATAAAAGAGAGACAGGGATAAGCAATACTTCAAAGCAGAGGTCAAGTCTCCGAGGAGGAGGCAGGAGCCCTACTATTCCGTAGATAGCTTAAGCCTCCCTATACTGCTGGACACTTTTCTAGACAGAAAATTATAGAGGATGTACCTTCATAAAAGTTATAGCTCCTTCTGTAACTTTATAGTTTATATTCTTAGCAGTACAAGAATTTCTTTAGGCCAACAACCAGCTTCCAAACCATGATATAGAGACTTATCAATTATGAATGCTTTGCCTTATCTTAGGTCTTGTTTCTTGCTATCTCTTATAATTTAAACTATCCAGTTTCCCTTCCTCTGTGTTTTTCTTAGAGCTTTCTACCTTTCTTGCTTTCTGTATGTCAACTTTCCTGATTCTGGAGTCTGGCTGGCAGCTGCCTTTCCTCTCTTTCCCCCTTGTTCTCCTCTCTCAAGCTTAGCCTTCTTCTTATCCCCTCTGCCTGCCTGCCCTGCTAGCACCAATCAGGGCCTTAGGCAGGCAAGGTGAAACAAATGGGCCCATCTTTACACAATTAAACAAATGCAGCACAAATAAGTGTAGCAGATCTTTACATGCCGTAACACACCTTTGCCTAGTTAAAATATTCACAGCAAGTACCAATACAATTGGTTTTAAATTAATATTTGTTGTATAGGCACTTAAAACTTGTAGTTTTTACATACCGCATTTCTAATTATTTTTATTTTCTTCCCACATTTAATAGAAAAGAATAATTTAGTTGTTTGGGTGTTTTTATTATCAATAACCATGAATAAAATAAGTTAAGAAGACAACTGATCAACAGTTAATCATTTTCTTTCTTACCTAACTTACTCTCTACCAAAGCTGGCAGTGACTAGACAAGTTATATTGTGCTTTGTGTAATAATCTCTTTTTGGGTTCAGCTTAAAGAGGCATATTCTCTGGCTGCCAGAATTATACCAATAGGATAATAAAGGTCTGGACTGAAATATATTCTTAATAATTATGGAAAATACAGTTTGAAAATCAGAATGCTTATTAGACTAGTCAGGCAAGAGAGTGATTAGGAAGTGAATTTAATGTCCATGACTAATTAGTATATGTTGCACGAATGAATGAGACTCAGGGATAGATCTCTAAAGAAGTTGGAGATACTAGAGGGAATAAACACCACAGTCAAATCTTATCCAGCTGTCTTCCAGCTTCCTCAGCCTCGCTTCCCTTGGAAATGCTTCCCTCTGTGTTTCAATCCTGTCTTAAGTACCCTTTCATAAATTAAGGCATGGCTCCACCACTGCCTATTTGGGAGCCTGGAATTCCTTCTATAATCTGAAGTGACCTTGACTCAGTTGGGATTAAGGGTGTAGGTCACCACTCCTAGGATACTCCCTGTGCTGGGATTAAAGGTTTGAATCACCACTCTGATTTTCCTAGACTGACTGTGGTTAGAGCTCTGGGACTTCTGAAGCTTTTACTAACCCCCCACATAGACTGTGGGTAGATTCCCTCTGATATCTACAAAACTTCTGAAAGTTTTGTTGAATCCCCATAAGTATATAGTTAATTTGAGAAAGTTTTGATGTCTGTTATGATGAACAAAAATCTAGGTTTCTATTGATTTCCCATCTTTAAACACAACAGATAGTAATCATTAACCATATTCTTTTTTCATGATAAGTAAGATTTGAGTCAGATTTATTCTTAACTCAAATTTTCTAATATTTGCAGGAAGGAGTAGACTAGGAATTGAAGCTTAATTACTTTGTAAATAGATCTGATTTTCAAGGCACACCAAAAAGCCCCTCTCCCAAATTAAAGTAGCTGGTTAAATTCTTTCTGTATTTTTGAAGCTAAAATACTTCTTACTTTATGCAGATCTCTTCAGCTTTCTCAGAGGACATTCTGCTTATATTTAGGATCATACTGTTTATTAAGAAATGTATATGTTTTCCTTCAATTTTAATCTTTATTTAGATAGAAGCATAAACTCTACAGACATCCAACCATTCTCAGGGTCTTGATCTTATTCATGCTGAGAAAATATCTCCCAATCAACTATACTCTTAGCCATTTTTATTGTCATTTGAGGATGTGAGCACAGTTTTGGAGCATGAGCTATAGACTCACGTAGCTAAGACTTTGAATCATCATCTGTGTCAGCTTGGACTGAGGCTGAGTCTACATGTGTGATTTAGACACGGACACATTTGCCTCTTGTTTTCTCCTTCAGAATTGTCAGATACTTACCCACAGTGTCTGCAGAGTGAATTCACAAACATGACCACAGAGGCTTTTCTCCACTTCCCTCCAATTACATTGTCTTCTACGTGCTGAATTCACACAATGTGTTACATTTTTTGATCCTTAAATTGGAAACAATGAATGTATAATAGCTATTAAAAATAAAATATTTTATTTATAAATAGGCTTATAATCATATACTCTATAATATATTTTGAATTAATATATATCAATAAAATTTTAAGAGATTATTGTCCTAATGTTTCAATAATTAATAGTGATAATTATAAATATTTTGAGAATATTAAATAAAAGTAAGAAACCTACTTTTCAATTTATATTGCAACTGCAGAGACAAACTCATTAGTCCAATATTAGTCTCAATATTCCAATTTAGCCTTTTATCCTTTAAAAAAATTATAATATGGTAGCTGGTGCAAATTATCCATTTAAGAAGAAAATAGTAACTAATTTTGAAGTTTCAAAAACATATCAAGTTTTTTTATAGAGAATGAGTGGTGATATCTCTCAGGTTTTCCCTTTTCTAATGCAGTGATTCATGCTTTTCCTTTGAAATGGTTCTCTATAACTGTATGTCTGTGTTAAGGAGTTTTTCAAAAGTGATAAATACCTAAGGTGAGAACCTTAGGTATTCCTTAGTGATTTTTTCTGAGCCTTTGTCTTGAACTCACTGGCAGCTACTACATAGACCATATGGAACAGTCATGAAGAATATCAGGTGCAGCTTTTGTCAATCACCTGATTTATACTGTGATATGGAAGATATATAAATCTAAAATCTTAGTATATTTTATTAGAACAGATATTTGCAAGGAAGTAAATAGGAGATAATGTGATTATCCTATCTTGATATAAATATTCTTGAACTCTTCTTCATCTCCACAAATATTTTGGGTCCTAGGAATTCTATATTTACCCTCTCACAGTTCTTACCCATGGACTATTATTTTCCTAAACAAGAAGGTATAAAATTAGCATTCAAACAAATAAATATGTGATACATGCTGGACAGGCGGCACACTTGTGGGACAGACACTGGTGGCTTGAGGCCATCACTGTATACAGAACGAGTTTGAGGTAAGCCATACATAATTAGAACTTATTTGAAAAAACATAGTATATAAATAAGCAACATAACGATATATGATACTAAATATTCTTGATAAAAAAGCTGGGAAAAAGTTAAAAATTGGTTAGGGCAAGAGTTTGAGATGTTCTTTTAGATGGTGTACTTGGGAGAGGCCTCTTGAAGGAGACATTTGGAAGCCATTCAGGGTGAAGTGAGGAAAGTAGGCATGCAAGAATTGGGAACGGACATCAAAGAAGAGCCAGAAGGATGACATCCTATGTGTTAGTTCTACATTCTAAAAAGAATAAGTACTCACTACATTTAAACCTTTTTTTATTTTATTTCCTTTTCTTTTATTTGTGTGTGTATGTGTATAGCATATGTACACATGTGTTTGTGGATGCTGGAGGATGTCAGATTATGTGTTCTATCTTTTCTTATTTACTTGAAATAAGAGATCTCACTGAATATAGAGCTAGGCTGTCAGCCATCAGTCTGCAGTCATCTTCCCGTTTCACCCCCTCCCCAGTGCACATGACTTTTTGGGTAAGAGTGTGATCATAAGAGGTAAAGACAAGATCCTCTTTCAGCCATCTCTATCTAAAACAAAACATTAATTGAGATGTATTTCAAGTGTCGTGACCACAATTAGATGGAATGTACATGAAGAGAGAGGGAAAGGAAGCCAAAGAAATGACATATGTGCTTTTGGTTTCAGCAACTGAGTGAACAGCAGCAACAAACACTTACTGGACAGTTGTGACTAAACAAGGCTCCTGCCGAATCTAAGAAGCTCCTGCATGAGTTAGCAAAGATGGTAAAAGCACTGACTGTGAACCCAAATACAGTACCCAGGACTTACACTGAGGAAGGAGAGAGTCACACCCTATAAATTGTCCTTTGACCTCAACTAACATGCCATGACACATGTACACACACAGTAAATAAATAAGGGAAAATTTAAAAAATATTATTTTTAAAGTATATTTTTAGAACATATTAAGAAATGACACTGGTCATGAGTTGAAGGGAGGAGGGTGTAAGAGAGGGTCTATAGAAAAGAAAGGGCTATACACTGTATAAAGTGATACAGGTAGTTGCTTCAGGCTGAGAATAAAGAAGTTATTTCTAGAGAGTACTACTGTAAAAACAAACAAACAGATTAACATCCTATCTATGGTTTATAGATTATCTTACATTTTTTACATATACAAATTGCATTATGCCTCTAGATCATCACATAACTAATATGTGACAAAGCTGTCCTTTTAACCCATAGACTGCTACTTAAAATTCCTTAATTTTAGTCCTTAGTTTCTATTGATCAAAGTAAATAGATACTTCTGCTAAGATGAAGAATTTGGGGAATGGAGAGGTTACTAGCCAACAGCTTCAGCTCTGTCAATGCCAGAGCACTATTTACAATTAATCAGGGTTCAGAAACAGTAAATGAAAATGTAGAATCAGCAGCACTGGATTCTGACTGTACCCACCTGTCTATTATGTGCAATCATTGTACAGTTGAGTCCCCAGGTTAAATATTGCTAGCTTGTGATATTGCTAAAATGGAGACCAGGTCAAACTTTAGGCCATATAACAAAACTTAATCTAATTTATTTTCTTTTTAAGGTACAGAAAACTTAACCTAGAAATTTTCTTAGAAGAGCCTTTGAGGAACGTAAGGAAAAGTAAACTTGCTTTTTATACCATTGTAAGCTAATCACTGTCCACAATTCCCTTCTGCCCTGCCTTGCACTCCATGTTGTTGCCACTCAAGCTGAACTTTTCTTTATTTTCAGTTTCAACTTCAAAGATTGTGCTCTGTGCTCTGCTGTAAAATAAGACCTTTTCAAATTGATCTTGATCTAGTTTTATTTCAATGGATTCCAAACTGAATCAAAACGCACCCAGAGATTTTCTAAGTTTTAAATTTCTCTAAAGTTATGAGAAGAATGAATGAATTTACCTGTAGGGATGATACCACCAGAATAGTAGTGTATGAATATGACTCTTTTCTGCTGATAACAATGGATGGCACTGGTCAGAAGCCAGAGGCAAACTTGCTGCTCAAGTGCTAAGAATTCTAGTGTCTGTAGCCACAACAATAGATAACATTGTTAGACAAATAGCATGCATCTGCTTGTCATCCTCTGAGGATTTGTATAACCAGATTTACGGTAAAATTGAGAGTGAGGAACAAAACATTCAGTGTAGTTCCAGCTCCCAGACAGGAAACTATTTTTTTTTTCTTGTTATATTGCATGAAAACTAACTCTGGCTCTCACAGGTTATCCTTCTCCTCTCCTGGAATAACTATTACTCTAATTTATTCATATAAAATATTGCATGGGAAAAATGCTTCTGAATATTTTATATTTAAATTTATGAAGTAGAAAGAAACTGTAATTATAGAAAAAGTCAATGCAAACTACTGTAGTGTTTGATTTAAGTGCTGATTTATTTGTGTGTGTGTATGTGTCCGTGTGTGTATTAGTGTGTGTGTGTGTCCAGACATGATTTGTCACAGTGGCCAGAGGACATCACAGAGGTTCTCCTGTCTGCCTTTTACCTGAATGTGGAAATGTTGAGATTGCAGAGGCACATCAGCACAACTGGCTTTTTACGTGGGTCAAAGACAGGTCACTAGGCTTGTGAAGTCTGTGCTTTTCCCTGTTGAACCATTTCTGTGGCTCCAAATGTTGGATTTAGGGAGACCTGAAAGCCTAATTTGATAGTGTTGAGCTGCAAGTGATCTTGTACAATTTGAATCATATTATTTCTCTTTCCTCAGAGTCATATTTTTCCTATACATGTAAGGAGACAAAAAGGGTGAAACTCAGTATTATAGAGAAATGATAGTATGTGGAATAAATATATTTCTATGATGGGGGATAGTAAACTTAGGACAGTTTATATTCCAATGTTTAGTCTAACCCTGAGTTCTGTGACCTTAAATATCATTGAGCCTTTGTAAGTCTATGTTTTCTCACTTGTCAAACAGAGAACTTAAAAGTAGAAATTGTATTGGATTTATTTGAGATTAATTAACTCTGTTAAAGATTGACTGGACCTAGTACTGCTAATATATAAGTCACTCAGTAAATATCAATGGTTCCTGGTTCCCATAAAAATACAGAGACTCATCATTTTGCAGAAGTCCCAGTATTTATAATTTTGTATGATCTGAGTAAAATTTTTACAGCCTGTAGTAGGTAACTAAATCATGGCTTTCTATTTATGTGTCAGTGTTAGCCACCCAACCTGAATCTTGATTTGAAGCTAATTCTAATGAACTTTGTTGATTCTCTAAAGGAACACTTCTTAACTTCTGTCAAAAAGAGGAAACAGAAGTACTTTTTATGTTTTCATGAATATATTGATGATTAGGAATAGAAATAGGGAGAATGCAATCATTTAGTGGAGAGAATAGACATCTCCTTATGGTAAAAATTAAATGTTCTCATTGCATTACATACTCCTTCAGTTTTAAGAAATGCCTAGTTCAAAACTAGTAATAAATAATCTTTACATTTTTTATTTCTGGGAAAAGGTAACACAATGTAAATGTTGTCATGTTTGTAAAGCCTTAAAAATTTCGTCTAATGCTTTAATTTTTAAAAAATTGTGTGTGTGTATGTATGTGCATGTGTGTGTACACATTCACAAACACATACATACACACATGCACACACATGCATACAAACACACATACACACATACACACTGACATTTGATGACAATCTACATGCAACAAATTTTAAGCTTACTGCTGCTGCATGAGTGGTATTAGTATTACATGAGGGTCAGCCCTCTGTTATTTATATTAACTTAAAAATATAAGCAAATAAAGCACAACAGATGTGTCACATGTGGAATATATTATCAATAGTATTAATCTCATTTAGTTATTTGTACCAGTGGATTTGGTCACCAATTGGAAGGCTTATTATCAGTCTGCTAATATTACTTTTATGCTTTCATTTCACATAGACACATGGAAAGTATGAAAGCCTGGGTTTAGAAATCTAAATAATTTCAAAGAACTGGGGCAGCTAATTTAATTCTAGAAATCATTAAGATACTCATTAATACTGCAAGCAGAAAAAGAAATGTTTAATGTTCACGTTTTATGGAAAATAAATTTGTCTTTGTGGAAATCTTTCAGGCAAAATACTGTTCTGATCTGAATTGTTTGGATCTGCGGTACGACATGTTGAAGAAATCACAGGCATAATCCTTGTGTCATCTGTTGCTCTCAATAGCCACCCCTCACGCAATTTAAGGAGATAAGATGATGGAATTCTCAAACACTAGAGAACTATGTTATTGCTTTAAAGAAATCACTAATTTTATTTCCAACCTGCGATTATACTAGACAAATATACCTGCAATTTACACTTGTCTCCCAAATGGATTTATTGGCGATTTAACACAAAATAGAGTAGCTTGGAAAAGAGTGACCTTCATCTGCGAAAAATTTGAAATCAGTCTGGTCTTTGAGTGTATCTGTGGGGCAATGTCCTGATTTCTGTTTGATGTATGAATGTTCAACCCACTGTGGATAGTGATATCGTTAGGCAGCATAAACCAATAAGTGAGCTAGTAAGCAATACTCCACAGTTTCTACTTCATTTTCTGCTTTCTGTGTTGCAGATATGTTATGTAGAAACTGTCTGGACCTGGTTTCTCTAGTACTTTATCTGTCTACATGGTGCAGCTTGATTTTAGAACAATGTAGCTACTGGGGAGCCTTTTACTGAATGCCCCACCTTTTAAGTTTTTATATAAAAAAAATCTTTTTATTGATTCTTTGTGGATTTTATATTATACATTCCAATCCCACTCATCTACTTGCCCTCATATCTGCCCTCCACCCTTGCAACCTCCCCCAGAAATAAAACAAAATACAAAAAAAGCCCCAAACTGACAAACCAACCAGACAAGCAATAAACCAAACTAAATAAAGCAAAAATAAAATCAAATTGTGAAAGCTGTAGCATGACGCAGTGAGTCATACAGAATACCCTTTCGCTCATTGCAAAGAGTCATTGGTTTGGTTCCAGGCCCCTGGTTTCTGCTCCACTACTGGGACTCCTCTCGGATATCCTGCTGTTACCCTGTGTTGTGGAGATTCTGCATCCTTGGGTAGTAGGTAGGATTGGCCCCATCACATGCTCCTATAGTTCATAGATTCAGTGGATGCTGCTGCTGCAGTGGGCCAATTCAAAGACCTGGTTCTAGGCCCAGGTAGTAGTTTGTCTGGTCCAACCACCAGCCTTTTCTCATTATCAGGTACCTCTCACATCTTATTTTTTTTTTCATTCTTAAGAAGTATATAATGAGATATTCTGAATTACAGGGACAGAGACATACATAGCACTAACGTTTACCATATGGGCGATAATTTGAAAATTAATAATGGTGAGTGTTATCAGATACACTGAAGACCTGAGTAAGACAGTGGGTGGAGTGCTACCAAACTGCTCTGTATTGCATTGAAAGCATGAAGTCCATGTTAAGTGTTGGAAACCCTTGTGCTGTGCTGTGAACACTACTTCTTGGAAAACTTTTTTTCCCCTTAAATAAAAAATATTTATTATTTTTAATAACAAAAGTCCTTTTTATCCATGTATCCCTCTGCTCCTCCTCCCTTTCTCCCTCCCAATCCCTCCCAGTCAGCCTTCAGCCTCCCATTCCCTCCTCCCCTCCCCCAAAAGGCTAAGAAGTCCCAAGGTGGGTCAGCTCAGCATGGCACATCTACTCTAGGCAAGTCCAATTTGCTAATCCCAAAGTGAATGTTAGGTTAGGTGTTCCTCTGCAGGGAATGGTCTTCAAGGTGTCAGCCCACACATGGGAACACAGTCTGATCCCATCCCTGGAGGCTCCACATAGAATGGATCCCATGACAATGGACAACTGCCTACCCTTGAAGGGCCTAGCTCCTTTTCCTTTTCCGATGGATCTCCAGTTGCTATTCTTGACTCAGTGAGCTCCCTAGAGCTCTAGCTGCCCCTTGAAAGGATGTTGAATTTAAAATAAAATTTGATTTTGTTACTAGACCCTGAATGTTAAGAGTATTTTCCTGTAGAGTTATCTAGTTTCAAGTGAGCTTAGTATTCTCCGTCCAGATTATTTTCTCCTGGGAACACCACCTTCTTTCTCTTATTCCTGAACATTTATTTATGTCGTTACATCTTTTATCACCCCTGATCACATAGACAGACCTCTTTATTTGAGGTTTCCATTGATATATCATCTCCTTTGGTTTAAATCTGTGATTATCTTAACAGTCTTTGCTTTGTGCTTTGAGTTTTGATATTTGTAATAGATTGTGGCTATTTTTTAAATTGCATGATTGTTTCCTTACTGTTCAGTCCCACCCACCCTTCCACCAAACTGAAACAGCAAGAATTCAGCTCATCCTGTTTTTCAGAAACAGAACGTGAAGGATGATAGACAACAAACAAGCCTGATTGAGGGATGTCTCGGTCTTATTTTGTGGCAATGTCTTTCTGTATGCTGTAAATATCAATCTTTAAATAAAGGAGCTGTTTCAGCCCATTATAGGCACCATAAAAGAAGTAGGTAGAGAATCAAAGTAGATAACAAAAAAAAAAAAAGAAGAAGAAGGACAAAGTCAGAAACAGATCAAGCCAGATGCCAAGAAAAAACATAAAAACAAACAAACAAACAAACAAAAAAACACAGGTAAGCCACGGGCCACAAGGCAAGACAGGTTAATAAAAATGAGTTGAGTTAAGGTAAAATAAATAGGTAACAATGTGCCTAATCCATAAGCCAAACAACATAATCTTAATATAAATGTTTAAGTCATTTTTTAAGGCCTAAGAAAGAGCAGGCGTCTAAGCAGTCTGAGACAAGTCTCTAAGTCTATACCTCTGGCCACCTAGGGCCAAAAAATCTCATTGTAACATTCCATAGCAATAAGTACATATTCCTATAGAGGTCTAGCCTGAACACTTCATTGGTTAGAGAAAATAAAATAATAAATACCAGTTTGCCTGAGCTCAGGCAGTAGGAAGTTTAACCTGCAGGGGACAGTGCTGTCTGAAGCACCAAGGTGCTCCCTATAGGCAATTTTAGGACTTGTAAATTAATACTATTTATTTTCACATTCCATGTCCTCTGATGGATGCACTAAAATTTTTTCATTACTGTTTTAGCAATGTGTTATGCAATTACACTTTAGGAATGACACTTCTTATAAGAAATATCAGAGTTTTAGCCATGGGTGCACCAAAGTGCCTCTTATATTAACTAGATGGCCTTTTCGAAATGATTTTTTGAAAAATTGTGGTTATTTTCATTTGGTTCCCACTTTCCCTTTACTTCCTTTAATCTGTAGTTTAAAAATGATTCGGCAATTTAATCAGATTTAGCAGTCAGTAATGCCACTGCCAAACAGTTACACTCACTTTTAGAGAGCTGAAATAGATTTCAAATCCAAAAATGATTTTTCTTATGGTTATGCCTCTACACAGTTTTGCTTTCTATTTTCTCCATCTGTATCCTGAACAGCTTTTAAAGGGCCCCAACTAATCAGGTAGCATTACTAATTCTGTTATTTCAGCACTGTCTCTTTTCCAATCCACCTTATCCTACCCTGATAATGAATGTCGGGGTTTGGAATCACTATGTGCCACATTTATTCCTATGAGATAGTCAGAATACTTTACTGCCATTTCAATGTGCAGCTGTGTTGCAACTCCAGGGAATCTAGAAGGATTAAAACTTCTATTCTCCTACAAATGACTGTCTAGTATTAACGGCAGATTAAAAAGTACTTTTTATTTCTTGTTTCTTTCTTTAGACAGGAAATTATTTTTTTCCATGATAACCTACACCATTCAACAAGTGTCTGTATGAAGGGAAGCACTTTGTAGAAGAGGAGGACTTTGAACATGAATATAGGAATTGTTATGGGTATTTTCCTGTGAGAGTTTCTCACTACATAGCTTTGACTGGGCTGGGTCTCGTGCTCTTAGTTCAGCTTGTTCTTGGACTCATTGCCTTTCTTCTTCCTCAAGATCTCAAATTGTGAGATTAGCCACAAGCATGCTCTACAAGTCCCATCTTCATCGCTCTGTCTATCTCTCTATCTATTCATTCTTCCATATGAAAATATTAGTATATTTTACATGGTTAAAGTATATTAACATATATAAAGAAAAATGGCCTATCCACATGTTAAGTCTTCTCACCTAGTTTATCCCACACCATAGGTAGTATTTCTTTATCTTTCATGGTTATTTTTATTTAAATAAAATATGGCTATTTTATTTATTATGTACGGACATCTTCTTACATCTTCTCAAAGAATCACATGTATAAGAACACATAAATTATTTTAATTCTTTATTTTCTACATATAGAAGTACTCTTGAAAATTTCACTAATCATAATATATTTTAAAAGTGTTTTATAGCAGTTTCTTTCTCTTGTTTAATATCCAAGTAGCTTTTCACAATGTCGACATAACACAATTTAACAAATTTCTATTTATGAGCATTTAGGTATTTTTAGACTTTTACTGGAAATATTAATAGGCTGTACTTCAATGAACACAATTTTCAAAAGTTATTATTTATTTATTTTTATTTAAAAATTTTAAAATTCACTTTTTATATAACAACCACGTGTAGTGGGACTATGTTCTGGTACATTGGAAATGTTTGTACCTCCCACTGGTTTAATAAAAGGCTCATTGGCCAGAAGGCATACGGGAAGTGTGGGTGGGGATACCAGGCTAAGAAAACTCTGGGAACAGGAAGAGCAAAGGAGAGATGCCAGAGAGACATCAGCAGAGATGCCAGTAGATGCAGAGGAAGGAAGACAACCATGTTTCTCTGAGAAAAGGTGCCAAGCCATTTGGCTAAATAGATGAATGAAAGTAGATCAAATAAAGATGAAATAAGTAGCTAGCAATATGTCTGAGCCATAGGTCAACCAATAGAAAATTAATATAAGCCTTTCTGTTATTATTTGGGTCTAAGTGGCAGCAGGGCTGTGAGTGGGTCTGATCCACGGGGCTAGGCTGGCTAGTCCAGACCAGAAACGTATTATTATAACCAATAACAGATTCTCCTCTCCTCTCACTGCTCTGCAGCCTCCCGTCCTGGCCCACCCCTTTCTCCTCCTCCCTCCCATAGGGGGTCATCAAAGCCTGGGACATTCAGTTGAAGCAAGTCCAAGCCCCTCCCCCTGCATCAAGGTTGAGCAAGGCCACCATAGGTAATGGGCTCTAAAAAGCCAGTTCATGTACCAGGGATAGATACTAATACTAATACCACTGTCAGGGTTCCTTAAACAAACCACAACCATCTCTAGTATGTAGAGGGCCACATTATTTTATATTTCAGCAGCCTATTTACTTGTTGTTATTAGGTAAATTACCACAATTTTAGCTGCTTGAAATGTATCAGTTATATGTTTTGAAGATTTCTATAACATATTAAAAGAGATCTTAGTGATTAGAAAGCCATTTTGTTAGTCACACTAGCGTAACCCTACATAAGTCTAGAATTGAGTGTAATGTTTTTTACTTTGTCATTTGGTATTTATTTTTTATTTGGCTATTGTCACATTCGTTTCATTTCTTTTGAGTTTATGAGATTTTGAGTTACAGTTAACTTTTTCCTGCCATAAAGTAGATGGAATGTTACTGACATGTTTTACTGTACAACACTGATCTTAATTTCTTGAGTAAATTATTAAACTTACTAGGAAGCACTATATATAATAATTTAAGTAAGGGCTTTCATTTTCTACATGTGGAAATTGATGACGAGCTGATTTTCCTATGGTAGGTGTTGGTTAGACAAAAGCAGGTCATATGATTTTCCTGTTCTAAATTATTATTTTATTATTTTTTAAACCTGTTTGTTGGAGATGAGTTGAGAGAGGGGGGGAAAGGCATAGGGGATGGCATAGGGAAGTAGGGAAGATTAAGGAGAAGATAAGGAAGGATAAATTGTGATCAGAATTATTGTATGAAAAATTATTTTACAATTAAAAGAAGCTTAAAAATGTAAGAATTTAATAGATACTTCTAACACACACTATTCTCTTTCACATGCTAGCAACAGAGAGGTAAACATGATGATTCTGGACTTTCCTTGTGTGGTCATGGCACATACAAATTCTTGTCACATTGTTGCAAAAGTAAAATGGTTACAGCTACTGACTTGTCTTCCTCCATGCTAGTCTTAATTTAATAAAGATGAAAACAGAACCAACTAAGAGCTAAGAGTGAACCAAGGAAGCAATGGCAGACACAGTGCAAGAATACATATAACAATATAAAGAACAACAAGACACCACCAGAAGAAGCTGATGGTTCTACAACATCAGACCTGAGCATAACACTGAAGAGGAAACAGAAGGAAATAACCTTAAAAACAACCTTATGAAGATAATAGAAGCTTTAAAAGAGGATGTAAAAAGAAATAGAAGAAAATACAAACTCAAAATTGGAAGAGATGAACAAATCCCTGAAAGAAGATACAGAAAATGAAGAAAAAGAAAACAAATAGGTAAAAGAAACATTCAGGGAGTTAAAAGTTGAAATAGAAGCAATAAAGAAGGCACAAACTGAGGCAAAGGTGGAAATAGAAAACCTGAAGAAAGAAATATGAAGTAGAGATGCAAGCATAACTAACAGAATGTAAAAGATGGAAGAGAGAATCTCTGGAGTGGAAAATTCAATAGTGGAAATAGATACATCAGTCAAAGGGAACACTAAAACCAAAAAAGTCATAACACAAAATGTCCAGGAAATCTGGGACACCATGAAAAGACTCAACCTGAGAATTATTGGGATCAAAGAAAGAGAAGAACACCAGCTCAAAGGTACAGACAATTTATTCAACAAAATCATGAAAAAAAACTTTCACAACCTAAAGAAGAAAATACTTAAAAAAAATACAAGAAGCTTACAGAACAACAAATAGACTAGACCCCAAAATGGTCTGCTTGCCACATAATCAAGTCACTAAACCTACAGAACAAAAAAAAAAAAAAAAAAAAAGGCCAAATTACTTATAATGGTAGACCCATCAGAATAACACCTGACTTTTCAATAGAAACAATGAAAGAAGGTACTAGTCAGATGTTATACAGACACTAAAAGAGCATAGCTGCCAAGCCAGACTACTATACCCAGCAAAAGTATCAATCACCATAGATGGAGTAATCAAGATATTTCATGTCGAAACCAGATTTAAACATTATCTTTCCACAAATCTGACCCTATAGAAAACAGTAGAGGGAAAATTCCAACTTAAGGAAACCAGCTACACCCATGAAACCACAAGCAATCGATAATTCCACAGAAGAAAAAGCAAAAGAAAGGAAACACACAATATGCTACCACCAAAAATAACACGAAATAACAATCATTGGCCATTAGTATCCCTTAATATCAATGGACTTATTTCACATATAAAAAGATACACCTTAACATGATGGATACAAAAACAGAATCCACCCTTCTGCTGCATACAGTGAACATACCTCAACTTCAAAGACAAAACAAGCTCAGAGTAAAGGATTGGGAAAAGATTTTCCAGTCAAATGGTCCTAAGAAACAAGCTTGAGTAGCCATCCTAATATCTATCAAAATAGCCTTCAAACTAAAATCAATCAAAATAGACTAGGGCAAACATTACTTATTCATCTCAGGAAAAATCCACCACAATGAGGTATCAATCCTGAATATTTATGCCCCCCAACACAAGGGCACATACACATGTAAAAGAAATACCATGAAAGCTTAAACCTCTCATCAAAAACCACACACTAATAGTGGGAGACTTCAGTACCCCACTTTCACTCTTGGATAGATCAACCAGACAGAAACTCAACAGAAAAATAAGGTATCTAACAGGTATTATGACCCAAATGGACTTAATAGATATATACAGATTCTTGCATCCAAACACAAAGAAATATACATATTTCTCAGCACCCTATGGAACTTTTTTTAAATTTGACCACACTTTTCCATTGTTGGTGGGAGTGTAAACTTTTATAGCCACTTTGGAATGAAGTATGGCAGTTCCTCAGAAAATTGGAAATCAGTCTCCCTAAGGATCCAACAATACCACTATTGGGCATATACCCAAAGGATACACATTTGCATCCTAAATGTATTAGCTCGACTATGATCATAGCAACATTATTTGTAATAGCAAGAACTTGGAAACAACCTAGATGCTCTTCAACTGAAGAATGGATTAACAAACGGTGGTACATCTACAGAGTAGAGTAATACTCAGGAGTAAAAACAAAATGAAGTTCTATAGTTTACACACTAATGTATGGACCTTGAGAATATCCTCCTGAGCAAAGTATCTCAAGCCCAGAAAGATAGGCATGGGATTCACTCACTCATAAGTGGATTTTAGATAAAAAGCAAAGAATACCCAAGCTGCAAACCACAACCCCTGAACAGTTTGGCATCAGAAGGAACTTAACAGAGACATCCAAGGATTCCCCTAGGAAGAGAAAATAGAGAAGATCTCCTTAGCAAATTGTGATCATAACAGATTGCAACCAATAAGAGTTGGGAACAAATCATGAAAGAAGGAGATGGTTGAGTGAGAGGAGCAACAAAGAGAGAGAAAAAAGAGATGGATATCTTGATAGAGGAAACCAGTATGGGATTGGAAAGAGACTGAATTCTAGGGAAACTTCCAAGAACTCACAGGATGTCCTTGGCTAGTTCTCCAACAAATAGTGGAGGGAGTGCCTAAACAGGACTTTCTCTATAATCAAACTAATAACCACCCCTAAATGTCATCACAGAACTTACATCCAACAATGAATAGAGGTGGAGACAGATCCATAGCTGAGCACTGGACCGAGTTCCTGGTCTAACTGAGAGCAGAAGAGGAAAGTCTGTATGAACAAAGGGTAGGGATCATGAGGGCAATTTCCACAGTGATGGTTAGCTGGTGCTCTGGGGAGCTCAATGAATCAAGAACAGCTACTGAGGAATCATCAGGAAAAGGAGCTAGGTCCTCCAAGTGTAGGTAACTGTCGATTGGTATGGGCAGTATGTGGAGCCTTGAGGGGTGGGATCAGATTGCATTCCTGTGCATGGGCTGGCACCTTGGAGCCCATTTCCTGCAGAAGAACACCTAACCCAGTCTTGTCTTTGAGATGAGGAAATCAGACTTGCCTGGAGTGGATGCACCATGCTGAGCTGACCCACCTTGGGACTTCTTGCCTTTTGGGGGGAGATGATGGGGGAATTGTGATGGGGGAGGCTGAAGGTTGACTGGGAGGGATTGGGAGGGGAGCAGGAGGATACATGGATAAAAAAGAATTTTTATAAAAAAATAATAAAATGAACATACACACACACACACACACACACACACACACACACACACACACACACACAAAGGTGCATAAAGTCTCTAAATTTCCAAATGTGAAAATCAAAGGTCACCTGGAGGAACCACTGCACGAGGTTCCAGATACGTATGCTACTAGGATTAGATACTTGATACACTATGCTCTTAGGAAGATGGTTCTGTTTGTAACCCAGTTCTTGAGAGGAACAGAGTCAGTCAGCATTGGTAGCGAGGTCATCATGAAGACAAAGTGCCCATGGTCACTCTCAGTCACTTCCCAATAACACTCTTGGCTAGTACAATCCCCTTTTTTTTTTCTGTTCTTTATAAAAAATAAGTATTACTGCCATATATCATTCAGAAATCTTCAAAATGATTTTGTCTTGGTAGTTAATATTGAATTTTTTTCAAATAAAATATCTGTATTTTATATATTAAAATTAGAGAAAAAAAGAAAAGTAAAGCACCCTGAATGTTTCCAGAAATATCCCTGCAATTAAGACAATCAGCTTAGGCACTTTCAGAACATGGGGTGAAAACTCTTTCATTGGCTTATACATAATTGAGTCTAGTTGAAACATCATTACTTTGTAAAGAATCACATTCCTACAATTAGATTTGACTTGACTCTGAAGTTGTGCAGGAACAGAAGCATGTAAACTTCCAATACTCACAGATACTGGCGTTAACATGTATACTTAGTAACACAGACTCAGAAAAGCCATTGCTCTCTTAGGACTTCTAGACCCAAATTGGGAATGTTGTTTGAATTCTCCAGGGTTTGTATCTGGATGTTGAGATGGAACAGGCAATGTTTGTACCATTGAGATAGATATCTGTCTGTGGATTCCCAGTGATGAAATGTTTTCGCTTCTCCTTGCATTGGACAGGTAGTGAAAAAGCAGTGCTTCCCATTCTTTCCTGTTAGGCGCTTTTGTGCTTGCTAATCAGGCACTTCCTCTTGAAGAATGGCTAAGAAATATTGCTCTACTGTCATTCAAATGGATTTTTTGAGCCATTTTCTTGGAATTAAAGATAACTTCCCCCCCCCTCCAATTCACAAGTGCAGGATCTTTATGGATGCTGAAATTAAACCTTTATATTGACATGTTTTATAAAGAGCTATTTGACTTTGCTTTTGTGTTTTATTTGCTACTAGGATTATGAAAGAACATTATTGGGGACTTATTATTTCTCAGTGAGGGGATCAGAACAGCTGCACGCAGGACACTCAAGCCAGTTCTACAGATTGATAACCCAGTTCTACGGTTATCTCAGATTGTGCAGCCTGGGCCCAGGAAAAACTTTCGCTGTTTTCTAGTGTTTTCATAAAAGAGATATTATTCTGACTTTAGAGAATCATGATCATAATCTTTATCACAACTTCCTTTTCTATTAATGTACAACAGTTATTTTTCTCCTCCACTCTCATTTTTAGTCATTTACCTAGTTCACATTAACAGTATACTTTTACTTCTTAAAAGACAGGATGAGATCGTCAGTATTATACTCTAGCTGTGTGCTGTAAGATATGAACGTTCACTAACACTGAAAACAAAGATTAAAAAGCATAGCAGCAAAGCTTTAATGGGATAATTAAACTTAAACATTTTGAACAAAGAAGGGATATTAAATTACTCCTCTCTTGGTCTCTGCTAAAGCAGTACTGAAATCTTTGTGTTAACTTTACTCAGGACTTAGGAAAATTTTCTTCTCCTAGCACAAAGAATGTAACTCCAACAGGCATCTGAAAGTCCATGAATTTGCTGGAAAATTTCGGAATCCTTAGAGAAGATTGCCTCTGAGGAAACAGTCTGTGTTATTTGAATGCACTGTGAATCCGGGCTTCAATTTCCAGGCTGCTAAAGCTTTGCAGATGAAATGAAGTTGCTTAGACTTTAATTTAGTTTTGATTTTTTTTTCTGAAGTTAAATATTTGCTCTCCATTGATCAATGGGTGACTGCAGTTTCTTGGTATTACTCTGACATGTCTTATGGCAGACTGTAATTTCCTGTGAAATATAGTTATCCTGAGGTGGAACTAACATATAATAAGCTCAATATGAGAACAGAATAGAGAAGTGGCTACATGGGTTTTTTTTTTTTTTTCCTTTAAATCTCCCATATTGCTACCCATTTCCACCAAGGGTCTTCTCTCTGCCTTTGCAGGGTTGGGCCACTTTCTCTCTGACATCACTTTTATTAGCATATACCAAAATTATGCTGTGGGTAACAAAGGGCAGACTTTCTGCAGTGCCGAAACTGATTACAGTTTTACTGTCACTATACAAAAGAGGGTAAAAATTCTATCTGTAAACAGGGGCCAAAGATTAGTAAAGAGCGGCATACATGAATGGAGAGTCCAAGGAATCTCATAAGCAAAATGTTTAAATAATTACAAATTAATGTCAAGGTAACAAACATATAAAGAAAACGAATTACCATGACACAAATGCCAAAGACATCATCTAACACAGAGAACATATGAAGAACAAGGTCTTGAATCATTTGGTTATGTGCAAGTATAAAATAATGTTTTAAGTTAAGAACAACCATAGCTGTGGATCTGCTTGATAACGAGATTGATCACCACATATGAGATCTATAGCAAAATTCTTCTAAGGTGAACAACCACTAAAGGTATTTCAAATGAGAAGCTTTGTTATTTGAATGTTATTAGAGAATGCATGCTAATCTTCACTCAATAATTTGTTTATTTTGCTTGTTTGTATCACACACACACTGATTTTAACATTTTCAACACTGAGGGACGAGTAGAATGAATGAATGGTCACATAAAAAGCTGACATGTTAGACCCTCTCACTTCTTTCTTTTTCTCTTCTATTGGCAGCCAGAGTGATGTAAATTCCATCATTTATATGTGCCCAGTGCAATGTTCAAGTGGTATTGTGAGTGTCAGTGAGTATCACAAGTCTTTTGCCCCAATTCCAGACAATAATTTTGTAGTATGATCCTAACCAAATTCCTGCCAACGACAAGAATCTTCTTGCCTTTGTCTTCTCCAGATTCAATCCTTTGTGTTATAGGAAACACCTTGATTGTTATATCCTTCCAACAAAGCTGACTGTAATTACGCCTATGATTTAAGATAATGGCAAGACTAAAAAGGAGTATCAGGAGTTCAAGGTCAGTCCGTGAAGCATAGAAATTATAGCAAGGAAAGTAAAACACAGCAAACAGCCAAGAAATGTGTATCTTTCTGCTTCTTTTCTATTCACATTTCCTTCTCCTACAGAGCTTGAGTCAAGATCCATTATGTACAACCAAGAAATAAACCCATATGGTACATCACTTATAGGAATGATAAGCAACTTTGAAAAATCTATCACACTTAAGGATGGGAGGATTGTTCAGTGTGCAAAGTGTTTGCCACAAAAACATAAGTTCCAGAGTTCATATCCTTGTTACTCCGATAAAACCCAAGGGTGGGGTTGCATCTGTAAACTTAGAGCTGGGCACAGGACAGCCAGATCTCAGGGGCTTGTCTATCCCAAAGGATGAATTCCAGGTTTGGTGATGAAAGAAACTTGTCTTAAGAAGTAGAGTGGATAGTGATAGATGAGCTACCAGATATCAGCTTCTAGCATCTATATGCACATATTTATACATAGTGACTATATTTATACATAGGCCATGCACACACACACACACACACACACACACACACACACACACAGAGAGAGAGAGAGAGAGAGAGAGAGGAGAGAGAGAGAGAGAGAGAGAGAGAGAGAGAGAGAGAGCTTTAACCTACTCTTTCTAGAAAACAGAATCAACCAATATGTGAAAGAAAGACTACTTTAAATTTTAAATCTGGGACAAATGGCTGTGATGCCTACTTAACATATCAAAGTTATCCTGGCTCCAAGTTCTTCCAGCATCCCCCAGTCCCTACTTGTTACAGAGCATGGCTGGTATACCTCTCCCCTTACCCCGAATTCTCTGGTATAGAGGGCTGGGAGGCTCTGCCCTATATAATCCACCATTTTGGTTACCCATCCCTTTTGAAGCTTTGGTTTTCTGGCTGCTGTACCTCATTCTCCTTTATCCCCCCTCTTTCTCCCTCCTCTCACCACATGGCCCAACTTCATCTAGTCTATTCTGGACTTTCCCAGGCCACTCTGCTCCAGCTGGGCTCTTCATTTTATCTACAGTAAACTTTCTCCTTCGTCATATCCAGGAGCAGTCACATCCTGTCATTACCTTCTTATTTCTTCCATCCATCTCTCCTCATCTATCAATAAACATCTCCTCTCTCTGCTATGTCCTTCTTAGGCACAGACCATTTGGGTATCTCCCAGCTACGGCCCTTAGGGCCCCACCACATGAGCAATCAACCTCTAAGACATTTGCTCCTCTCTTACTATTGAAACCTTTCCTCTTCCAAAGCATCTCCCAGCGTACTTTATCTCTTTCTCCTCTACCTGCTCTAACCGCTTTTCTTCTCTTCTACTAGGAAGTATCACTATGGAGCTCCCTGATTTGTCTAATTTTACTACAGAAGCCGTTCAGTGTGCCAGGAAAATTCCTCTCACTGTACTGGGCCCTTAACACATGGAAAGAAATGCTTCTCCTCTGTGATTTGGGACATTTCCCTATGACAAGCCTCTAAGTAGGTTTGGGAACACACTGGATTAAAATTCCTGTTAGTATGATATCCAGTCTGGACCCTTCTGCATTCCCTCAGATGCTTCCTGGAACTTCTTCACCTCTTTGGAGGAGCTTCCTACTAATCCCACCACTTCTCTACATGCTCCTGTGTCTATAACCTTTCTTTGTCCCCTCCTCTTCAGAGCTACCTGCTCTACCTTTCGTTATGCCCTCCTGGAACTGTATATTACAACTTTCCTTGTCTCCTCATAGAAGATGCCTAGTAAGTCCTTCAGTTTTCCATGCCTTTTGGCATATTCTACAATATTGGAACCCTTCCTGGGGGAGGGGAGTTCCTGTTTGTTACTCATCTCTTATGCCTAAACTTTTCTCTGTCTTTTAGCTTCCCAAATCTCCCTATGGTGGAGTTCTTTCCACAACCCTTCCTCCTTTACTCCTTGGACTCAATTTTTTTCTCAGACTCAGATATATTCTTAAAGTCTTGTTGTCTTATTGAAAATAGCTTGTCCTCAGTATAGTTCAATGGTCAAAGATGGCACACTTGAGTTACAAATTCTAGCAGATTATATAAATTGACACAAGCTAATGACCCCAAAGTCTCTTATCTCAAAAGTTCTACAACATTACAGACTTAATTTTTTTTAATCTCTAAAATTTCTCTGTATTTTTCACTTAAATCTTTTAAGACTATTGTGCAAATAGTCTTAATCTCATAATTTTTAAGTTCATTGGGTGTGGTAAAATCTACAGCAAAATTTTGTTTAAAACTTATACGAAAAGGCTTTTAGTTAAAGCCAATACATAGGAATTTTAATTTGTTATAGCAATATATTTGAGTCCAATTTTGTCTAGAAAATATAGTATGTGTAACTTAGATTCAACTCTTGTTTTAGAAGTAGATCTACAAAGAAAATAGAGGCTATAAATATCATGCATATGCCTTGACTGATCACCTCATTTAGCTGATGACCTTATGAAGATAGAAGCAAACGTGTGATTGGCAGCAGTCTTTACTAAGGTTAAAGAGTATATATCATGTGACTTTACCATTTTAAGATGACCATAGAGCATAAACCAACAATTATAAAACTCCTCTGTCCTATTGAACCCTCAGTTTGTCACTTTCTCTTTTTTGATTCAGAAAACAACGAGCCTCCAAAATATTTTCATTAATATGGATTTTTGCATGACACTGAAAAATTTGAGGTTATAAATTTCTGTCTACTCAGATTAACAAAAGCTGATTTAAGATGTCTAACTACTTACATCTTTAATAACTGTTTAACACCAAGCTTCTAGAAAGTTTACATATCAGTATATGTTTGATAAATAAGGTATATTTAATAAATAAGATTTATAAGTTTCTCAGGTCTACTTAGATTCTCAGTAGTCATGCTAAGTGCTAATTCAGTTAATTACAGCAATAAGCCTTATTTAGCCTCTTGTGTATGTTTTCAGATTTAAGCCTAAAGCAAGTAACTAGAAACAAGCAAAGTTTGTTTAGTTTAGGCGTGCTTAATAGATAATAGTCCTTAAAACATTTCAGAGATCTGCTTTATCTTAAATATTTTATTTCAAAATTTAATGGAAAATCAAAAAAACAAAAAACTTATGCTAATAGACAGAGACCCCAGCTCCTAGCAGTGACCCTAATGTTTCCAAAGAAGATCATGGGGCACAGAAAAACTCCACCTGGAACTTGCTTGAAATGTGGCAAGCCCAGCCAGTGGGTGAACTGGCTTTTACCTTGCCTACCACCAGGACTGTATCCCAACTGTAGACAAGCAGGGTACTAGGAAGCAGATTGCCAGCACCCAACTTCCTACTCTACAGGAAAGTCTGTCTTCTATGACTGGCAGCTGCAGGCTGACACTGCCCTGGGACTTCTGCTCCCATTGATCACAAAGGAGCCCAAGGTAAGTCCTTGTCCTTTTTAGTAAATATGGGAGCCATTTGGTCTAAATTCCCTGCTTATTCTGGTGAAATTTATCCTTCTCAGATCTCTGATAAAATAACTTGTTCTCCACCATTGATAGTAGCAATTTCTTTCTCCCACCTTTTCTGTTTTACATCCAGTCCCATCAGGAGATGCCCCATTTAATCCTACTCTTCAATTGGTCCCATCTCTTTTATTTATCACAAAGTGGTGCTCTCTCTAGTACAGGCTTGCCAGCAGGCAGACTCATTTGTATTTGCCTAACAAATGAAGAGAGAAAAGTCCAGCTATGCAGAGCTTTTTTTAACTATAACTCATTAGTTCCTGAGACATTTTAAGAAGAAAATGTAATTAGAACTGACAGTGATATGTAAATTTGATATATTTAACAGAAACTTGTAATTTATGCACACTGCCAGCCAATTTTATGTTAAAACATTTATTTTCTAAGTTACCAAAAATAAATATGAAGGGAAAAGTAAACATCAAAATATTATTCTAGTGTGTCCTTTCTTTAAATGTCACTTTAAATGACAGAGATATACTTGTTCCAGGGATTTTAGAAACTGCAAAGTCTAGATTTCAAGTCAGGAGTGGATTTATGGCCTTAGAAGTTGCTTCTCCTTTTCAAGATAGGAAATTGGATGTGGAGCTAAAGGAATGAAGGTCTTTCCTCAGAAGATCAGAATATGCCATGGTACATAGGATAGAAAGCTCTTTTCATCCCGTTAATCCAAGAAAATGACTTTATCTAGGCGCTCAGTTAAATGTAACAGTGAATTGTCAGATAAACAACTGAGTCATCTAAATTTTTGATCTTTAAAATAAGAAGCATAGATTTATAAAAAGTGTATACATGTCTCTGAGTGTGTGACCCTTCAGGATTTGTATTATCCATTGCTGTTCATCCACATCCTTCCTCAGGCACATTTAACACATCTTGCATTCACTTAGACACATGGCATTGCTTAAATACACATTTGCTGCTATAAAAAAAATACAGAGCTGCAAGCAGTCCATTGTGTCAATATGAAAATGGTTTACAAGTATACTTCATATGCTGATTGCTGGGGCATAGGTCAACAGTAATTTACATAGTTATGCAAGAATGCATTACCAAAAGAATGTGATGGTGCTGAATACTTTCTTAACATTTGAAGTCTTTTTTGTTTTAATTCCCTTTAATAATCTGACTTATAGTTTAAACACTTACATTGTCTTCTTTGCAAAGTAAGTTTCATATTTTTATTTTTCTAACATTTGAGAAATACGTATTGCCATATAATACACTCACGAGTTTATTGTCATGCAAGCATTTTGCAACTAGAGCTTGAGTGTCACATAACTGGGTCTTCTGTTTTAGGTTCTTGCTGCTCAGAAGTTGAAATAATTTGTTATATTGAAAAATATTATAAACAATAATTACACATGTTGGCATTATTTAAATCACTGTTTTTATATTTGTAGCAGGCTTTATTAGAAGCATGAGAATGAATATATTCAGTCAGGTTCTTTAGATTTTGAAATTAAAAAATAAAGTATAAAGGTGAAATTAAGATTTATTTTTTCCACTTATATCAGAAGGAGTCATACAGCCTCCAATTTAATGACTCCTGTATGAAATTTTATATTTTGACCATCTGACAACATTCTACATCCTGAAGGCACCCTGCTTTGATTTTGGTCTTCTCCTGAGTGAGTGATATGTGCTGTCACACTCACAGTACTGAAGAGAACTTGGGAGATACTGCCTCCAGCCATTTACACTACACGAAGCAAATCTGTGATAACTTCTCCTAGACTGCCTTGTTGAGATGCACCATTTAGGAGGGTAAGTGTACCCAATGCATTTTTGACACCAATTTTAGCTTTTTGGCTTATTTGAACATACCCCTATTAAGAATCAAGAAACATTTGAACATTCTTACACAGAGAAAAGTCTATCAGTCTCCAGATAGCAGTAATTTAAGGCATTTTGCTTAGAAGAGGAAAGAAACCGGGAAGTGAATATCACATGGTGATCACCTTTGTGTTCATATCTCAGACCTCCTGGCGGCACTTACAAGAAGGGAATTTATTTCAACCACCTCTCATTTCTTCAGATCTCATGTGAATCTTCTGCAACTTCCTAAGCCACCCTGGAGAGTTTTCTGTTATGGTGACATCTCTGAATTACAGAATGCCAGAGTTTAGTGCTGAGCATAATTTTTAAATTTAAACATTGTAATTAAACATATCATTTTATAGTATTGCAACACTTTAATTTGATATACTGTAATCATAGGAGATTCATAAGAGTGGCAATTTAAATGTATTCAGGCTGAGTACCTCTGTTCAAGTTGCACCTAGACCAAGAAATGGATAATATTTAAAAAATTTAAGTATTTTAACTGGACATATTTTTTCATATCATATTGCAATATTTTAACATAATATACTATAATTACAAGAGGTTCATAGGAGTGCTAGCTTAAAGGTATTAAGACTAAGTATATCTGGACAATTAGCACCTGGACCATGGAGCACAGTATTATTATTGTTGCTTATCATCATCACCATCATTATTATTATTGCTAGTTTTTTGAGTCAGGGTTTCTCTAGCAAGAGCTCTGGTTGTTTTGGAACCCACTTTGTAGATCAGGCTGGAAAAAGGCTATTGTAACAAATTTCCTGTTAACCCATCACATTGATCTTAATTCATATCTTATAAAACAGGGAATTGAAGCAGAGAGCATCTAACCTAAGTAGATAGTATAAGTCACACAGGTAATATTTTGTAGACTGCATTTGAGCTGGAGTTGCAGGCAATTATGGGTCACCTGACACAATGCTGGGACCAAAGCCCTGGTTTTCTTCATGAGCCTTCTTAAGCACTAAGGCATTTCAGTGTCTCCCCACCAGGGTAACTAGTCACTCTTTTTGTCTCTCCTCACCATCTTCTGTTCTCTGCATCATCCTAGTCATTCTGACCTTTCTGTTCTAGTGATCTCAATTTATAGAGTTTGTGACGTCACTGTTGTATAGCAAAGGCATGCTCACAGACCTATATGAGACTCTGTGTCTTCTGTCCTGTAGCTTTCAGCTTGAGTGGCCTCCCAACACACTGGTTTCTGAAAGGGCTTTTCTCAGTTACGGCTCAGTCAGCTTCCATCAGCCATCACTTTCTGTAAAGTCATCTTTACAGAAATATTATACTCGTCCTCATGCTATCTGGAGTCATGTTGAGCTCGAGTTTGGTGATTTGTTTATTTTTGGCTCTCTCCTCTTCATACTGAAAGCTTCGCAAGAGTAGACAGCTTGTGACGTTTCTTTATTATTCCATGTGTCAATGCCAGATAACTTGTTCCCGCTTTGGGAAACACTTGGGATGATTGAGGGAAAGCAATATCTACCCTCCAAAATAAGCATATCAGGATGACATGGAATAATAAGCCTATAAAGCAAAGTAACACAGAAAAAATCTGGAGATAAGTTTATCAATAATTAGATCACTTTATTGGCTAACATGACATCTTGTTGGTTTATATTAAATTCAAGAAAATGTGAGTACAGGGACATTAAGATAGCCTTGTTTATGTATCCAGATCTGAATGTATTTCATCTTTATGAAATTTAAACATGCGGATGGTAGTGGTGCCATCTTTAATCCCAGCACTCAGGAGGGAGAAGCAGGTGGATCATGGTAAGCTCTAGGTCAGACTGGTCTACAGAGTGAGTTCCAGGGGCAGCTGAGGCTGTACAAAGAATCCCTGTGTAGTCAAAACAAAATATGAGTCAATGTGGTCTTTTTGAATGCATATAGAGAGTATGTTTAAGAAATTACTTTAACAAAACATGGATATTTTGCAATTATTATGGGTTTGTTTTTATCTTTAATAGTAAATGTCATACACAAAAATTGTATACTTAATTATTACAAGTATAACCTAACAAGAAATGAATTATGTTTAAAATTTTGCTTCTTGTCAAACCAGACAAGATCCCAGAACAGAGGAGAAGAGGTAGGCACAAAGTCCCACCCCTAACTAAAGAGCTATTGCCATTAGATTGCTGCTGGATAGAGAATAGTCGGGTCTTTAGAAGTGTGACACTTTGTATAACTACCACACTTCAAAGCAGGGCAACACTCCATGTTAATTTGCCACAAAACAGGATTTAATGGGTTATAGAGAGAAGTGTGAATAGGGGGTGGGAGGACCCGGAAGTAATTGAGAAGGTGATGATGTAATGTGTGTTGTATGACACTGTCAAATAATTTTTTAAAAATTAAAATATATGGAATTTTCACCTTTAATGGCATTTTCTATTTATAAATCATCAAGGACTGTAGTGTCTATGATAAAAACAAACTTTTCTGCCTTTTTTCCTGCTGAGAAATACAAAAGATAATAATTTCTCTGAGATGATAGAGGTAAGTACCAATAAAAATTATGAAAAAGGTTTAGTTTGAAGTGTTAATATTTTAACTGAAAAATAAAATTCCATTTTCATTCTTTTGAATGAAACTTAGCATCCTTACAAAAATAAATTTTCTCTTTACAATAATACTTAGAAAATGATTACATATTTATTTTAAAGCTTCTTCAATCCAAGCTCCAATAAGCAGGGGAAGGGAAATCTTATTTAGATGTTATTTCTTTTACTCTGTTTTAGCCTTTGCGTATACTGTCCTCTGTGACAGCAAGGTGAAGAACAGAGCCTTACAGCAATATTAACATGCCAAGTTTCCTCTGAGCCTGTACAGCTGAGTAGATAAATACACACTTTGAGTTAACATACTTTTGGCACCTGGGTTTTCTCAGTGATATTAACAATAATTCTTCTCATAGCACAGATGGAATAGCGCCCTTGCCATAAAACCTAATATTAATACTATTTGTATGCCTAGAGGTGAAATAAGAAATGTTCTGAACTCTGCTAAGGTTGTACTTTGAAAAGTGGCCTGTGCAATTTTTCTTTAGATGTGTAAGAAGTAATGGAGAGAAAGAAGTTAAACAATGTTACTCTTTAGCCAGTAGGTTCAACACTTTAAATCCTTGTAGCATAAAAACAACTCTATCACTTCTATTGGGTAATTATGGTAAAGCCTACATTTTTCTAAGTCCTCACAGTTCATTAATTAGTTAACTATATTGAATTCTGTAACCAGCTCCCTCCAGGCCCTCTTTTCTCCTTTAATATAAATACACTTTAGCTGGTCAAGGTTTTATTTTTCCTCACTACTAACTACCTTCTATTCAACAAGAGGCTCTCTAGTCCTAGGGTCTATCTCTTCTACTTAAATGAGCAATCCTTGGGGACAGATAAGACAGATATGCTTAATATAGCAGATGAAGTTTGTTTCAGTAAGAAACAGTTTAAATAGTTTACGGTTAAAATCATTTTTATAATATAATATATGTCTGAATCTCCTGCAGTTTGTATGTGTAGACAGCATGGAGATCTCCAAGATACAGGAAAGTTTATCTCAAATGTATGTTTGTGATCATAGAGGCTGGAAAATCAAACGTGATAATTTTTTTCCCTTGAGTTTAAAGTTTTTACCAAGAAGTGACACATGTCACTTCCCCTCTTATTTCCTTAAGTAAAAATTGTCAGATGGTCACGATGGATTTCAGCAGTACTGGGAAATGGATTACAATGTAGGGTACAGAGCACAATTTACCACCTCATTTTCTTGAATCATGATGTCACATATACTTGCATGTAGATCATGAGAATATACTTATCATTCATAATGGCTACCATCATATTCTTTGTAAACAAGAAGACAGGTGTTATGAGTAAGATAACTTCCATTATACTGAATGAAAAAAATGCAAAGACAAGCTAGCAGTTTAGAACTATTATTTTCACATTCTACATTGATAAATTGATAGACAATAGATTACTGGACTAACCTTAAAAGTGTTGATTGTGAGATTTGATTTGAATTTTTATTTAAGAATTTTATTAAATGAGAGTATACCTTACTCGTTAGGTGTATTCCACTCATTTTATCAAATAGCTTTAGTAATATTTAACAATTTGAATAATAATGGCCCCATAGGCTCATATATTTGAATGCTTAGTCATTAAGAACTGACACTATTGGGAAAAATTAGAAGGAATAGGTGGGTGTGCCTTTGTTGGAAAAAGCGTTTCACTGGAAATAGCCTTTGAGGTTTCAAAAGCCCATGCTAAGCCCAAAGTCTCTCTATGCATCAGTGATTAGAGTGTAGCTCTTAGCTCATACTCTGCACCCCACTCGTTGCCTGCTTACATGCCCCCTGTGACCATTTTTCATATCAGGGTCATAGCAGACTAAGCCCTTAAAACTGTAGGAAAGGCCTCATTTAAATTCTTTTTTTGTAAGAGTTGCCTAGGTGGTGATGTTTCTTTATATCAATATAACAGTGACTGAAGTTGGGAGATACAGGTTACTTTGTGGGCAAAGCTGCTATATAACCTTTCCAAATTAAATATTTACATGTTATGTATCTTATCAATAAATAATCTGTATTTTACATTTTAGAATGTCAGATTGCAGAAAAATAGGGTTTTATGATTAAAAACCTGATAAATGTAAGGTATTTTAAAAGTGTATTATTTACTTATTTATTTATCTCAGAGTTGTTTTGATTCACATTTCTGTGATGGCTAAATATTTTGAGCAATCTTTAAGTGTCTTCCAGCCATTGGAGTTCTGTTGAGAATTCCATATTTAGCCCTATACCCCATTTTCAATTGGGTTCTTTGATTGTTTGACCTCTAGGTTCTTGATTTCTCTATGTATTTTAGAGATTAGTCCTCTGTCCAATGAAGAATTGGTGATGATCTTTTCCCATTATGTAGGCTGTCATTTTGTCTTATTTACTGTGTCTTTGCCTTACAGAAGCTTCTCAGTTCCAGGAGGTTCCACTTATTAATTCAATGTCTGTGCTACTGGTGTTGTATTTAGAGAGTAGTCTCCTACATAAATGTGTTCAAAGGTATTTCTGACTGTTTTTCTGTCAGGTTCAGTGTAACTGCATTTATACTGAGGTTTTTGATCCAACTGGACATGAGCTTTGTGCAGGGTGATAGATATGGATCTACATGCCAACATCCAGTAATCCCAGCACCATTTGTTGTAGATGCTATTTTTTCCACTGAATTTTTTTTTTTGTCAAAAATAAGGTTTTAAAGGTGTGGATTAATGTAGGGTCTTTGATTCTAATTCATTGATCCACAAGTATATTTTATGTCAGTTAGATGCTGTTTTTTTATTACTGTAGCTCTACGGTAGAGCTTGATGTCAGGGATGATGATTCCTACCAAACTTCTATTCTTGAACATAATATTTTGGCAATCCTGAGTCTTTTGTTATTCCATATGAGAACGAGTATTTTTCTTTCAAGTTCTGTGAAAAATTGTGTTGAGATTCCGATGGGGTTTGCATTGAATCTGTAGATTGCTTTTGGTAAAGTTGACATTTTTACTATGTTGATCCTGCCTATCCAAGAGCATGGGAGACATTTCCATTTTCTGGTATTTTCTTTCTTAATTGACTTAAAGTTCTTGTCATACAGGTCGTTATTTTTTGGTTAGAGTTAATCCAAGATATTTAATGTTATTTGCAGTTATTGTAAAGGGTGATGTTGCTCTGAGTTCTTCTTCAGCCCTCTTTTATTTATATATAGGAGGGCTATTGATATTTTAGAGTTGGTCTTGTATCATGCTACATTGCTGAAGGTATTTATCAGCTGTAGGAGTTCCATGATAAAATTTGGGGGTCACTTATGTATACGATTATAGCATCTGAAAATAGTGATAGTTTCACTTCTTCCTTTCCTATTTGTATCTCCTTGAGCTCTGTTTTATGTATTATTGCTCTAGCTAAAACTTTGAGAACTGTATTGAATAGGTCTTGGAGAGTAAACAGCCTTGTCTTGTTCCTGATTTTAGTTGAGTTGCCTTGAGTGTCTCTCCATTTAGTTTGATGTTGTCTGATGGCTTGCTGTATATTGCCTTTATCATGAAGGAGTGTGGGATTTTGTCAAAAGCTTTTTAGCACCTAATGAAATGATTATGTGTGTTTTTTTTCTTTTCACATGGCTTATATGATGTTTATATGATGGCATTGACTTTTATTTTTTTTAACTGTTTAACCATTTCTGAATCTTTGGATCTCTGGATGAAGCTTATATGATCATGGTGGATGACTTTTTGATATGTTTATAAATTTGGTTTGCCTATTTTATTATTTTTACATCAATGTTCATGAGGAAGATTAGTCTGTAATTCTCTTTCTTTGTTGCATCTTTTCAAGGTTTGGGTATCAGGGTGACTGTTGCCTCACCAAAAGTGTTTGTCAAATATATTCCTTCTGTTTCTATTGTGGGGAACAATTTGAGGAGTATTTATATTAGTTCTTTGAAATTCTGGTGAATTCTGCATTCTGCACTGAAACCACATGGCCCTTAGTTGATGTGGAAATGCCTTTCTGTATGCTGTGAATCTCAAACTTTAAATAAAGGAGCTGTTTTGGCCTATGACAGGCACCATAGAAAAAGTAGGAAGAGAAATAAGAGCATAGGTAGGAGAAGTAGGGCGGAGTCAGGCAGACTGATTTGAAGCCCAAAAGCAAAACATGTAAGGAACACAGGTGAGCCACGGGTCATGTGGCAGACAGATTAATAAGAATAGATTGAGTTAAGATGTAAGAGCTAGCTATAAATGTGCCTGAGCCATAGGCCAAACAGCATAAAGTTAATATAAGTGTCTGAGTCATTTCTGGGGGCCTGAGCAGCAGTGGCGGGCAGCTAAGGGTCTGGCGCAGCAGGTCTGTCTGTGGGTCTGGGCCTCTGGATGCCCTGGACCAAGAAACCCATTACAACACTCAGTGGTTTTCTTTTGTTTGTTTCTAAAATGCTATGTCAGTATCAATGTTAATATCAATGTATATAAAAGAATATAACTTAATAGTCCCAGGGTCATTAACAGTTTAATTTTTTCTAAAATTCCAAGGTGTCACTAAAACTCTCTTCCAATGGTATTCTGTAAATCCAAAAATAAATTGTATATTTCTTATTCTAACAGGTAATATTTAGGGTATAGTCACCCAATATGAACAAAGCAAAAATAAGCTAAACTTCAATAGTGTGATAAGTTCTGCAACTCAGTGCTTTATGGCTGGGATTTCTCTCTGTATCTCACGGCCTCTGAAGGCCTCTGTGGCTACAATTGTTGGATTCTACCATTAACAAAACATATAACTCATCTCATAGGCCTAGGATGCTTCTATCCTACAGCTACTGCTATTCTTGTTATTCACCTAAAGTCCATTTATGCAATAGTAACATAAATGTTTTGGAGTTAACAGACATCCTTCTTGTTGAATTTAAGGCCTGTTCCACTGAATGAATTACATTTATAGTATTGTAAAGATGACTAAGAATTTACAGTTGAGGAGTTGAGAAATACCAATAGTGAACAAACTACATATATATCTATAATTGACCTTTTAATTTGCATTTAGATTAGTGCAGCCCTGAGGAGTCATCAGAGAAGTTTATTTGCATAGTGGGCAGTACTAAACACAAAAAACACTAGTCAATGTGCAACACATGCCTTACAGTGATCATTAAAAAATGATACATCTCTTATCATACTTCATTCCCATGGTTAGGGACCATCAAGAAAGAGATGCAGAAATATTAATGATGCATAAAAATTATGTCAGTAAGAGCTGTAGAAATAATTTTTTTCTGGATATAGAAGAACTGTTTTACTGAAGAACTCATAGAAGCTGTTTTTGCCATCTCAAGACCTGTACAAACATCAGACCAGTCAGTGTTTATCGTAGAGTGGGAAGAGATTCATGAGCTTCACACACACACACACACACACACACACACACACACACACACACATATATGTAATACAAATTTGAGTCAATGAATTATATATATTAAAATTTCACCAATTTATGGTGGATGGGAAGGTTGGATGGATCTGGAAGAAATTATGTGGGGAAATCATGGTTGATAATGGTCAAAATTAATTGTATGCAGTATCAGATTATTTATAAAATAATTGTATTAAGTAGAAGAGCTCATGAAGTTGGAGCCAGGTGTGGAGTGATGAACCTGGGAGTAGTCCTGATGAGGAGATTGTAGGAGGACTTGTGATAAATATAATCAAAATATAAAATTTATAAAAATGTTCTAAGAAAAAAATACTGTATAGTAAAACTCTTTACCTTTTATGCTTGTTGAATTAGTATTCCACTGGAAAATTTGAGTAGTATCCTGCTACATTTTCTTTGTCAAAAACATCTTATATTCATTTGAGTAAGAATAAAAATCTTGTAATTTGCTTTAATTTCTATAAACAGTTTTTATTCATTATATATACCCTCAAGCATATGATGGGTAATAAACTAGTAAACATTATATCTTCTAGGCTTTACTGGTATATAGTTATTTGCTAATTAAATGTAACAGTAAATGATCAACAAAACAAACTTACACTCTGTAAATTTCTCAAAGTGTCACAGTTAGTAAACATTAAGGACTAGGATTTTATATATATAGCAATTGGTAAAAAAATACAATTAATGGTAAGTACAAATTATAATTGACTAATTTTAAAGGGTCAAAGTAAACACCAGCTTTGAGTTCTTTCCAATTATACTTGAGTAATGAAACAGGAAGAAAATGTACTGGGAGCTCATTTATTGTAGTTATATCTCATATAAATCACTGAGGAAACTGTATTTTTCCTTGTAAAACACACTGAACGTGTGAACAGAACATCACACCATTGCCTTTTCTCGATGTCAGAACTGTATTGATGTTCTCACTACATACGTAATAATGCAAGACTATGTTAAAGGAATTTATTGGGACTCCCACTTAGTATGAGTCAAGGATTTAAGCCTCAAGAGACCAAACCAAAACAGAGTCCCTCATGCAGTGTTTCTCTGTCACTAACATCAAATGGCCTTTGGAGTAGTAATGAGAGGTGTTAGGTGGCTTCAGAAACAGCAAAGCCACAGCGTGCAAGGATATTTTCAGAGAAATACACTCTAAGTTAACTAGCTTTCTATATAGAATTTATTTAAAAACAACCACTGATCACAAAGTAGAGATACTTCATGCTTCATGATGCATCAAAACAAAATGTATGGCATTTAACTAAATTTGTTGAAATCTCTCTTGACATCATTTTAATAGAAACCTTCACTTAATGTCCCATCTTTGAAACACTTTCTTATGGGGTTGGTGAGATGACTCAGTGAGTAAAAGCACTGTTGATACATAAACGTGAGGCTCTTAGAATTCCTAGTAACAGCCTAAAAAGCTGTGCAAGGTTGTACATGCATGTGGTCTTGGTACCTGGGGGACATGGCCAAGTTGATCCCATTAGCTGACTATCCATTAAGCTTATCTGAAAGGGTGAGCTGACAGTTCAGTGAAGCCCTGTTTCAAAGCAATCAACGAGAGGGTAATATAAGAAGACACAAAATATCCTAATCTGATCTCCACACGCATGCAGAGACCACACACAGACACACAGACACACAGACACACACACACACACACACACACACACACACACACACACACACACACACACACACACAATTTTAGAGTTTTGTGGTTTTGGCAATCATCAGTACCAAATGTCCTTTACATATGTGCAGATATATAGACATATGCAAAATTAAAAATTCCAATTGCTCAATATAGTATCCTCTAATTTATCTTTCATTAGTATTTAATTTTTTTTCTTTTCATATGGTATGTTTTAAAAAGAAACTTCTTTGATTGAAGAAAACGATGAGTAGTATGAAGTAATCTCAAGTTTTTGATCTATAAATTGAAAAGGCTTTTTGTTTAGGAAGGTGGGGCAAACACATGAAAATAGAAACTGGAAACACTCAGGAAGTATGTAATGAAATTGTCAACTTATTTTTATACCACAATGTTTACTAGGACAATACTAGCCAATATTCCAAAAAATATTTCTGTTCTTTATTATTTGCTTATTTCAAGAGTTATACTATATGATTTAGGCATTAAGCTTGTTACTAATTCTTCAAAACATTCACTCTATGGAAGTAAAGCAAAGTAGAGCCTGAGGAAGTCTCTAGAGTCTCTCCAGAGACACTAGAATGATTAGTGATACTTTTGTCAGGCCATTGAAAGTACAGAAAATCAAACAAAATTTGATTATAAGAAATTTAAAACAATCTACACAGGAAAAGAAACAATCAACAGAATTTAGAAACATCTCACATTATGTGAGAAAGTATTCATATAAATACATGTGAGAAACACAATGAACTCTAAAAATTCAGAAGCAAAATCCTGTAAAAAAAATGTTAAAAATGGGCCATACACCAAAATGAACATTTCTCCAAAAAATGCATACAAGTTATCAATAGATTTAAGAAAATGCCCAAAACTACTTGTCTTCAGAAAATACAAGTTGTATACCAGTAATAAAGTTTAATATCTGAGAGATAAAGTATACAAAAGGGTAAGAATATGAAGAAGTTGAAATATTATTGGATAAACATTTTTTCATGTATAAATTAATGTATTAAATATTTATCACAAGAGAAATGATGCTTAAGTAATGGCTGTGAAGTTTTGTGGTCATATGCTCTTCAAAGCTTATCAGAGCAGTAATAGCCCAAGGCTTCATCTGAGAGAGAAATATGTTATCAAGTGTGAATATTTCATTAGTGCTCAGTATACAGCAGGTTCTCAACAAATGTTCTTAGAATGATTGAATAAATAAATGTATGAATATATAGAAACTGAAGAGTAAGTTGCAAAAATAATTCTTTATAGGTCTACCTTTCCTAGTTATATGGTGCACACATTTTTTAAAAAAGTCAAATACAATGTAGTCTATCAACCTAATGGGTGGGGATATATTGTACATTTAATAAAAATAGTCTGAAATAGAGGATAGAGCCACCCACAGAGCCAAGACATGAAGTTCAGGGAGTGGTCTCCCATACTTTTAATCCCATCTCTCAGGTGGCAGACATCTGATTGGATCTCTCCGAATTCAAGGTCTAACAGAGCCAGGTGGTGCTGGCATACACCTTTAATTTTATATCTAGGAAAGTTGAACTGGGAAGTGAATAGCTGGGCAGAGACAGAAGAGGAAGTAGCTCAGCTTCATCTGACAATTCTCTTTTAGGCCAAGGACTGAGAGACTTGAAGTTGGAGGACTCCTGGAGAGAGGCCTGAGGAGTTGGCTGGGTGAGAAGTTGTCATGGTTTGTTTCTCCATCTGTCTGATAGTTCAGCTTTTTCCTACTGTGTTTTTTTTATTATTATAATAGCAAATAGAATTTGTGAATAAGAATGAAAGAGAAGAGCTAAGCATTTACCTTAGTCTCAAAGTATACAATAGCTTTGAATATTATTCAATGCCCAAAGTTAAAGTTAAAAAACTCTTCCTAACATCAATGTAATAGTAAATTTTCTTTAAACAAGAATCTCCAAATTGTATAGCAACTATACTCAAAATATTAAAAGATTTCTCAGAATATTTTAAAGAGGTAATATTATTTCTTGACAATAATATCCAACATTGTTAAAAAGTACTTGTGAAACTAGAATGCAATATAAATAAATATAAAATATAAGAAAGTAAGAAAATTTATTCAGATATATAGAAATGAAACATCTTTACAGTTATGGAAAAGTACTAGAATGTGTGTCTAATTTGCAAGCCTGATTTACATGTATATATGTTTAGAAGTTATTTTATTTTATATATAGTAAAAACATTTGTATGTTATTTATGGAACATGTAGTCTTCAATACATATAAAAATATTAAATAACTACAACCAATCCTAAAATGTGTAACTGAAAGACTTTCAATAGTAAAAAATATAACTTGTCTAAGTCAAGCAATATATAATAACTATAATTATTTTATAATTGGATAATTATAGTTTTAATAGTATCCTTACCAAATTTCTAGAAAAGTTTATTTTCATTTATTGTGAAAATAAATTAGGAAATGATCACATTTCTACAATGATTAAAAAGAATTGAGATAAGAAAGAATACCTTAAAAATGAAATTGAGGAATTTACAATACCATGGTTTACCAACACTATATGTACACAGTACTTTAGACAGTGTGTTAATGATGAAATAAAAGGCAAATAGGTATTACAGAGTAAAAAGGACAGTCATAGGCCTGTATTATCAACTTCATATATTTTCTGGTAGGAAAAAAAAAAGATGTAGGTGGAACCCAGCCCACACAGTTCTCTTCTACTAAGAAACCCAAGCCAGTCAGCTTCATCTCTACTTCCTGCTTGGGACCTTCTTTTGGCATCCTGACCATTTGGCCAACCACAGCAAAATAGCTGTTTATTCAAGCCCCAAACCTTGAAAGGAAACTTCCTAACCTGCCCAGCCTGTTGTCTTGCTCAAGTTAGATTCTAGTTGTATAGCAGAAGACCAGTTCTCCTTGTGTTCCCCAGGCCACCTAGCCCACCCCTCCACATAAGATCTGTGACTTGGTACACTAAAATCTTATATCAACCACACAACCAACAGTGCATTTCTAGATGTCTAAATTCTACCCCAGAAATGATAAATGATAAAACAAGCACAGAAACAAACAAGACGAGACATTTCCCCAAAGATCACCAATTCTGTGATAAATGCAACCAACAATAATAAGTTAGGTGAAACTCCAGGCGTAAACTTCAAAGGGATAATTATAAACACACTCTGAGAGTTCAAGAAGTACAAAAAAGACATGTCTATATTAACTTAAAAAGAATGAGAATAAATTCCTGATTTAAATCCAAAAAACATAAATAACTGAATAAAATAATGAGTCCTATTAGAATATAAAAATTTAATTCAATATGGAAATCTTGATTAAAAACTTGAACTATAATAACCTAACAAAACAATCTCAGTAGAAAGATACAGTAATAGAGTGAATCATATATAAGGTCAGGGCTTAAAAACCAGATCTTAAAGGTCCAGCTCTGGATAATCTACTCAAATAGAACATAAATTAAAAACTTCTGAACAGAATATATAGGAATTTTGGAACTCAATGAAAAGACCAAATCTGTAAATGATGGGCATAGAAAGATGAAAAGAATTACAGACCAAACACATCACACATTGAATATATACTCAGTCAAATTTTTGGGAAAACATACCTTACAAATTTAGGGAAAATTTCTATTGATATGCAAGAGGGACACAGAACACTAAATAGACCTGGAAGGAAACTATCCATCCCATGTTACAATTAAAACAAAACAGAACAGTTAAAATACTAATAGAGAGCTATGAGTGGGCATTGATTGAAAGATGCAAGAGACAGGGCCAAATAACATACACAGGCAGACCAGCCAGAATGACAGCTGATTTCTCAATGGAAACTTTCAAAACCAGAAAGTATTAGAGAAACATGTTTGAAATTTTGAGAGAACACAGATGCCACCCCAGTCTACATTAATCATCAAAAGTATCCATCGCAACTGACAGAGAAAGTCTTCCAATGACAAAGGAGGCTAACTTAATTTATGACCACTCAAGCAACCCTATAGAGAATGCTGGACATTTCAAACCAAGGGAAGAATAAACATAACCAAGAGACTACATTTATAATGAACGAAGCTGGCAGTGGTTATACCAAGTAGAAATAAAAAAAAAAAAAAAACAAATATTGCAAAATCAACAAAATGGCAGCAATTAATTCATGTCTTTCAAGAGTAACTCTGAAAATTAGTATCCTCAGTTCCCTAGTCAAATTATTCAGGCTTGCTGATTGAATAGAGAAGAGCATCTACTCTACCCTTTTACTGTGTGCAGCAACATATTTGATATTCAAGGATAAGTACTGCCCTAGAATGAAAAGATGTAGAAGTTTCCTAACCAAATGGGAAACAAGCAAGCATCTCTATTTAATTTGACAAATAGATTCAAATCTCACTAATCTGGAAGATAAAATAGATCCTTTTAATTCTGATAAATACAGAAATCCACAAAGAAGATATAATAATTGTAAGCATATATACGCCATACTCTAGTACTCTTGTCTTATAAAACACATACTAGAAGCTATAGATTAAAAACAACACAGTAATGAGTAAAGATAGTGACCAACTTTTACCAAATAGACATGTTACCTCCTCAAAAAAAGATAAAAAACTTTAGGTTGAATAGCATCAGTCACTAACTGTACCAGACAGACATCTACAGAATAATTCATCCTCTCAGTACAGAATCCTCCTTCTCAGCTGCACGAAACCGCCCTGTTGTATCTAAAAAAGAAAGACAAAAAATTCTATTAAAATACTTGAAAACCTAGTATGGGAGTAAAATAAAAGCACATTTACTGTAATCAATATCAGTTTATTCCAGAAATGGTACAACACACACAACTGACTAAATGTAATGAGTCACGTAAAATTACATAAAGATTAAATTCATATGATCATTGCAACAGAAGCACAAAAAACTGACAAAATCTAGCATCCTTTCATGATAAATGTAGAGACAAATACACAAGTTTTTTTCCCCAAGGCTCAGATATCTTCAGGAAAAAGAGGCCTTAAAGATATTAGGAGCCAGATACAGAGGATAAATAGAAGCAAAGAGTGTTTTTCAGACATAATAGGGCAGCTGAAAATGAATTTACAGTGATTGTGACTAGTATAGGGCATGTACAAGTCGAGACCCACAAAATACCAACATAGTTCTGGAAATGTTTCAAGAAACTCCATCCATAGCCAAGGAACTATTGGCATTTGATAGCTGCTGAAATTGGGAGAGTCAATTTCTTTATGATTTGACCCCCTGGTAGGTCACACACACACTTCAGAGAATCTTCCCTATAAAAGAGTATTCTGTCAATAAAAATTAGATTTAATTTTACAGAGAGATAACATAATGTTGGGTAGTTAGGGAGGTGGAGATGGACATGGATGGAGATAAGGGAAAGAGAGTGAATATGCCCCAAATATATCATATAACTTTTAACAAAAATGTTTTTCAAAACAGGGCTACTCTGTGTAACATCTCTGGCTGTCTAGGAACTCATTTTGTAGACCACCAGCCTGGCTTTGAACTCAATGCCTGCCTCTGTCTTTCAAATGCTGGAATTAAAGGCATGTGCCATTATGCAGGGCTTGAAATTCTTGAAGAATGAAAGAAATATTAGTTTTAAAATGCTCTAGAGACAGTAGAGTTGTGAGGTACACACCTCAATAAAATAAGAGCTATGTATAACAAAGCAATAGCCAACATTATTCTAAATTAAGAAAAACTCAAGACAAAAATAATAAAGTATGTTGACAATTTCCACCACTGTTCAATATATTGCTCAAGATCTTAGCTAGAACAATAAGACAGAGGAAAGAAATAAAAGGGATATACAAAGAAGACAAAATGTGTCTTTTTGTAGGTGATACGAAGACATAAATAGAAATTTATATATTATGCTAGAAAGCTCTTAGAAGTAATTAATGCTTTCAGTAATGTGGTAGGCTAGAACTGACATAATAAAGATGGGTGTAGTGGGGACGGGGTTGTGGAAAAACTTCAATATGAATCCATGGCCACCGGGAAATGGATTATACTCCAGTGACTATATGAACACAAATTCAATCTATTTAACAAATCTTTTTTATGGCGAGGTCACATGGGTGGGGGCACACATGGGAGGAGTGAGAAGGGTGATAAGGTGCATTATGTGAAATTCCCAAATAATCAATAAAAATGTTGTGTAATAATTTTTAAAAAGATGGACATAATATTGCACATCTTTAACCCTAGCATTTGGGAGGAAGAGGCCAACTCACACATCAGGAGAGTTAAGTACAGGACAAAAGAGCTATGCAATGGGACACTGTCATATGGGAGTGGTGGCTGAGAATGTGGAAATTAGTGTAATAAGAAAACTCCTGTTTTCTACATACCAATGAAAGATGCACTGAAAAGCGAATTGGGGGGAATTTCACTTACAAGAGCCTCAAAAAATACCTTGGAATTGATCTGAGCGAGAAGATGAAGGATGCCTATGATGAAAAGTTTGGCTCTTGGAAAAGACTCAAAGGGTGGGAACAGACTGTGGTCCTATACTTGGGCTGGCAGCTTGGAGCTCATTCCCTGCAGAGGAACAAATAGCTCAGCCTTGACTTTAGGATGGGTGATCGGATCTGCCTGGAGTGGATGTGCGCTGAGCTGACCCATCTTGGGACTTCTTGCCCTTTTGCGGGAGGGATGGGGGGATGGAGAAGGGGGAGGCTGAAGGCTGACTGGGAGGGATTGGCAGGAGGGAAGGGAGGGGGAGCAGGGGGTACATGCATAAAGAAGTCTTAATTTTTAAATAAAAAATCCTAAAATATTAAACTCATATCTGCTTCACACAATATTCATTAATGTACACAGACAGTGATGAATTAAGGTGATTTAATACAATCAACATCTTAAAATATTTATTTTACTTTGAATTATGTATATATATGTATGCATATATTCACATGTGAGTACAGGTGCCCAAAGAGGCCATTGGATGGCTGAGAGCTGAAATTACAGGTGGTCATTAACTGTCTGATGTGGATGTTTTATACCAAACTCACGTCTTCAATAAGAACAGTACATGATTTTCGCCTCCAATCCATTTCCTAGACCTACAATTATCATTTTTAATGCATTAACATTTGCACACATGTGCAAGTATTTAAAATATGAATAAAAATACATTTTACAAAATTCTGAATAAGTTATTTTTTTTTTTTTTTGGAAAAAGGATAGATTTCAGCAAGAGAGGACCATAAGAGATAGTAATGGAGAATGTTAACAACTAAACTGCATTATATATCTGGGTGAAATTTCAAAGAGTAAAAGTAGAAACCAAATACTCATGAATGTTCCTGAAAGGCTACAGAAAATTTGTGCATCTCTTCATAGATTGTTGTTTTACATGTATCATGTTTGTTTGTTTTGAACTATTTCCTGACATGTATAAAATCATTCTTTTGTTGTTATTTTTAATTAATATCAATTTCAAATTTCAAATAGAAGTGTATATTTAGTAACAATCTTAGACTGTTTTACATAGAGGCTCTAAATTTATAGTATTTACCTTCTATTTACTATTAAAAATGCTCCATTAGATAAAATTTTTTACCATATACTTTGCTTACAATTTTTGTTTTCTTTGCAAAAAATAAAAAATAGCTTTTAAAATATGTATTTTCCCCATATAGAGTCTTTATGAAAATAACTGAAGATGACCATAGAAATATTTCCCCTCAATAATTGGCTTCCTAGTATTTTAAGTTATTATGACATTAATTTCTTTTAGTTTAATTTGGTGAGAATATACATCATAATTTTAATAACCTCTTTTTATGTACCTTGATATAGAATAAAGAATTACATTTCTTTCCCATGATAGGTTTTAGCTTATGCTATTTTTCTAAAGAAGGTACTTACTAAATTCCTTTAGCAAACATGTGGTTTGACTTTTCTTATGTCAAGGTGACAGTCACCCAGTCACAACCAATTCTCAAATCACAGATAGTAGAAAAATAACATCTGTAAATTAGCTCTAACCATCTTGACAAAATGAAGCAGGTGCTCGTATTAGCATTTCTAAAGCTGAGAAATACATCTGCAGAAACTTGATTTACAGCAATTTTAACCTGATTTATTCTTCATTATAAGTAAGTGCACTACCCAAGAGATATGTGAATCATGATACTTAGTGAGATAAACATATTTAGAAGATTAGGATCGTGTAGAAAATCTGTTGTTACTCTCCTTGAATGAAGCTCTTTAGAAATCACCTCATTTGGTTTAAGTGTAGTGATGTGTATTATGAATAGCAGTGTCTTATTTACACAGGCCTTAAGAATTGCATAATTATGGAAAGCAATACATTTTATTGATGACATGCAATTGGGTTTTCTGTAGTGCCCCAGGAGTCATTTTATTAAAGGTAAGATATATATGTGAACATGCTCATGGTTATAAACAAACATGATTATATATATATATATATATTATAGATATACACATATTGTATTTATAATCTTCTTTATATGTGTTTTATATATGTAAATTTTATATAATTATAATTATTAATATATTTTACACAGAATACATTACAAAACAGATAAAATGCTTTTATTAATATGTAAACAGTATTGGAAACAATTTAGGCTATAATAAAATGGTTTTAACAATTACTCTTCTTTGATAGAATGCAGTTTTATGTGAACTCTTCAGTCGGGGTATATAATAAAAGTGAAATGATTATCTAATATGTTATTAATTTAAGATATATTATGTTTAAATGTTACACATGTGTTACATATTTGAATAAAATTTTCCTTCAGTTCCCCTGTTTTATTTCCTTCCTCATCTACACCACCACTTTTATCTTCTTAAACTTGTTCTTTTTTCCTCAATATCCACAGAGTCTATTTACTTATGTTTGCATGTGAATGAGGGTAAGATCATCTGTTGTACCATGGACATCTTTTCAGGGCTTTATCACCCAGTAAAACTGACACCCTCCCCCAGATAAACCAACAACCATCAATGCCTCCTACGGGCCATTTGGGTTTCATGGATTTCTCTGCTTTTTTGCTGGGATTTTAGCTTGCTTGATCTTCGTCAAGGCTGTGTGTGCAATTCTGTCCTCGGCACTATCATGTCCAGCAAATACTGTTTTACTACAGTCATCTACTTCCTCTGGCTCTTACAATTATTTTTACCACCCAGATCTTAGAATCTTACTTTCTTTTGCACAATATTCTCTGAGCCTCATGATGAGGGCATGTGATGTAAATATTCCATTATATCTTGATTCCTTCTCTGCCCAGTGAACACTTGTGGATCTCAGTATCAAGAGGCATCTTTCCAGGTTAGTTGTGATGATTGTTTCTAGAGTGTAAAGCTGGGTAAGACTGATGACTTGACGGTATACACTGAAGCTTCTTGTAATATGAAAGCTTAACGGCAGTATGAAGCTTCAAAGTTAGTAGCAGTATCATTCTTTAGTGCTGTATTACTCAAGTATATATTGTTTCCTTATAAGGCCCATCATAAAATTCAGAGGCTCTCAAAACACAATGGTCAAAGCCTTATATGTGGGGAGTCTAAGGGAACCCACTAACTAACATCTAGGAAAGACAGTGTTCTAGAAGGGGACTCCTGGTGCTGAGCCTTTTTTTTCGTAGCCTCTGTTGTCAGGGAGAAGCATTGTTCTATGGTATTATGATAATTCCATTTAAATGTTTTATACACACACACACACACGCATATATATATATATATACGTTTTACTAGGTTTCTACAGTGGTAAGTTTCCATTGGCTTTTCCAGAGGTCATTGGTGATAGTTAACTCTCCCTCTACTCCCCTCTCTTCTTTGTTACCCCACCACTGCCACATTTATGTCTTTTTGCTCCAAAAGTTCTCATAATCCCTGCATATCACCTGCATTCTATATCCTTCTTTTCCCTCCAATCTCAAGTCTTTCTCCCCATGGCATGGCCCTTTAAGTTCTCTGGACAATATGGTTAAAACAATTAAAATATACTAATCTAAAATGTCAAAGACACATATAAAAGACAGAGTATATTTATCTTTCCAAATATGTGGTATACTTTGGATCATTTCTAGCTCTATCAATTTATTTGATATATTACTTATTTTTTTGCTGCTGTGATAAAACATCAATATCCAATTAACCTATGAAAGAAAGAGTTTATTTGGGCTTATGGTTCCAGAAGGAAACTCCATATGTAGTGTGTGTATATGTCTCTGTGTGTCGGGAAAGGGAACATGGCAGCAGGCAACTGGAATAGGAAGCTGAGAGATCACATCTTCAACTCCAAACATCAGGCAGAAGAGCAAACTGGAAATGAGGGTCAGGTTATGAATTCTCTATCCTTGTCCCATTAACAAATTTTTCCATATTGGTTGGACAATGTCTCCAAAGAGCACCACTGCTTTAGTAGTATTTCTATTATGGTGAAGAGAACATGAATTTGGCAACTCTTATAAAGAAAACATTTGATTGAGGTCACATAAAGTTCAGAAATTTAATGCATTATTGTCATGGTAAAACATGGTGGCATACAGAAAGACCTGGTGCTGGAAAAGAAGCTGAGGGGCCTACAGCTTAACTTGTAGGCAACAGAAAGTAAACAGTGACCCTGGGCATAGCTTGAGCATAAGAGATTGCACAAAGGCCATCTCTACAATACCACCCGTCCTCCAACAAGACCACACTATTCTAACAAGGTCACACCTTCTGCTAATGCCACTCCCTTTGGGGTCCATTTTCTTTCAAACCACATTTCACCCCCTAGCTTCCAAAGGCTTGTAGTCATATGAAAATGCAAAAATGCATTCAGTCCAAATTAAAAAAATTTCCGTAGTTTTTAACAGTCTCAAACTTACTTAAAAGTCTAAAGTTCAAAGTTTTTTTTTTTTTTTTCTGAGATTCAGGAAAATTCTTAACTGTAATCCCATATAAAATCAAAATAAAATAAAAAAAAAACAGATCACAGAATATTCATTGCTAGTCCAAAAGCTAAGTAAGGGAGCACAGTAGAGAAACACTGGACCAAAACACGACCAAAACCCCACTGAGAAATCTCCAAACTCTGTATCTCCATTTCTGTTGTCAAAATGCTCTTCAGATCTCCAACTTCTTTCAGCTTTGTTGACTGTGATATAATTCTCTCTCTTGAGCTGGTTCTACTCCATTAGTAGCTTTCCTTGGCAGGTATGTCATGGCTCAGGTATCTCTCATCAGGGGGTTTCTAAGAAAATCCAGAATTTAATTTTGGAGCTTCACACAATGATCTCTCTAGGCCTTCATGCAGGGATACTCAAGGAACATGCCTGGTTTCAGCTGCTTTTTGAGTTTCCATAACCAGAAGCATGTGTCTCAATATCCCAAGTTATGCTGCTTTCTGGAGTTGGAACATGGTTTGTTTGTTCAATTATATCATTACCAACTTTTTGTTTTTGACTGTTTCTTTAATGCCTAAGCTTGACTGTCTTAAAATTGGATCTGTAGACCATACCAGCTTCAAACTCAGATATCTACCAGCCTCCACCTCTGGAATATTATGATTAAAAGAATGTACCACCACACCCAGCTCTAAGCTTTCATTTAATTTTTTTCACAAGTTAGAAAGTTATCTGGCTGGGATCTTGTATTGAAGATTCCTTATTTTATTTCTTAACCTGCTTTTCTTCTTGAATACAGGACTTAGCTCCATTCTGTTTCCTGGTGCTTCTTCTCTCCTAAAATGATACATTTCCCCCTTTCTCAACTCATTCTTTTTTACAAAACAATAACATTAGCATTAGCATTAGCACTGGCGTCCCCACAGCAAAGTCTAAGGTAGACTATTTTAAAATTTTTGTAGTCAGTTCAATTAATCCAAAACTCTCCACTTTAGCCAGGCAGACATTTTTAGTCAAGGGCAAAACAGAGCCACATTCTTCACCAAAATAATTTAAGAACAATTAATTAAGAACAATTGCTAGGCAATATACTTCCATGCTCCTATTGATGTGGCCCATTAAGCAGTGCTCAAGTTATTTCAATAATTTCCTAATACAAAAATCCAGATTCCTCTAAACAGAAACACATGGTCAGACTTATCATAGCAATACACCAGTCCCTGATAGCAATGTTGCCTTAGTTAATGGCAACACTTTTAAAAAAATGTACATTAGTGTTTTGCCTGCTGGTAGCCTGTATGAGGATTCCATATTTCCTGAAACTGTAGCTACAGACAGTTGTGAACTGCTACTTGGATTTTGGGAATTGAACCTGGGTTATTTGAAAAAGTGGTCAGAATGGGCAGTGTTCTTAGCCACTGAGCCATTTATTTAGCCCTGTATGACAACCCTTATAAAATAAAGCATTTAATTGGGATGATTTGACCCTTAATCTCAGTGCCCTGGTTTGGGCCCCATGTTGGGCACCATTTATTGTATGAAGTTTTGGCTAGGCTTAGCTAAGGAGTCTGAACCCGTCTGTAGCCCTGCTGCCATTAAGTTCCTTATAACTACTCAGATGCTTTGGCCTGTGATTCAGACATATTGTTAGCTAGTTTTTAGTATTTTAATTTCACTTATTTTTATTAATTTGTCTTGTCACGGAGCTTGTAGCTTATCTATCTTTTATGTTTTGTTTTTTGGGTGATTGGATTGCACCCTTTTTGACTTTGCCCTTTTTAATTTATGTTTAGATTTTTTTGTCTTTTTTTTTAAGATGCCCTGCCATATGCCCAAACAGTATGTTTATTAATGAATGATACTTATAGCATATAGAAAGACATCTTACATCACTTCAGGGGTTTAGTCCCTTATCATCATGGCAGGGCATGGCAACATGAATGTAGTCATGGTGCTAGAGAAAAAGATGTGAGACTTACATCTTGATTAGGTTATAGGAGTATGGTGTGATATTGGAAATAGCTTGAGAATAGGAGACCTCAAAGCCCACCCCCACAGTGACACATTTTCTCCAACAAATTCATATCTTAATAGTGCCACTCCCTTTGGGGGCAATTTTCTTTCAAATTATCACAACCAACAACTAAAAATGCTTAAATACATGAGGGTAGGGAAGGTTTTTCTTATTTAAACATATTTCATTCTTTCATCTTCATAGGATGTATATATCACAATGCAAATTTTATCTGTTGTAACTTTAAAAGTATCCATTGTCTTTCAAAATATAAATGTTTAAAAGTCTTAAGTCATTTTTGAGATTCAATAAAATACCTTAACTGCAAATTATATAACTTGAAATAAATAAAATCCATGTTTATAATATACAATGTCACAGAATGTTCATTCCCATTCCGAAAGGGAGGAATAGATGCACCGAGAGAAAATAACAGACCACAAGAAAACTGAAGCATCACATGAAACATGTCAAAACTTTTAGCTCCATAATCAGTGTTTGGAACTACTCTGTCTCTCTCAGACTCTTTCTCTCTCTCTCTCTCTGTATAGATGTGTATGATTTCTTTTTAAGAGAGAGTAAAACACAGAGTTGAGTGAGTAGGAACATAATAATAATATTCAAGGAGTTGGGGAACTAAAAATATAATAAAATATATTCTAAAATTATAAATAAAGATATTTTATGTAATTTTAAAAATATAAAAAAAAAACATAAAAGGGACTTTGGTTTCCAAGGGTTCAGACTGCTTTGTCCCTTCAGCCCCGTTGCCTGCATAATACACATATTTCCTGGGCTGGTCCACACCCTGTATGTACCTATTCTTGGAAAATATTCCATGGTTGTGACATCTCCAATATCTCGAGGTCTATACTGAAATCCTCAAGCAAACAAATGAACACATAAACAAGCTCTTACTTTGAAACTCTGTCTAGATTGAACATATTATGCAGTTCGAACTGGCTTAAAACTCAGAATATGTCTTTCCTCAACAACTTGAGCACTGGCATGACATGTGTGTCCATCATATTAGCTCATATAGGAACTATAACGTAACACTGTTTGCTTTGAATTGGGGTAATATTTTTAGGCTTCTAATTTGCTGTACTAGTTACAAATTTACTGTTTACCTTGAGGGGCTCAACATAAACTCAGGTCTAGGCCTCTCTAGCAGTCTGTGAATGAGAGTCTACTTGCTAAAATGTTGAAGGACAAATTTTCAAAGAATCACAGGTGTAGGCTATGTAAGATATAGAAATTTTACAATGTAAACTTCTCAAAAACAATATGGCAGAAACCAATAAATTGAGCAGCACAGTGTTGAATGTGTATTCTATCTTCTAAGTTATCCAGGATAATTTATTCACATCCTTGGCCTATCTTTATTTCTCTGAAGTTGAAAAGCGTTTTCAGTAACATCATCATGCTCTTCTCTAGCAAATCAGGAAAAGCTACATTTAGGAAGACAAGGTTTTGTTTTATATAGAAAATAAACACCCTGTCCAAACTGCTGTAATGTAGTTGGGCCTACTAGACTTACTTCTGATACCTATATTGGGCTCAGTGTGTAGGAATACTTGTACACAACCTTGATGATCTAAATTCAATGCCCAAATCCCCAAAGTGGTAGAATTGAACTTTTTTTTTCTGAGAGCTCTTCCTGGAAATTCACATGTGTTTGGGTGATATGAGCTTATGTATACACACACACACATACATACATACACACACACACACACACACACACACACACACACACACACACACACACACACACACATTATATATTACCAGATCCCTGGCATGGTTATGTTGTTTTATGTTTTATTCATCTTATCAACCTTTAATTAAATAGGTTAAATTGTCTTAACAACTTATTCATATATTTAAATATTACAGCTTCCAAATTTAGTATTTTAATTATAATATTGTTAGCTTATTTACAACACTCATCATCACATTCATTCTGCATTTGAGAACAGCAGATCAGCCTGAGATCTTTTATTAATATTTTTAGAAAATTATTTACATGAAATATAAGCCAAGGATATTTTACCAAATATATTTATTTAATAATACATGCCTTTAACTAACACTAACATTAGTTAAATTTAAGTTGCTTTAAAGTTCAGTTAAAGAAGAATTAAACTTTAATACTTACATTAGGACTTATGCTTTTAAAATACATTTATTTATTTTTAGTGTGTGTATATTGATTGTATATTCTTTTGTGTGCATGTATGTAGGCATTTTATGCCACGGTACAGTACAGTGCATGAGTATAGATTAAAGGAAAACTTGGAGTCACCTCAGTTCTTCTGCTATGTGGGTCCCAGACATTGAACTGACTCAGCTGCAAATGCTCTGACTGAGCCACCTCAGCAGCCCACTTGTGGTCATTTGGCCCTTAGTTATTAACATTCTTCTTTACTGATTTGCACTAAAATATGTGTTCCTGTCTATAATATTTTGCTGCTTCTTTTAACTATTTGGTATTTATGTTATTGTAAATGAAACAATTGTATTTATAACATTTTTCTTCTTTCATGTTTCTTTTTAAAATTTCAAGATATATCTTAAAAAAGATTATACTACACGTGAAATATATTTTCTCACACAGATAAAGATTTTCTTGCTTAACTCAAATGACCTGGCTGACACCTCTTCTGCTGTATTTTATCAGAAATTTGGAATTCACCAGACTGCATATTTGTAACACACTTTTTGTAACTATTATATTAGAACACAGGGGATTCTTGCTTTAGCAATTTTATCTGCTAAAGAAATATAAAGAATATTCCTTTTCTGACTGTGTTTGTAATTCTACAGACCATACTTTCAATATTTTATAAAAATTTTAATTTGAAGATAACATTTTGGTAATTAAAATTACTTTCATCTGCGTTTTTTCAGTGCTTGAAAAATTTCATTTGATAAAAATCTGGATTTATTTAAGATGATTTGAAAATAAATTGTTATCACAGGTCTTGAATGTGAAGTTAAGAAAATAATATGAGAGGAAAATTTCTAGAGACAGAAAGAACACATAAAGTTCAGATATTTAACATTTAAGTTGATTGACTCTGAGTATTGAGGCATGTAAACTGTGTAAGATGAAATTCATGTGATTTTTGGGGAGAGAATGATTTACTACTCAGAAGGGCCAATTCCAACCACCACAAAAATGAGATTAAAGTATAGTTCTGCAAAGGGAATTTGTTAATTATTATATCCTGTCTTTGCCTTAAACTTTTATTTTTTAAAAAAGATTTGTAAATATAATAAATGCTTAATATTGATCATTATTCAATTTCAAAACTTGTATTAGTGGTACTTATTTGATTTAAAGAAGCATGACAAAGTTTATGCTCATATATTTACTCAACTTGTCCATTTTAACTTCAATTTAAGAAACTCAGTAATGTTTCCAGTCAACTATTCTGATATATTCATAGATTTCAATAAAAATTTTCAAAATTGAAGATCCTACCCATCAGTTTTCACAATTTCTGAATTTAAGTATTCTAATCAATGAATTAAACAGCAGATATCAATAAAGAATCTCAAGAAAGGAATATGATGCAGAATGGTTTTGCTGCTATGAGGTGAGTTTCAGCTGGAGTTTTTATATGGAACACATTAACAAGAAAAAATTAGAAAAGTATATTCTGATGCCTCAAGTAAGATTGTAAACTTGATATGAACCATAACTCTACTAATACCCACCTTTGAAATTTCCTCAGGGTGTGTGTGTATGTGTGTGTGTGTGTGTGTGTGTGTGTTACTACTGGATTTTTTCTATGAAATTTTTAATATATATAATATGTTAAATAATATGATTATATGATTTCTTCTAAGCTAAACATGCAGCTGATCTCCAAAGGAGATGTATCTTCTTGTACTGGTGTATTGACTCTGTTGATACAGTGCTTGCTGTAAAAGCATGAAAACCTAAGTTTGGATCCTCAGATCACACAGAGCAAGCTGAGTGATATCTTGGTGATGCTTTGAAATGCTATTAGCATATATCTTTCATATCTCAGTTAATTTTATTATTTATAGGGAACATCATGTTTATGAACTTGAATGGATTTATTTTCATGGTCATTTTTTGCATATTTGTTATTAGTGTTTAAAGTATTTGTCATTTATGATTCACAGAGCGGTTCAAGGTGGAAGAACACATAATTTTTCATATAATGTTTCCTGAGATGATCTGAACAAATGTCTATGCCAGAGAGGGTACTAGTGACAGACCAAAGAAATGACTAGTCATATATCTTGGTAAATTATCTAGCAAAGCATGGGCGGGTAATTGTTCACAGGGACATGAGTGACTCTAAAGAAACTGCATCACTGGAAGGTCTACTCCTACACAGGAAGGACTCACAGGGCTTCTTTAAAACTGTAGCACCCAAGGAGGTCCCTGACACATGCAGGCAGGTCCAATGAAGAGGTGTCTATTGTGTCTCGCTGTGGTTGGTACTGCTTGTGTAGCATTTTAGTAAGAACATTATGAGTCTTTCTAGGCTTCCTGTTTTTATAAGACAAGCTGGATGGTGCATGTCTTACGTTTTATTCCCTTTCTGCATCTGATGGGTCTCCTTCAAGTCCTCAAGAGAGGATATATTAATTATGAGTAAATAGCTACATTACTACACCTTTCTCTGGCTTTTGGATGCCTTTTGATCTTTATTCTATAAGCTATGCACCTTAAAAGAAGTGGTATTCTTGAAGGATTATTTTCTTTCCCAGTCATGTAGAGTATGGGTTACTATGCTGCAGCATCATTTTTTCTCATAAATTTAACCAGTTTTGCATCCCTATGGTGATATCACCATTTGGTACAAAAATATAAAAAATAAAATAAAATTACTTTCCACTTATTACTAATAGCAACAGTCATATATGGCAATAAGAACAGTGTTTAAAAGACGACTGGGTAGACACAGAGTACCTTTTAGCAAAACAAAAACAAAACAAGAACAACCCTGAACCAGATTTCCCTCTATAATTGATGTCAACTTTATTGCAAAAGTCATTCTCTGCCACAGGATTTTTACTCCAAGTTACAATATCAAATACAGTGTTCTTCTAGTGGAACAGACCTGAAATCCAATTATGAAGTAGTCAGATACCTTGGTAAAATCTGATACATTTTGACTGACATGGTGATAGTGCAGTATACAGGGTCCACATCTAATTGCTACTGTTAGTGACACTTCTCTTTGAATAGCCTTCATATGACTTTATGACACCAGCATGGAGGGAACTTCTGCTCATTTCCAGCTTGATATCTCCTTGGCCTGTAAGCAAAGCACGTGGATATTATTTTCTATAAGATCATATTTAATTCTGCTCATGCAATAAACAACAGCAGTAATAATAATATATTGTTTTGGGGACACAAGAGGCCTTGTTGTTCAGCAGCTAACTGAGAATAGACTGCTCTTGGCATTGAGATTATTTTAATCTAAAGTTTTATAGCTCCCAGGAATGTTTTTTTCACCTGTATTTAAGCATCTTCATATATACACTGTGATTGCTATTTTTAATTGCTTTCAAGATTCTTTTTGAAATCTGCAAGATTTTTAAGGTTTGAATATATATACATAATATAACATAATGATATATGTATACATATATATCATACACACACACGTATATATAATACAGTGGTTGGTGTAAGATTTCTGAAGGTTCAGTAATGTCGTTGCAAGTGGACTTGAGATTTATAAATTGGGAGAACAAAACCAAAAAAATCCAAATAATAATTGAAAATATCAGAAAGCTCAAACACAACATGACTTTTATCAACTCTTTTCTCAAAAGAGAAATTGTGGGTTCTATTGTGTGCGTGCAAGTGGGACCATTTTATTTAGTTTGTATAGTCACAATGCTAGGAGGTTTGGCCTTACGCAGCTCAGTTATTATTACGTGTTTCATAATCTATAGTAGTGTGTATATACTATTGCTACTGTAGTAAGGAGGCAAACCATCCCACATCACATGGAGAAAGGTAGACATGCTGTTACTTCTCTCACAGATGTTTGATTCTCATTTAGATCAACCACAACTGCATGTATATCATCTCTCACTGGGTTTGTTTAACTGTTCCTCTAACTTGTCTTTGGCTTTCTAAGTCTCATTTCAGGTATCAGTTGCTACATTGTCTTACCCAAGGATTGAATACTTACTAGTGCCCAGGTAGGTAGGGCACTAATGATGAGCCAAAAAATTTATTCCACCTAAATGTTTCTTGATTAAGTGTTGGGTTTAATGTTGCTAGGAAATACCAGTTACAGAACACCACAGTTTACTAAAAAGCAACTGGGACACTGGAAGCTAAGTCCCAGAAAAAGTGATGTATAATAATAGCATCCTTGGAGTTTCTTGGGTTGTAGGCAGTTAAATTCAGTCATCTTCTTTCTGCAAATACTTTTCTCTTTTTTTTCCCACAGAAATGAAAAGGATCCTATGAATCTTGTCACTTTCTAAGTCTTCTGAGCCTCATGGTTTTGTTGACTTATGGAGCCCTGTGATATTCTTTAATGGTTCCAAGGAAGAAGTTTTAAAGTTATAAAAATACATATACAATAATTTGAAATATGAACTGTGAAAGAATGTAAGCTAATAACAAATACTGATTAGTTTGGCTTGATTGATTAATTGCTAGAGAATTTTCATCAAAGAAGGAGTACACTGGCTTACAACATATATTCTAGAACATTCCTTATTTTGAACTAGTAACAAACAGGTTCCAGATAACTTGTTTTGAGCCCTGCTCTATGAGAAAACTAATAATTTATTTATAACAAATATTGTTCTAGACTTTCTAAAGGTTCTCAACTTTCCTAATGCAACACTATAATAGTTACTAATGTTGTAGTGACCCCAAACTGATGCTAATTGATAACTGTTTTTTTGTTTTAAATTGTAATATAATTTTTTGTGTTTTTTGATGAACTTAGATGACCTTTGTTTTTGAAAGTGAGAATTTATTTTTTTTCCACTTTTTTTATTTTAAAGGATTTTTTCCATTTCTACCACTGATCTCCCTTCCGTCCTTCCTCCCAGTAACTCCCAGTCCTCCCCTAACCCCATCTTACTATCCATTCCCCAAGGAGTGCAAGGAGTCCAGGGTGAGTCAGTTCAGTCTGGCGTATCCAGTTGAAGTAGGTCTGAATCCCTCATCCTAGTATTAAAACTGGGTTAGATGTTCCTCCGTAGGGAATGGGCTGTCAGTTCATGTACCAAGATGATACTCTGATCCTATTGCAGAGGATCCACAAACTGTCCACACCATTTGATAGTCTTCTACCTTTGGAAGGTTTAGTTTTCATAAAGGTTCCTTGTGATTATTTCAGAGGCAATGAGCTCCCAATAGCTCAGGCCAACCATCTCTGTGGGTCTCTTCCTCATTATTATGATCCCTTTGCCCATATATTCTCTCTCTCTCTCTCTCTCTCTCTCTCTCTCTCTCTCTCTCTCTCTCTCTCTCTCTCTCTCTCTAACTGGAACTGGAGCTCGATCTGGAGCTTAGCTATGAATTTCTACTTCTGCCTCTATCCATTGCTGGATGAAGGATCTATAATGACAATTAGGGTGGTCATTCATTTGCTTATAAGGTAAGTCCTGGTAAGTATCCTCTATACTATTGCTTTGAGTCATAGCCAAGGACATCTCATGGGTTCTTGGAACTTTACTTAGCATTGGGTTTCTTTCTAACCTCCCAGTGGCTTGCTTTATCAAGGTTTCTATTTTTGTGTTCTCTCTCTCTGTTGCTCCTCTCATTCTACTGTCTCCATGTCTCATGATTTGTTCCCAACTCCTCTTGCTTGCTCCCTGTTATGATCCCAATCTACTCAGGAGATCTTCTCTGTTTCCCCTTCCTAAGGGGATCCCTTGATGTCTCTATTAAATTTGTCAGTATGCTAGGCTTGTAGGCTGAAGTATGATGTCCCAACCATGCAGAGGAACCTTGGGTGACTGTCTAGGCAGCCAGCTGTATTTTTCATTTCTCATATTTTTGAAAGACACTTGCTTGTACTTCCTGATAACTCAGTTAATATTATGTTTTCCTTGGGTCTCTGATGGAGTTGAAGACTAGATCGTCATAGTCTTCCTTATTAAAAAATATAAGGTATATAGTTTTGAGAAACATCAAAAGATGTCTTGGTAATACAGGTTAGATGGAAAGTAAATGAGGTACAATCCTATGGACTCATAAAGATAGAATAAATAATGTAATATTTTCTCTGAATTTGTCAATTGTTAATGGACTAGATATTATTGATGTAATTCTTTTCATATATATTATATATAGTTATTGTACTTATTGTATATAGTTTTTATATTAGTCATAACCTTTTCATTTTAAACAAAAATGTGGTGTCATTTTGGGTATTCTCTAAGAAATAAAGCTTATTGTATATAGTTTTTTATATTAGTCATAACCTTTTCATTTTAGACAAAAAATGTGGTGTTATTTTGTGTATTCTCTAAGAAATAAAGCTTGTGCAAAGATCAGAGGGCAGAACCAGCCAGAGTTAGCTATAGAGGTCATGCAGTAGTGGCTTGTGAGAGGCAGAGGCACAAATCTATCTATATCTCTATGAGTTCAAGGCCATACAGGAGATTAATCCAGTATAAAAGATAAACAGATCCATGCAGAAGTGGCATACTCCTTTAATCCCAGCACTAGAAAGGTTGAGACAAGATTGGACAAAGCAAGAAATATAAGGTGGGAGAAGATAGGAGTTGGGCCCTTCCTAACCTTCTTCTTGGGCTGAGAACTCAGATAATGGAGACATTATCTCCTTTTTTTCAGCTGAGGATTTGGCCTGGTGAGATGTGGCTGTGGTTTTTTTTTTTTTTTTTTTTTTTTTTTTTTTTTTTTTTTTTTTTTTTTTTTTCCCTCAGTCTCTCTGGTCTTTAAACGTTTACCTGAATATCTGGTTTCAAATTTTTACTATAAGACCAATTAGGACTCATGAAACACTGCTTATACAGCTCAAATTTGGTAAGTATTCAGATGTAACTTTAATTACTAAAAGCAGTCATGATCTTGAGAATCGATTCCTTTAGTGTTGAGACACAGTTATGTTATCCTGGGATTCTGTATAGCATAGGCTGAGATTGTTCAGGCAGATGTCCCTGAGAACCCTGCAGAGAGGAAACAGTTTCAGGTATCTAAACTTGTAAATCTAGCTGAGATTATTGTTTTATTATTTGATATGCTCAGTGTCAAGAAATAATTTCAAATATACACCTATTGGAATTACTACCCTTTGTCTCCTTTAGTGTTCCATTTGTGAGCCTCAGTAGTTGTTCATTAGTTGATACTTAAGATTAATTATAAATGATTTGTAAGTAAATAAAATCAGGCAGGTAAGTCCAGCTCTTCAACAGTGAGCTTTGTGTGAATCGGGAAACAGTACAGGTGGTAAGAGACCTCTGCTCTGGTCAGGTCTTGTTGACATTTTTTGTGCTGTCCTTGGTAAAATTATTTGACATTATTATAGCAAACTTTGTTTTCCCAAGTCCACAATGTACAGTCCCAAGTAAATATGAAGTGAAGTGTAAAATGATATATGTTACAATATTTTAAAAAATGTGATATGTTATGTGGATGACAAGAGCTATTGTTTGTTCATACCTGAAAAGCATAATTCTGAAATCGGAAGTTATATAATGAAAATTGCATTTTTTACAAATAGACTTTGGTTCCTGTGCTAGCAGAAATAAAGATGGAAGAATGAACTAAACAATGACTGAAGGAAAAGGTGGCTAAAATCCAAGGGGATATTTTAAGTAACGTGTCAAGATACATGTTGACTAACTGAATGTATGCCTCACAACACATATCAGAGTTTTTAACTTTAAATCCAATGAATAGTTATATAACTTACTGAAAACTTAAATTCTTATGAGAAATCCAGCACAAGCAAAAAAGTCAAACAAATTATTAAAAGCATGAGAAAAAAGAAGGAACTTAATCCTATATATGTGTATATGTAAATAATTATATACAAATATATGTGCATAAATTTATTTAATTTATCCTATTGTTTCCATTTGAATTCTATATTCAAAGTAACTCTCTTCCCGTGCATCAGATTCATATATATTTTCTCAGAGTCACATTCTTTTCACTCTCTAAAAAGTTACTTGTTTTTAATATACTCTATTAAAAACTGAATCCTCTTTTATTTCAGTAAGTAAAAAAAAAATCTTAGCTACTTATAAAAGTCAAATTTAAAGATTTCTATCAAGGTGATGTGTTTCAGATCAAAGAACACTTTATAAATCTCAACAATAGCAGAACAGATACGCACAGTACACAAATTCCTGGCTCATGCTTTTTCTTTCCAATTTGAAAGGACCAAATCAAAAAACATTAAAAACATGAATTAGTTCTTTATAATAACTTAGAGTGTAGAAAAGATTTAAATGTAAGATTTCTGACATTATACATAAAATTTTATTAGGATACTTATTTGAAATGCAATTATTCTTGCTTGAAATGTTTGTTATTTCTAATTCTAATATATTCAACAATGAATATATTTGGAAAGGACTGTGACAGTGTGAATGTAGAAAGCATTTGGAAAGAAGTCACCTATTAGCATAAAGTAGTTATACTTCTTGAAATCTCTAGCCCTTGCACACTAATGGAATAATGAATAATGAAAATATATGAATAAGTAAACTCTTTTGCCTCAAGTAGTATGTTTCATCTTTTGTCTTAAAGGTATGGCTAATAAAGCACAATGGCCTAAGAAGGGTTGAAGATAAACACATGAGTAAGCTGGGAAGTCAGTTTCATTTAATATACTAATCGCAAACTTGGTGTTTTTCTTAGTCTTCTCACTAAGTGTACATCTCATATTCTCTCAGATGGTGACATCGTACTACAAAAACACCACCTAACGTTCCATGATAATAAAGTGCAACAAGAATGAACTTCATAGTGTCCAAAAGCAATAATATGAATAATTTATGTTTGCCTTTATTGACATGCATATTGTGTAATTATTTATACATATTCTTTATAACATTCAGTATGAGTGTGAATAGAACAGCATCTGAACTGTGGACTTGATCATATTCCCTCTCTTCCCTATATTCTTGGAAACTATTTCAATTATGCATGTGTGCTTGGCTAACCAGGCTCCTTTCTTTCTGTCTTTGACATCTTGTTTTTCTCAGAGGCTATTTCTTCCTCCTGCTTTGTATTTCCCCAGATGGCTTCTCTCCTCTTCTGTCTCATTTATTTACTTATCTTTAGTAGTTATATAGCTATAATCAATTGTATTTGGAACATTTCTTTCTATCCTTGGGTTATATGCTCTATTTCTAGCTACTTGTTAGCAAATGACTTAAATTCTGTGAGGTATCTAATAGTCTGGTCTGCCTATTAGGAAAATCAATACATTCAGCTTTCTTTACTCCGCACTACCTCCCCATATGAACATCTTCAATCCTATTATTGTTTATGTTGCTCATTTTTATATTCTTATTATTTTTTTACTTTCACTCTAATTTCACTCATACTTATGTGATAATGTTTATTCGTGGCATGTATTGTGATAAAAATATCTCTTACATTCTTAGTGACAGAAAATTTCTCTTCCTGCTGCCTGTGGATCTGGATGTAGAACCCTTAGCTACCACATTTCCTACAGTGCTGCCATGCTTCCTTCTCTCTCATGTGTGTAGTTGACTGGACTTCTGAAACTATAATAACAAGCCCAATTTAAATACTTTCCTGTTAAGAGTTGCCAAGATGTCTCTTTGTTACAACAGAACACTGACTAAGACAGATGTTGCACAATAAACTATATTTGTAGTACAGTTTGTTTTCTTGGTCAGTTATGGCCAATTGGAATTTGTAATTTAATTCCTTTTAAAACTGTGTTAAATATTTCTGCAAAGTATCCCTGATTCCTTCATCATGTGATGCTTTCTGTGCTGCTCAATAAATAAAGAGCAAATTCCCTTTCTAGGACTAGATACACACACACACACACACACACACACACAGAAGCATAGACAAAGATACAGAGGTAGAACCACAAGATAGTATTCAGACAAGCAAAGATTCAGACTCATACAAAATAGAGAGGAGAGAAGACACAGAACAACAAAAGAAAGAATTCAGTAGATTTTATCTCACTCTTGATTAAATGATACCAAAGGACATGCTTTCATCTTATTTCTCTTATTCTGTATTTTCCCCTTTATATTAAATTGAAAATTAATAAAATATATAAAATATGTTGTAAATAGATTTTTCTTTCTCCCAACTCCTATCAGATCTTCCCCACCTGCCAACCTCCCCAACTACAACTCTTTTCTTTCTATATCCTTATAGAGAAAAAACAAACAAACAGACAAAACAAGCAAATAAGAATAAGAAACAAAAATCCAGAAGAAACACACACAAACAAACATAAAACACAAAATCAGAAGATATAACATCCAAGAAAAAGGCCAGTAAGAAAAACAAAAACAAAAACAAAACAAAACAAAAAAATAAAGAAATCATTACAAATAATTACAGGACAAGTCTGTAAAAATATCATTGAGTTCATATTTTCTTGGCTATCTCATTGGGTTCATTTTGAACTGACTATCAAAACTCTAATTAAGAAAAATAATTTTCCCTTCCAAGTAGATATTAATCTGAGATAGTTTCATGGTTAGGGCTTCAAGACTGTGTTCAGTTCCTCCTTTTGGCACTGTGACCCCCATCTGTTCAGGCCCTGTGCATATTGCTTAAGTCCTGTTGTATATGCAAGACACGGTTTCCTCAGAGTAACCCATGCCCCTTGGTTCTTAAAATATAACTCCTCTTCTACCCTACTACCTGGGCAGTAAAAAAGGGGAGTTCTTGGGTTCATTACATTTATATTGAATGTTCCAAAATACCTCGCTCTCTGCACACTGTATGTACTCTCTGTTAATTTTCATATGCTGTAAAAGTAAGGGTCTCTGATCATGGCTATATGAGGCACTAATCTATGGGTATACCAGAGCATCCTTAGTCATCATATTGCTATGCTTCTATAGCAGAACAATAGCATTTTGCTTCCCTCTTGGTTCATGCCCTTATCTAGTTTCAGGTTCTCAGCCACCCAAGCAGTATTGTGGGTAGATTCCACCCTATCAAATGTGCTTTAAATCTAATCATAGAGTGGTTAGCTAATCCCTCAAGCTCTGTGCTACTACTGCACCACGATATCATATAGGCAGGTCACTGTTACAGATCACAAGCTTTGTAGTTCTGGTCCGCTGTTTACCTTTCTCCTTTGGTAGCATGCATGTTACCTTTTAGTACCATCAACACAATTAGTAAGCATGAAGACCCTAGTTATACAACACCTCAACTTCTCTGAGTTCAATGTGATATGTCAATGTTGTCTTCAGCAATAGAAACTCACTATCAGTTTGTAGAGAGAAACCAACAGCCTTTGTAATAGCTTGAAATATTTCAAGGTTTCTATTGGCTCTGTGGCCAATAACTTGATGAAATTTAACCTAAGCCTGGCATGTTAGTTTTCACTTGGTAGCACATACATCTGCTCAATGACTTTTCTCCTTAACTGATGACGCCACTTAGATTTCTCTCATATGTATACATATTTCAAGATTGTTTATATGTAGTAGACTTCCATATGATCCCTCAAATTCCTCAGTGTTAGTGGTCTTTCTCCATAGTTCTCTCTACCTGACTCTTCAACCCCCATCCCCTTAGGATCCTCTCACTCCATCATCCTCAGTGGATATTCTGTTTTCTTCTGTGAGAGAGCCTCATCTCCCTCATAGTTCCTTACTTAACACCCAACCCCTGTGGGTATGTGGATTGGAGCAGGTCTATTAAATGCTTAATAGCTAACATTCACATTTAAGATAAATCATACAATATTTGTCTGTTTAGTTTGGGTTACCTCACTCAGGATGATTTTTTAGCTTCATTTATTTATCTCTGAATTTAATTACTGTGTTTCTTACAAACACTGAATAGTATTTCATAGTGTAAATGTAACAAATTTATCCATTCATCCATTGCATGACATTCAGGCTGTTTAAAATTTCTCACTGTTATGAACAGAGAATCAGTGAACATGATTAAGCAATTATCTTTATCGTATGATGAAGCATTTTTTGTATTTATTGTGTTCAAACTGACTGCATTTATTCACCTTCAACATTTGTATAAAACAGAAAGATAAAAATGTTGCAAGGTTATCTATTTCCATTTCACTATTCAAAAGACTAGAAAAATATGTCAGTCAAAATGCTTTTAAAAGACAGTACTGCTCAGATTTTAACTGAAGAAAACTTTTCAACAACGTTGTATTTTAAAACTTTTTAAAAACTGTTCTGTAATAGTTTTCATTCAATAGGATAAAGTCTTAAGCTTATTTTCAATAGTTATTGATTTCTGAAAGTTCAACTTGTTAAACATACCTTTAAATTACTTTTTGTTGTTGATTTCCCTTGGCTTGGCTTCCCCCTTTGATACTCAAGCTTCTAATTGGTGTAATTGTAATTATCCATGTTTGTAGTCTGGTTTTAAGAAATGAGTTAGTTCCTAAACTTACTGTGATAGGTTATCAACTTGACACACCTGGAGGGAACCTTAATTGTTGAACTTTCTCCATCAGATTGGCAGATTGACCTGGGCAGATTTGTATGGGCCAATTATTATTATTTGAAGTAGTGGTAGTAGTATTACTACTAACTGATGTTCAAAGTCTGGTCCATAGTCATCCCTGGGCAATGTCGTCCCTGAGCAAGTGATGATATTTCAGAAAGGGGACTGTGCAAGCCAGAGGAAGAAAGACAGTAGGCAAGTCTCTCTGGAGTGGTTTCTGCTTCAGTTCCTATTTCTAGGGCAAATGTGGAGCTCTCACACTCTCCTCCCCCAATGTTTGGTTGAGCTGTAAGCTAAGACAAACTTTTTATCACAGCATCAGAAAACCAAACTGTTATTTAGAAATTACATTTACCATATTCTCTCTTAACCTCTTATAGTTTCCTTTCATAATTAATTTTTATACTATTGTTAGTATATCTTATTAAAATCCTGGCTCATAGGTGGCATTTTAATTTGATTAATATGCTTTATTTTTAGTTATTTAAACATTAAAAAAGAAAAAGGAAAAAAGTACCTTGTTTATAGTGTTACCTCTTTATTCTATTGGAATTCATCAATGTTTCTACTTGAGTAGCAGCTCCAGGGTTCTGTTTGTCTTTCTCTAAGTGTTGGTGACAAACTCTTACATATGAGCATAATTTTTTGAGTAATTACTATATATAAATATATATGTGATTGTAAATTGTTGACTTTGTATCTAATTAAAAAGTAAATAATTTGTAGAACTGAATCTGATCCTGTCATTTTCAGCAATCATAAACCCTGCCTTCCTGGTCAGCTGAAACTTACAGCCTTCAGTATCTCATCACACAGTTTATATTTTGATTGAATTTCAGTAGCTTCTTGGGAGTCAGACATCTTTTACATTCAGGCCCTTGGCAAGGAAAATGACAGACTTTGATATAACACTAAATGTGTTTTGCTGAGGCTGTTGCCTGGATATAAAAAAATTAAGGACTTAATGACAGACAGAATGACAGAATTTTACTATAAGGCAAATATAATCTCATGAGCTGCTATCTATCTATAAATTAAAGAAGAAAACATAACATAAGAAAAGTTAACTACAATTTCTTTAAAATATTTTGAGAGTAAAAGCCATTACTTTGGAAAAAAGTATTAAAATAACATTGTTTCCTTTCACTTTTATCATTTTATTTCACTATAAAAAAAGGAAATTTTTATCTCAAGTACATTGATTGGGTAAAAATATTAAGGACTTTGCAAAAATATTGTAATTTAAGAGTAACAAGGGCAGATCTTTTAAATAATAGAATGGAAAAAATCTCTTATTTCATTTTCTTCTTTTCATCCAGTAACATGTTGATAATTGTTTCACTGAGGTTTTCAGGCTTTGGGCGGCTAGAGGTCTAGGCTCATAGACCTGTCATCTTAGATTGCTTAGCTGCCCGCTGCTGTTTAGGCCCTAAAAAATGTCTTAGACACTTATTTTAACATTATGTTGTTTGGCCTATGGCTTAGGCATATTGTTAGCTAGCTCCTGAATCTTAACTCAACTCATTTTTATTAATCTGTTTGTCATGTGGCTTGTGGCTTATTTGTGTTTTTTATGTTTTTTTGAGGGGGGTGGGTTGGTTGGCTTGGTTTTTTTTTTTTTTTTTTTTTTGGTAATTTATGTTGTTTTTGGCTATGGTGCTTGCCAAGGGCCAAAACAGCTCTTTATTTTTTTAAGATTGATATTTATAGCATATAGCATATATATTTCAAGTTCATATTTTAGAATATTGGAGTATTGCTTATTCAACATATCTCTGACATTTTGGAGTACGTATTTCATCTACTTACAATGAAGACAGGCATATAAAAATTCCTAGAAGCAAAAGACTAGCTGAAATAGAGCAAACATAAATAGTAGATGACCTAGGCACATTATAAACACCAACAAGAGTGTCATTTCCCTTGAAAGTTAAGAGTTGTAGCAAACATTGGAGAAACTATTTGGGGACAGGTGGTCAGGGCTGGAAAACACCTACAGACTGGTATCATAGCAGCTGCCTAGTGAGGATGGAATGTAAAGCAGAAAAGGATTGAGTATTTAGTTACCCAAGAATTAAATACCAACTTAATGTAACGACTAAGCACAGTAGGACTCTTGATATAGTAGAAATTGTTCTTTATAACTAATGGTGCTTGCTGAAGAAGCATTTGTACATTTTGGCTAAATTCTGATCCATTTTCATCTCCCTTTCAGAAACTATGCAACATGCTGAGTGTGAACTTCCATTTCAGTGTTTTTGGATTTTCTTGTTACTATGCCAAGTTGTTATCTCCCAAGGCAGAAGTCTCCTATGATTTTGCTGACTTAGAGTCAAATATCGTTGACTTAAAATTCATGGGTCTTATATGTACTTTAATTCAACTATATTTTCAGCTATTTATGGAAGCTCTTCTATATTTTTGTCATCTTGATAATTTATTTAAAATATTTTTAATGAAAATATATAGACATGAGTGTAACAAGGACAATAATAGACATGTTAAAGTATACAACGAAGTCCACTAGGCCTCAGGCCTATTCACAGACTACAGGAAATCAAGAAATATTGAGAGAGAGAAATAGTCTTCCTTAGAGACGACTTGTTTTCTAAAGCCAAATGGTCACCCTGAAAACATACACACTAGTAACGGTACAGATGGTGCAGGCTGTGTTTATGTGTTCAAGTGTGTGTCCGTGTATGTGTGTATGCAGCAAGAATTAAGACAAATATGGCATTGAATGAAGGACAACAAACATGGGTTTATGGAAGTGCATAGAGGGAGGAAAAGAAAGAGAGAATCTATGTATTTATAATCTCAAAAATAAAATAAATAATCAAAATATGCAACACATTTTATCAAATTCTTTTCCTCCCACACTCCTCCCATATCCATCACTTGCCTACTTATCCAACTCATTCCTTCTCTCCCTCTTTTTTCCCCTCTCTTTATAACCCCACTAACCACCAAAAATGAAAGGTAAATAAACAAAGCCTATATGAAATTTGGCCAATAAACATCAAACAAACAAAATTATAGTAAAGCAAACCAGAAAGTGCACAAGAATCTTGGAATCCACTTTGTACTGACCAACTACTCCTGAGCATGATGCCTGTCATATATTGTGGTATACTCAGTGTCATTTACTTGGAGAAAACTGATTTCTCCCTTCCCAGCAGGTAGCAGTCATAAACAGCTTCTTTGTTCGAGGTTATTTTGGGTGTCTAATTTCCCTTCTCAGGGCTAAGATTCTGTCTGGTTTGAAACTGTAAAGATCTTGTACACGCTGCCACAGCCTTTGAGTTCATATATATACTAGTCCTATTGTGTCTATTTTAATAAAATAATTTTAGAAAGTCAACTAAGTAGCTTACATTTCTTTAATGTATTTTAGTCACCAGATATACTGTCAGTAATTTAATGCAACTTGACCATGAATTCTCTATAAAAACTGTTCAATATTCTATTCCATTCTTGTGCTGTATTACAAATACATGTAAAAATACCACCACACACAATGACAATAAACATATAGTGCTTTCCATTCAGTAGGTACTTATCCAGTGCCTTCTTTAGTAATTGACAGCTTATTTTTCAGATGAGAGAATTTATATACTGAAATTAAGTCTCCATAGCCATCTGGGTATAAATGCCAGGGCTGGGATTGAGCTCAGCCTGTCTGTGCCTAGCACACATGAAACACATGAAAATTTCATGTAGCTTAACTATTAAACATAGCTTTTACTTATAAAATGCTATGCTTGTGAAAAAAATGTGATTAAGTTTTGTCAACTTGAATTAAAATTTTCTTTTGTGGCCATATTGTCTTATGACCCATATATTTGGACACACACACACACACACACACACATACAACACCAATAGACTGTTAATAGCCTGTGCATACTTAGTTTTTAGCATTAGTATCATCTCTTTTTAGAATTTTGGGAAAATTTGAAAATTTCATGTACTTTACCTCTATTATTTAGTTAATAGCTTTACAAGAAGATATAAAAAGAGACATAAATCCTTCATAAACAAGACAGGTGAAAGTAAGTTATAACTGGAGTATTTAGCTAAATACTTAGTCAATACTTAATGGTCAAACCATGAGGCTATTAGAGAAATAATCTTTGAGATGCTTGAATTGTTTTTGAGAATAGAGATTATATGTGTGTAAAAATTTCTCTGACCCTCAGTTAATAGAAAATATTTATAAATCCATTACATTTTTACAGACATCCAGTCATTTTTCCACGTTTAAAAAGGATCCTTCTTGTTTTAAATCTAACTGCATGTGTACTGTCTGCATACTGGTCTTTGGTATTCCATGAGCAAATTTCACATTTAATTCACTAAAAACAAGAGTGGAAATATTTTCAATCAATAAAACACAGAGCAAACCTCAAATTCTCACTTATTTCAAAGTAAAAAGGAATTAAAAGTTTTATAAAACTTAGTTTTTCTTGCCACAGCCACAGATTAAGAGGAAATACAGTTGATTCTAAATAGTATGTATGTGTCCTGTGAACATACTGTCAACATAACTGAAGTATTATCCTACTTTCCTGAATCCATGTCTGATATCTGAGATTAAAGATGATACTGACAGCTCCATACAGTTGTCATAGCCAGCATATTCACCAACTATTTTCTTTCTGAGCATCATTATTTTTGACAATATCCAAGATGATGCAGGAGTAGAAAGCAAATCACAAGGTTGGACTTAAATGAATGTCTTGGCTCTCTTCTTGTCATGAAAGCTTCCTGCCTCTCTCCTCTGTGAAAGTCACCACTAGCTAGTTTTATTATGGTCCCTCATCCTTTGGGAAAAGACGTAAGGAAAAAAATGAATGAAACAGAAAAATAAAAACAAAAGGAGGATCTCTTGTAGGTCAGGCTGGCCTCAACCTGGCTATGGAGTTCTGGAACTTCTGAGCCTCCTACTTTTGCATTGGAAAGGATGGGTTTATAAGTGTGACACCTATTTCCCAGCAATACATTTTGTTAGTTTTGTTATGAACATTACCACTTAGTAACCATCTAATCAAAAGCAAACACTATGTAGATACCAACACCAGAGTAATAGCCAATAGTCACTGATAGCTTTCTAATATACTTTCATCATAAAGCAGAGTTTGATAGGATATTGTGATGAGTTCTATGATTTTTATTCTGTGTACATGTGTGTGTGTGTGTGTGTGTGTGTGTGTGTGTGTGTGTGTGTGTGTTTGTGTGTGTGGCTATCTAGGCCAGCTCAGAATTTGCTATGTAGCTAATGTTTGTCTTGAACTCATGGAAGCCTTCTTACCTTTCCCTCCTGAATCCTGATATTGCAAGTATAAACAATCACACCCGCTCTCTGATTAGGTTTTCAGTGAGGAAGCTTCATAAAGACACTAAAAAGATAAAATTATTGAGTCCAGAGTACACAGGCAGTAGTTTAGTATGTATGGTTTGTATTTCACAAGGCTGTGGATTACTCTTCTGTTTTCATTCATTAGATTCTTGGGCAAAAGCTCCAATAAATCATGTTCTCTACATTGGGGTAGGAGAGGCAGGTAGAAAATGGAAATGTGTTTCCTCACTGCAGATAACCAAGAAGATACATTTCCACAGGCTTATCATTTGATTAAAGCTTAAGTTTACAACAACATGCTTAGATAAAAAGAATGGAGATATAAGTGTTTATACAATGCCCTTAGCATCAAGATCCTGTTTCTGATGTTAGTTTTTGATAAATGTATAAATGCTGTATGTTTTTCCTAATAAAAGAGAGAGAATTTTTTCCACGTCTAATAGCAGGTAGAAGGCTAGAGATGAGAAGAAGCCACCAGTACACAGAGAAGGAACTCCTCATTAGTGATCTTGTTTCCGGTGACTTCGGGCCTATCCCTACTGAGTAGGAGGGAAAACAGCTGTAATGCATGCTGTCATGTACCACTGACTTTTATCAGGCTAGCCTGGTCTCTTTTTATGTATTCAGTAGGAAAACTATTTTATGCTACTTTAGTTTATATTTTACCTCATACACTATGTACCTGACATCACTATGATTTCTTTGCAAGTATTATAATTTTGGTGATTATAAGTATTCAAAGTTTAATTACACAAGAGTATTTCTCTTCCATTTTTAATTTCTTACTGTAAAAATCCCTTTACTTAATAGAATTTATTTTACAGATACAAGTAATTACATTTTTTTAATTTTTAAAAATTTTAAATATTTCTGTCACTTTAGCCTTTCAAATTTTTGGTTATTTTAAAATTTTAATATTTAAATATGTTTTAATCTCATTTCCCCTATCTCTAGTTCATTTAGATTCTTTCTTATCACTCAACTTTAAGTTCTTTCTCAAAACAAACAAACAAACAAACAAAAAGCCAATAAAATAACAAAACACACAAATTCTAGAAGACAAAATATATCATCCCCCAAAATGCAAAACTAAGCAAAAAGAAAATAAAAAAACAAGTCCACAAATCTGTAAATAATAAATACATAAATAATAAGAAAATAAAAACAAAAACAACCAAAAATCTTGTGGACTTCATTAAATGTTGCTCAGTTACTGAGCATGATACACCCCGTGTTGATCCACTGGGAAAAAAAAAGATTTTGGTCTCTCACCAAGTATAAATGGTGAGTTCTGTTGTTAAACTTTACTCTAATGGCTAAGCTTATATTCACCCATTTATCTATTTTAAGCATATAATAAAATAAAATATGAAATAACAAAATTTTGACATTGCAGTTGGACAAGACAGACCAAGAGAAGAAAAAGAGCTCAGGAGAAGGCACAAGAGTCAGAGACCCTGTGGATTGCACATTGGGGAATTCCACCAAAACATTGAAGGCTGTAATGTAAGCATAGAGAACCTGGTGTAGACATGTGCTGACCTTTCACAAGCTGTGTTAACCTCTATGAATTCATACAAGGATTTCTCATGTTAATTTAGAATGTCTTTTATCTATTTATTTGTTTGCTTGCTTTTTTCTTGCCCTCTAGCTCTTAGCCTTTCTCTGTCTCTTCTGTGAGGTTCTCTGAGGTCTGAGGAGAGGAATTTGAAGGAGACATATTTAAGGCTGAGTGTTCCAAGGTCTCTCACTCCCCCTGGAATGTCAGGCTGTGGGTCTCTATATTCTTCTCATTGTAGGAGGAAGCTTTTCTGATAGTAGTAGAACAGGACACTAATCTAGAAGTAGAAGTATAATAGAATATCACTAGATGTCATTATATCACTACCCCCCCCCCTTTTTGGACCAGTACTACTTGGTTTTACCTGGGTCCCTGGACTATCTATTCTCATGTTCTTGATCATGCAAACAATATTGAATATGGGCTCCCTATCATGGAACAGGCTTGTGAGTCTTGATGGAGAGTTGACTCTGACATTCATGGAGTTACAGTTGCTTGCAGCCCTTCAACAGATGGCAGGCTTTAGATTCATGGACAAAATTAACAGTTAATTTTGTAGATAATTAAAGAAAGGAATAGTACTGATCACACACTCCCATTTCCCCATACACACCCACTCCCACACCACACAGGCAGCTGCAATGATACTTACACTTTTGTATCTTTGTGGGAAATTAATAGTTTGTACCAGTATTGGTGGTAATCTTAAATTCTAACTTTGGGTCTTACTAAACCCACTTCTCCAGGTCTATGATTCTCTGCATTTTTAATACATTCATTTGTGCTAATTTCAACATGAATTTGTTGTCATATTTTGCCACTACAATCTCTTCTTGAAGCAAATGAAAGGTTAGGAATAGACAATGAACATTTTCTGTGAGTTTATGACAATGCTTCTTTTTTTCATAGAACAAATAAACCCAAAATGCAAACTGAAATTACTTTTTTTGCTGAAAAATGAATATACTCCAAAATATTAAGATAATGACAAGAATTTGAAAGAAACATTTGGAAGACATGCATTGTGAAGAGCTAGTACTCCAAAACTGGATATCTGAAGAGGAATGATTTTGCAAGTTTATAATTTGAAAATTAGAAAAGAAATCATGATCTTGTCATATATTATCAATGTTTTATTCTAAGAAGTTCTACATGAAAGATACCATCTTTAATTTTGATGTGATTTCCAATACATTGGGCACTATAATTAGTTTTAAGATGTAATTTTCTGTATTCATTAGAACCAATGATTTATGACACATTCCAGTAAAGAAAACACAGTGCTGTGCTGTTGGCTATCCACTGTGCAGCACTAATCTAAGAATGTTGAAATAAATAGCTTTGATTTTTTTCTTTCACTTTAAAGAACTTGAAAAATACTTTATAGTATTCTTCTTAAAAAGCTGGCATAAATAAATTCTAGATGCTGACTCCTTGAGCTTAGTCTCTGGCTCCTTTATGAAGTGTGTGATCTTAGATACACTGCTTAATTTTCCTATGTTTCTGATCCTAATCCTGAGAATGAGAGTTTGTAATAATTAAATGAATAACTTAAGAAAAGATACAAAGTACTTTTACGCATTAATTTAATATGCTGCTTTCACACAGTACACAATATACTGTGATCAAATTGGGTAATCAACTTTGGCATGAAAGTATTTTTTTTTTCAGGATCTGTGCTGGGGAGTGCTTCAGCAATTAAAAACACTTGACACTCTTGTAGAGAACAAGAGTTTCAGTTCCAGCACTAATATTACATGGCTTATAATACCTGTAAATTAAGCTCAAATGAATCTGATACCCTCTTTGGGATTTCGCACACATGTACACATGTAAACATAGTCAAACCACACATATACATAAATAAATAATCTTTAAATTCTAATGTATTATTATTTATAATTTTATACTTAATGTTTTTCTTTTCTAAATTATTTATCTAAAATAATATTTCTAGTTTAGAAAACGATTGATTAATTCTTAATAGAATAAAAGCTCTAGCTATCTACAGGGTTAACAAATTTGTAAATGTTTTGTTGTTATCGTTTATAAGTTGTGTTGATTAAATATATATTATTCTTCAGATAATGGCAATAAACCTTTTAAAGAAATGAATTGTAAAATGACAAGTCCCACTCTTTCTCACATACAAACACATACACAGAATTAAAATTCCTAATTTAAACCATAGGTAGGTTTTAGTAAGTGAGTGACTACCAACTACAGATCATATGTATAAATATAACAAATGGTCTGACATATCTTTAAATCTTGCATTTTCTTTGAGAAATGTCTTCATTTTTTCCAGTTCCTTCCTCACATCCCTTTCTTTTTGCTTTTTTCTTTAAATCCCTTCCATGAATAATTAAGCATTCCATGGTGTTTTCTATGTGAGTCACTGTGCTAAACCTTTGAAATGACAGAGCAGTACATAAAGGGTGAGAATCATCACTAGACATTATATCAAACACATTTGTGGCATCTGCATTTTTTCATTGTACCCTTCTTGCAACTGGCACCATCCCTTTCTTGTCATTTAGCTTTTTATCTCTCTGCCTATTAGATGCACGTAAGTCTGTGGCCAGTTTCTAATCAGTAGGGCTCAGGAAGTTGAAAATACTTTGCAGATATAATTGAAATACTTAATCAGTTAACTTCAAGTTAATTAAAATACACACTCTTCTTTATGAATGTGACCTAAACAGGTTGATGTTTAACATTGAGACATAAAAGCCCTTTGAGAGAAGATAACAGCAGAAAAAACCTTCCAGAAGAGTAATAATTCTGTGCTTTAAAACATAAACAGACTTTTGGAGATGCCCTGGGGGATGATCTATTACCATTCAGAGTAATTCCCAGATGAGAGCAGAGAAATATTTAGGGCTTTCAGTTTTATAACCACAAGGTATTGGATTCTGCTAAACTGGAGTAAATGGGAATTAGAACTTGACTTGAAAATTCTGTGAAAAGGTAGCCCCAGTCCCTACCTTGATATTTCAGTATAATAATTTTCCTAACATACAGAAGAAAAGGAAAAAAACAAAACAAAACAAAAAAAACCGTAGTATTTTACTGTGCTATGTAGTGGGATTATGTTGTTACATTGTAAATAATTGTACTGCCTACTGGTTTAGTAAAAACGCTGATTGGCCAAAGGCAGACAGGAAGTGTGGACAGGGCTACCAGACTAAGAAAACTCTGGGAACAGGAAGAACAGGGCAGAAATGCCACAGAGATGCCATAGAGTCCCCAGACAAGCCAGAAGATGCAGAGGACAACTATGCTGCTCTGAGAAAAGGTACCAAGCACTATGGCTGAACAGGATAAGAATCATGGGTTAGTTTAAGGGTAAAGAGTTAGCACGTTATATGCATGGACCCCAGGTCAATCAGCATACAGTTAATGTAAGTGTCTGTGTGTCTCTGTGGGACTGTGGGTCTGCTAGACTGTAGGACTGTGGATCTGCGGGTCTGCAGGTCTGCGGGTCTGGGACTGTGGGTCTGTGGGTCTGAGGATCTGAGGGTCTGAGGGTCTGGGTCCGCTGGTCTGTAGCACCTCAAGGCTAGGCTGAAAAGTCCAGGCCTGAAACATAATACCACAGTGTTAAATTGTGGTGATTGATGTAGTGAAGAGCAGGTGCTATCACCTTGGCCTAGAGGCATGGCCTTTTCGCCAGCATAGATCTGAGATTCACCTGTGACCACTGAAGCTGTAGAATTGAGGCATGGCTAAAGCAGCTTAACATGGGGTGCATGGATGCAGGCTCTCTCTCTTTGCTTCCTGTTTGCCCTTAAACAGAAGATCTGATCTAATCTATTGAGTTTCAGCACATAGACCAGCCAGCCTTCCAAAACCCACACAGCTGTGTTTAATCTCTTGTATTTGTGAATGTTTTTCTATAAACCCCTTAATAAATATTAACCTTTTAAAGTCAATTACTAGAGATTATTATAGCAACTATATCTGGCATTAAAATGTCTAATATATCAACTTTCCAATTGGTTGCTGGTGTTGTAAAATTTTCAAGGCAGTATGCTTAAAATACATGAAGAACATACACATACACACACACACACACACACACACACACACACACACACACACACACACACACACAAAGATTGTTTACCGAATAGTGCTCTGACTGACAGCTTGGAAGATTTTTATGAATAGCAATGCTGCTAATGACCTAACATTGCTGTCTATAGCATATGAGTTTCCATGGCTACTCTGATTAAGAGACAGAGTGCTGAGAACATCTTTAGACTTTACTTGTATAGAAGTCTGGGGCATTTAGAAATTGATGGAGAAAGCAATGAGACTTTATAAGCAGAAATGCTTACACAGATCTTTTTTTTGCTTTTGAAAGTTTTTCTATTAGTTGTTTGGCTTTATAATTAGTGACTCAAAGGACTACTCTTCTTTTTAGTGTTAAATAAGGTATTTAATTGCAGGGTAACTCCATTGAGATGTTTGGGATATTTAAGAAGTGTTCAGTTTATGAGTGCTCATGGAGAGATCCATGCTGCTCTCCAGACACTTCATGGGCATTGGTGAGTTCTTGCTCTCTAAGACTGAGTCAGTTACTTTGAGTATGGATCATAAAACAAGGTCGTATATTATGTTTCAGTTTTTAATGCTTCAACTTGCTTTTGTGACTATCTATTGTTTTATAAGGCCTTGCTCAACGTGACTAACCTGTCATGTTTCCAACTATGAGCTAGCTACATATTTTTAATAAATATATTTAGTTGGTTTCAGATAATTTCTACAAAACTAGAAAAGGTTCTAAGATATCTTGTATGGTGATAAGCACATACCATGCATTCTATAAGCAGCTTGTGTGAGATCAAATCCAGGCTATGTGGTTCACTAATGGTGTAGTTCAGTATCATTTATATTGTATTGGCCATACTTTTAAAACCCTGTCTTAATAATGCTAATACTAATGTTGCTCTGTCCAGAAACTAACAAAAGTGTCTAATAATTTGAAGAGTATGTTTATGAAGAACATTTACTGTCTAGTATAAGGATAAGCATGACAAGATTTAAACTATCTTCAAAAAATTACTAATATAGCTTTTATAAATATTAAATAGAAATTTCTGAAGGAAAAAAATCTTCCCAGTTTTAATCAAGCACCAATTTAAGATCTAAAGAATCACGATTAGATTTTTAGATGTGCCGTTTTGTATTAAAATATGAATTAGCAGAATCAAATGTGACATTTCAACTGTGTACTCATAATCTTTAAAATAATGTACAGAACATACATAAAACTATTAATCAAATAATAGATTTTACACAGGTATATTCATAGGTGACATTTTGCAAATGTATCATCTGTTGTATTGGTATGTCAGGTGAGCCCAAAAACAAAGGACAAAACTACAATTAGGAGTAAATGATTTTAATCCAATTATTCTGTTAACTGAAACAAACCCATGATTACATCATGATTTGTGAGATTTTATGGGCATGTTCTATTATCAATTTTCTACTCACCACATACTGTAATTTGGTATTTAATTATGTGTATGATAAATTATCAGCTATAACTTGATGTGGGAATACCTTTCTGTATGCTGTGGTTAGCAATCTTTAAATAAAGGAGCTGTTTTGGCCCATGACAGGCACCATAGAAAAAGTAGGAAGAGGAATCAGAATAGGTAGGAGGAGCAGGGTGGAGTCAGAGACAGAAGGAGCCAGAAGCCCAAAGGAGCAACATGCAAGGAACACAGGTGAGCCACAGGCCACATGGCAGACAGATTAAAGAAAATGGGTTGAGCTAAGATGTAAGAGCTAGCTAGCAATGTGCCTGAGCCATAGGCCAAACAGCATGAAGTTAATATAAGCGTCTGAGTCATTTCTGGGGCCTGAGCAGCAGCGGGTGGCTAAGAGGTCTGGGGCTGCAGGTGTGTGAGTCTGGGCCTCTGGTTGCCCAAGACTAAGAAACTACTACATTGTAACAATAACTTATTATATTAAAACAATAAAATATGCTTTTATTTATTTTTTGCAGAAATTAATGATTTAAAACTGGTGTACATTTCAAAAGTGGCAAAATATAGTGAATAGCTTAACACCTCTTTTAAAATTGTATCATTGAATTTTGAACATAACAAAGAGAAATGTATTTATTAAGTTTCAAGTATGGAAATGTTTACATTATTTTATGTATCATTTACGGATTTATAATTGAAACAAAATAGAATTTTTTTGTCAATTTTGTATAGATAAATAATGAATTATATGACTGGAAATTTTTTCACCTGAGGATTTTTAAATCACTTAAAGTGACTGAGAAATAAGCAGGCACCTAATTGAAATGTTATAATATACTGAGAAGTCTGACTATGAGTCACCTGTGGGCTCAAAGGACACTAGTAATTTTCCACAGAAAGAGTATATGAATCAACAAGAATCAAAGGAAGAGAGTTATCTGGGACCCCTGTTACTAGGACTAAAGATTTTCTTTGCTGCAAACGTACACAGTATGAATTCTGAAACATTCAAAAAACTATCCTGTTGCAAATCCAGAAGCATATGTCTCTAAAGCAATTCACAACTATTTACAAGCTGCTATACAGGAATTTGATAGGAGATATCCAAATTGTTAAGGTCTCTCCCAATCAGAGTTGAGACTTGCTTCCACATATTAAAGAAACAGGTGGCACTTGTTTTGCAGAATCTAGATTATTTTACTTAGCATGACAATGTCAATAAAACTTCTCTAGAAACACAAACCCAACCCCTGCAGTGGAGAAGGAAGTGTGGTATGTTCCTTTCTCCTCAATATTACCCGCTTTCTGATTAACACAACTTGTGTTTGGTGCAGAGCTGATTTTTTTTTAATTGTAGCTTGACAACTCTATTTCTCCCAGAAAGAGGTTGTTCCCCCACATTTTCTTTATCTCTTGGCATTCCATTTATTCTTGTTCTTTTTTATATTCAAAATTATTTACAAATAAAACGGTATATAAACTTAACAATGTAGTGATTTGAATGTTTGTATGATATAGTCATCTATTTATTTATTTCTGACGATATATTTTCAAGTCTGTTGTTAGAATCTTTCAAGCATACACCACCTTGTTGTTAACTAGCCATCAGTTTTTACCATAAGATTTCATTAGGAATTGGTACTTAGTCCTTGAGCTGAGTGCTATTCTCTAGTCCTAAATTGATGCACATCCTGTTTATTTGTCTGTGCTAAGCAGATTTTTTCTTGCTCTGCTAGATACCTGACATACACATCTGAAGGGGCTAAGGATCTATATTATTTTTGGTTTTATAGTTTCAGTCCATCACAGAGGTAGTAGGTAGAGGACAACACGGAGGCCAGAAAACCGAGAGAGAAGGTTCTTCCTAGTTGGTTTGTTTCTTTTTTTTTCTTTATATTTCTTCATCCCCAGCCCACGGGTAGCACCACATTCATGGCGGTTCTGATGCCCTCAGTCAGCCTTCCTAAAACTATGCTGAAAGAAAAACACAGAGGTGTACTTTCCTAAGGTCCTAGGACATTAGGGTGTGCTTCCTTTGTCACTATCCCAAAACCATTTTCTTATCTTCATCTTATTCTCCTTACTGTTTTAAATAACAAAATATGCTTTCCACAGAATGTTTAGTAGCTTTAATACTACTTTCTGATCTCTGTGAATTAATGACAATCAATTCTCCATAAAGGTAAGTGGTTTTCTAGGAAATAGTTCCTAACATTGCAGACAAGTCATTACTGTCTATAATTCCTCACTAGTTAAATGCTGTTCTTTCTAAGAACTGATGAATTCTGCACAAAGGTTGTAAAATGTCTATGTAAGAGGTCTATTTGAAAGCCAACATTCTGTTAGAAGTAAAGAGGTATGCCATTTTCAGTGCATACTATTCCCAACAACCTTTACAAGTACTGGTAACAAAGCTAAGTATTATAACCAAACATTTTACATTTTTATCTTACATAATACAAATATCAAAGTTTCTGAACATTTTCAGGTTGATTCAGAACAGCACCAGTAATTTTTTTTTCTTATTTTTAATATTTGATGATTCTCTCTGGTGTGAGAATGTACTCTGCAGGGTATGAAAATAAAACCTGGAGACCAATCCAGTCAAAAAACCTCATAAGTACCCGGCCTTAGCTTGGCTTGCTTCTTGCCAGCTTTTCTTAACTTTAAATCATCTCATCTACCATTTGCCACTGGGCTTTTCCATTCTTTCTCCAAGTCTGACTGTTAAACTGTGTGACTGGTGTCTGGCTCCTGAAGTCTTCCTCCCTTGTTATCTTGCTCTTTTATTCCTTCTTCCTACATTTCATTCTTTGTTTATCCTCTCTGCCTGCCAGCCCTCACTCCCTTTTCTCATGCCTTGTTATTTGCTGTTCAACTCTTTATTGGGGCATCATTTGTTTTAGACAGGCACATTAACACAACTTCACCAAGTTAAACAAATACAACATAAATGAATGCAACACATCTTTGCATCATTAAACAAATGTTTCACAGCAAATATATGTAATAAATTTTACAATAATAATCTACAAAAATGTAATTCATAATTATATACTATAATATATTTTCACAGTTGTACAATGCAAATTCCTATTTATCAAGAAAGTGCTTTAAAAATAAAAATTAAAAAAAATGAGGGGCTGCAGAGAGGGCACAAGTAGTAACATGGATATATATAATACATTTTACAATAATAATCTACAAAAACCCTTAATTTATAATTATGTAATATAATATGTTTCACAGATGTACAACAGAAATTCCTATTACTTTATCAAGAAAGTGCTTTAAAAGGAAAATAAAATGAGGAGCTGCAGAGAGGGCACAAGCAGTAACATGTTTGTATATGCATAGAATCTTGAGTTCAATTCCCATTACCCAGATAAACACATTGGGAAGAGTCTTTACAATACCATACAATACAATACCATAATTGTATTGGTGAGGAGGCATAATTCATAAGTAAGAGGATTTGTTGGGGCTTCCTGGCTAGTCAGTATATCTGATCATTGGGTTCAGTGAGATACTTTGTCTCAAAAACTAAAGTGCAGAATGGTTGAAGAAATCACCCCAAGACCTCAGCTTTTATACACACACTCATGAGCATATGCATTCACACAACATGTGCATCTCACAGGAATTCATATAGGAACAGATATTCACATAATTAAAACTTTTATTAAAAAAATAAAGATATCCAAATCCAGTTAGGAAGAATCTCGGGTGGTTCTGGCACTGTCCAGCTTATTTGTAGGGCCAGAGTTGTAGTGATTTTCAAGGACTGTGCACTTTTAGCTGGAAACTTTAAGTCTCATCCTCTAGAAAATGTTACAAAAATATGCCACTCATCAAGTTTTGTGCGGAGAAACACAAATAACATGTTTAGAAAATGGATAAGCCTCAGGTAGGACGGCCTCCAGGTCTGGGCAACAGGACACAAAATGTGTCCTCTAACCCATCATAGCTCCAGCTGCAGGCTAGCAAGCAGGACTCTAACCTGACTGTCTACACCTCTCATTGGACCTATTACCCCGAAAGTCTAATCCATGTCCTCAAATCACCCATCCCACCAAACTCAACTGCTTCCTGAGACAAAGCTTCTGGAGAGCACACCAGAAGAGGAGAGTTACCCTCCTCCTTTCTGGCCAGCCAGGACAACCAGGACAGCCTCCCAGGTCTGGGCAGCAGGGCATAAAATGTGACTCCTAATCTATCTCAGCTCCAGCTACATACAAGCAAGCAGGAGTCCTACATGCAAGTCTGATTATCTAGACCTCTTACTCTACTTTGTATTTCATAAGGCTCATTCCATTTTCAAAATGCACATATTCCAATTCTAGCTGGTTCCTAAGACATAACCTCTGGGGACCTCCATTACAAGAGCTGCTCCTGAGACACAGCCTTGGGAGAGTCCCATCATAAGAATGGCTTCCTGAGACACAAGACTCTGGGGAGCTCCTTCAAAAGAGTTCCAGATGCAGATCTCAGTTGCTCCCTGAGACACAGACTCCACTGCTTCCAAGCTCTCCAAGAGCTCCCATTGCACCAAGAACACCTAGTAGACCAAAAACAGTAGACCAAAAAGGTGATAGAACCTTTTAAAGAGTTAATTTAAAAAGAAATGAAAAACTACCATAAGGACATAAAGAAAAAGGCAAGCAAGAAATTTGAAGAAAACAATTCATCTCTTAAAGAAAGATTAGACAACCAAGAAAAAGCAATCAAACAGGTGATGTAAGCAATGTAAGATGTAAAAACTGAAATAGAAGCAATAAAGGAGACACAACAGAGAGAATGCAAGTATAATTAACAGAATACAAGAGATGGAAAAGGGAATATTGATGCAGAAGATTCGATGTAGGGAATAGGTTCATCAGCCAAAGAAAATTCTAATGTAAAAAAACATAACACAAAACATGCATGAAATCTGGGATTCCAATTAAAGACCAAACCTAAAAATACTAGGAATAGAAGAAGATAACAGCTCAAAGGCACAGAAAATATATTCAACAAACTCTTAGAAGAAAACTTCCCAATCTAACAAAGAAAATGCCTATGAAAATAAAAGAAGCTTACAAAATCCAGGAATGGGAACCCATGGTATACAAAATCCAAGAATGGGTGGGCTGTATTGCAATACTGGAAAAGGGTAGTGATGCATCTTATTCTCAGAACAGTTCAGGTCAACCCCTAATGGGATATTATGGTACTAGAGATAATCTATCTAAGGTGGTAAACATGACAGGGCTACACCCCTTCCCCACCACTGTTGTTTCTGGCTACTATTCAGACAAAGAAAGCTCCTGGGGGATCCTCAGAATATGTAGAGTATAGTTATGAACCAGTACATATGAGAGACATCAAGGATTTTAAAGAGGCAATATCAATGTACAGTATTCACTCTACTTATGTAAAGCAGTATCTAAATTCATGGTCAGCAAAAAACCAAATCACCTCAATTGATTGGATGCAGCTAACGACTTCTATCTTGTACCAAAGTCAGAATTTACAGAGGAGAAGTTGGTTTAGAAAGGAGGCCAGGACCTTAGAACAACAAGGAAAAATTAGGGGTTTCTTTGCTTCTTAGAACCTATACCTTGGTGAAGGCATGCTTGCTGATATGAAGGCTCAAACTACTTATGACGAGCATACTTTATTACTATGCTGTACGGCTGCACTGAATGTTTGGGAAAAGATTTTGGACCCAGGTCAAAAAATTGAGTCTTATACTAAGATCAAACAAGGCTTAAAAGAGCCTTATACTGACTTTCTACAGAGGCTTACCATGGCTGTACATACAGCAATATCAGATCCAGAAGTTAGGAAGCAATTAATACTTTCTCTGGCCTTTGATCATGCTAATCTGGAATGTAGAAGAATGCTTCTGCCTTTAAAGATCAGAGCCGCACCTATAGAAGAATGGATTCAATATGCAATCAATGCTGAGTCTCTTCATTGCAATGAGGAGAATTGGGTAGGCCAAGTGGTTGCTAATGTTAGGGTGAGGAACCAAGGCATCACTTGTTTCAACTGTGGTAAACAAGGCCGTATAAGATGTAATTGTACACAAGGTACTCTTGGAAATAATGCCTGATCTAGGTTTAATTCAAACAGAAGGCCATTGCCTTCTGGATTATGCAGAAGGTGTGGCAAGGGACAGCATTGGACCAATGAATGTAGATCTACCAGGGATAAAGAAGGCAACCCTCTACCATTGGGAAACACCTTTTGGGGCTTCCCCCGGGAAGCCCCCAAAACTCAGACTCCAAATTCGAGGATGGTAAGATCATATCCAGTCATAGTAAAAGACCAGAATTCTCAGGACATATAGAGCACCCAATACCTGATCTAGAAGATCATACAGTATTAGATAATAACATAAATTCAAAAGAAAATTCAGAAATTCCCCAAAAAAATCACAAAATGAATATTATGGCGGACTTAAATAAATGGACAAAGACCAAAATTGAAAATACAGATAGATAATATTTATATCCAGGGTTTAGACAACACATGGGCTGATGTTTCAATCATAACACCACAATCATGGCACCCCAGATGGCCTTTATGGGCAGTTGATATCCAATTTCTCGGTATTAAAACAATATCTTAGGTGAAACAGAGTGTGAGATAGCTTGAATGCATAGGACCAGAAGGTCAGAAAGGATGGTTGAAGCCATACATAGCTGACATAGCAGTGAATCTGTGGGGTCGTGACCTTCTAACACAATGGAATACCCAGATTAAAATCCCTCCTGGTTCTGATATCAACTGGAGACTCAATTATGTTTCCAAAAATGATGCTTTAAGGTGCTATGAAGAAAATTCACCAGGCATTCAGGTTGTACAAAATAATTTCCCAATAACCATAGAACCTCAAAGGACACTCACAGCACTGCCTTTGAAATGGTTAAAAGAGACTCCTATTTGGGTTCAACAATGGCCTTTGATGAGAGAAAAACTTCAAGCTTTTGAACAGTTGGTACAGGAGCAGTTACAGGTTCAGCATATCGAAGAATCAACACGGAATTCTCCTGTTCTTGTTGTCAAGAAAAAATCTGGACAAAGGAGGATGGTGACAGATCTAAGAGCAATTAATAAGGTGACTCAACCTGTGAGCTCTTCACAATCTGGTATTCCCCTGCCTTCTTGGCTACCTAATGGGTGGCCTATTGCAGTTATTGATTTGAAGTTTTTTTTTTTTTTTTACCATACCTTTACAGGAACAGGACAAGGAGAAATTTGCTTTCACAGTGCCTACTCTTGATAATTCAGGGCCAGTTAAGAGGTACCAATGGAGAGTCCTTCCCCAAGGAATGTTGAATAGTCCCACCTTATGCCAATATTTTTTACAACAAACACTGGAAATACTGCTCAAGTGCTTCCCACAGTCTATCATTTACCATTATATGGGCAATATTTTGTTGGCAGACCCAAACCCCAAAACATTAGAAATATTGTTTAAAGAACTAAGAAAAATATTACCTGATTTGGGACTACAAATTGCTCCAGAGAAAGTTGAGAGGGGAGATTCTATCAATTATTTAGGATATAAAACAGGTTTACAAAAAATTAGTCCACAAAAGGTAAAATTAAATTGAAGATTCTTAAAGATTTTCAAAAGTTACTAGGAGATATTGCTCATATACGACCCATGACTGGTATAAAAAACTATAAGCTAGTTAATTTGTTTAAGACTTTGGATGGTGAAAAGGATCTAAGTAGTCCAAGAGAATTATCTGATGAGGCTGAAAAAGAATTAGAGTTGGTGGAAAAGAAACTTCAAGAAGCACATGTAGATCATGTGGATTCAGACCTAGATTGTATACTTGTTATTTTACCCTCTAGACAATCTCCAACAGGAATCTTAATGCAAAGAGAAAGCATCATATTAGAATGGATATTTCAGCCACATAGGCCAAGCAAGAATATGAAGACATATATCGAAAGAAATTCTGATCTGATTTTTAAAGGTAAATTAAGGCTTCGCCAATTGACTGGAAAGGACCATGCAGAAATTGCTATGCCTTTGACTAATGAAGAAACTGAACAATTATGGGCAGACAGTGAACCTTGGCAAAAGGCTTGTAGTGACTTTTTAGGAGAGATTAATAATGAATATCCTTGAAACAAGAGAATTCAATTCATAAAGGAAACTAATTGGATCTTTCCTCATGTGGTACAGGATAAACCCATTTCTGGAGCCCCTACATTTTATACTGATGCGAAAAATTTAGGAAAGGCTTGCTACAAGTCTGAAAACTTAATTAAGGTGTCTCAGAGCCCTTATACCTCTGTTCAGAACTCAGAACTATATGCAATTATTATGGTGTTGTTGGGTTTCACAGAGCCTCTAAAAGTAATTACTAACTCTCAATATGCAGAAAGAGTTGTTTTACATATTGAAACTGCTGACTTCATTCCTGATGATACAGACTTGACCTTACTGTTCATACAACTATAAGATATCATCAGAGATATGATACATCCTATGTACATAACACATTTCAGGGCACACATGGGTCTCCCAGGCCCTCTAGTGCAGGGTAATAATGAAATAGATCGGTTGCTGATAGGAAACGTGCTAGAGGCCACAGAATTTCATGAGAAGCATCATGTTAACTGCAAATGACTAAAGAAGAGTTTTTCTATCACTTGGCATCAAGCAAATGAAATAGTAAGGAGTTGTAACACTTGCTCTTTCTATATCCAACCATCTCTACCTGCAGGAAGTAATCCTAAGGGTACACAGAGAAATGAGATCTGGCAAATGGATGTGTTTCACTTCCCAGAATTCAGAAAGATGCTGAGAGACATTGGGTAATAGAGAAATCTTCTGAGATAAATCAACCCATCTACTTCAAAGATGTGTTGACTTCAGAGTGGAAGCCAGGATATGTGCTTCGATGGGGTAGGAGTTTTGCTTTTGTTTCAACAGGGAAAGAAAAGATATGGGTACTGACAAAACTAATAAAAGTCAACTTTGAAAAGAAGTCCCTTCCTGAGGAGGAGAAATAATTGCTCATCCCTGATAAGACAAATGGACATGTGGTAAGGAAAACAAATTTAACAAACCTGGGGCAGGGTCTCTATTTTGTCTTTACAGGAAAATGGATACAACTGTTTTAAAAACAGTGACTAGACATTGAATAATTACTCACCTGCTATCGTAGAGAGATATATGATGAAGGGATGTAAAAGATGGATAGTGAGACCAACTGATACGTATATGCACTACTGGGTAATCTCTCAATTCTTACTGCTTTGCATCTTGAATCTACACCTCAAAATAAAAGTGGTCCTGATTTGACTATTAATAGGGTTGGATTTGGATTGGGAGCAAGTGGCTTTCTCCCTCTCTAAACCCAAGCATATTGGTAAAGAAAATGTAAAGAATTCTGTCTTATATGAGAAAATCCACCTGGTGTGAGACAGAAGACAGAATGTTTAGGGACCAATATTATTGTGACTTCATCTTAAACCTTGTTTCTCTCTGTATCTGCACATTTCAAACATCCTGTCTGCATACAATCTCCTGAAGTCATAGAAGATATGAGTATCTTTTTTGAGTATCAACAATGCTTAAGTTTTCCACTGTAAATAACATTTCCTCCTATCAGCCATCTACAAAGAATCTGGAACTGAGATGGGGCCCCCACTGCAACAACTCGTACTAGTGAAACAAGAATAAAAGGGAGAGTATGAGAGAGAGAGAGTAAGAGACAGGTAGACAGACAGACAGAGGCAAAAATAGAAAAATCAAGAACCTGGTGCGCACTAATCAATGATTGTTTTCAGAAAATAGATTATTCAAAAACAGCTGCAAGATAGCTCTCTATGATTATCCTTAAGATCACACTTCTAATTAGAATTCCAGATGGAGTTAACCACTATTTTGAGAATGGTTATAAAGGTATACAGTCAGTCCATTAAGATATAACCATTGTTTTAGCTTTTACAAGATCCCAAAGAGATGCCATTGCACTTAAGTCAGCAGGAAGCAACTTTATGAAAGACTACGCCCAGTTTCCCCATAAGTTTTGTGTTCTGAGGGTTGTGGCTAATTATTATTCTAATAGAATAGTTATAAGTTAAAATTGGGTGAAGGACAGAACTTTAATATAGCATCAAGATCTCTTTTGAAGAAGAGAAAGTGGATAGATAGGATAGATAAAGGTAGATTATTCTACCTACCTATACACAATTCTAGCTGAATGTACGGGCTAAGCTAAAGACAATTTGCACTGGCATAGATATGTGTATATTGATACAAATGTGAAATCATTTTATATGTTTAATTGTGATAATTTGTACATTGGTACATAGTTTAATCTGAAAATGCTTTATATAACCAAAGTAACTTGTACTTCGATATAAATCTGAATCTGTAACTATTATGTTAAATGGAATCTGTAATTGCTATATTTTATATATGCTTCTACCTCTTTTCAAAATATTTGCACATTATTGTCATGTACACTATGCAATTACTACCTTCATTTAACTAGATATAAAGTATGATTACACTAGTTATGATATTGCACAATATGTTTTATATACCTCTGTTTAGATGATATATATATGTATATACATGTCTAAAATGCTGTGTCCACTTTACAGGGTAATATACCCCTGGCTAAGGTTTGATAGTCATACTAAAAGTTATTGTTCAGAGATTGTACACCCCTTATATAGGTATTCTAATTTTTAGAATAGGGTTTATTCCTTAAGATGATAAAAACTGCAGTCAACATTATTTAAGGTACCATATCCCAGTAATCTCTGATAAAGGTTAGAATATCATAGATAGCCAGGAATCTTCAACCATTTCAAAGACCCAGAGAATATGGCATTTAACATTTGAAATTCAGCCATGAGAGACACGACGACTCCTGGTGTCACTGCTCCTTTCCTGAGATGGTATGAGCATCGAGGATACTCCATTGGAGTTTGTCCTTTTGGCAGAGAATGGCCGGTTGGGTAAAGAACTGCCCTTACCTTGATTGCTGACAGTACATTCATGATGTCCAAGCTGGATGAACAAGTTGATGGATGGAGACTGACGAAACCTGCCTGGACAGGATAAGACAGTCCCTCCAAAATTGCCCTGCTTGTGAAATGATCTGTCAGATACCATAGGCCTTTAGCCAATATGATAGATGCTCCAATGGTGCACAAATCCAGAGGTGATTGTCCAGGTAGCTGTGTTGCTGTCCTCTCCCAAATTTTGGAAGCCACTACTTACATGTACTTCTGACTTTCAGGTGATACATCTTCCTTCTCAGGTCTTGAAGGGGTTGAAGAATAGGTATTTAAGGTTACTACCCTATTATCCCCTATAAAGGAACATTCAGGTGTTGAATTTTCGATTTCCCAGATGAACCTTTTGACATACTTTATACACACTACCATCTACCAATATTTTAGAAATATATGATGTACTTTATATAGATTAGGTTTTGGTTGTAATTTGTACTTTATCCTCTCCTAGATACTACCTCATAATAATTCCTATTGTACATAGTCTTAGTTTAGAACCTTCTTAGTTAGACTAAAGGGGGAGATGTGGTGGTATTCAGGTGTCAGCTGATAAGATCTGAGGATGCTTACCCAGGGTCCCGGGCCCCTGAAGGGGGTGTGGCCAACCCCATTGATAAAGGGCTGCTGGGACCCCAGAAAGCCTGTTTGCCTGGTTCCTGGCTGCTGGAAAGACCAGTTGGAATTCATCGTCCATTGTTCCAGATGCCAGTCCCTGTTCAGGCTCCGCTATAAGCTGTTACCTGTATCATGAGTGTTGGTTTATATTTTTATAAATATCAAACTTGGACTGGTGCCTTCTAAGTAAAACTCTGCCTACAAATCTTCAACTTCATCAAAGACCACAGAAGGATATATTTACTCAAGTAAACAAGAATTGCAAGCGACAAAGATGACACCTATCTGCCTGGACAGTCACCCAAAGTTCCTTTATAAAGTTGGGGCATCCATCCTCAGCCTACAGGCCCAGAGTCTCTTTTCATTTCAGTGAAGCAGGAAATCTGTTCTGCCCATTTTGGCACAGTTCATCAGTTGCTTCTCCTCGAGTCCTGAAGAATGTCTGACAGTTTTCTCTGTAAAGCAGGAACCTGAATGACCATCTAGGCTTCTTCTGTCAAAGTTCAGCAGTCATCTTCCTATGGAACCTGCATGTCCAGTTTAAACAGCATATTGTCAAGCAGTCAATATAAGAACAGGTTCTTATCCAGTGGCTAACCATTGCCACAAAGAGAGGAGACTCCATATGGAGTTTCTTCAGTGCCCATTTTTTTCTTGAAGGAGATTGGTGCTGCCAGGAGCAAATCTGTCTCACTGTCCAGAAAAGTCTAAGTTCTTAAAATATTTTAAATACCATATTCTGTAGGCCTTAGAAGTGTCTGAATATTACCTATAATTGAATTATATCTTTGTATACCAAAAAATCTAACATGCATTTCTTAATTATACATTAAAATTTTAAATCAGTTACATAAACATCATATCTTAAACAAGAGTAGAAAAATACATACAGCATAAGAGAATTGACCTTCAATTTGTAACAATAAGCCAAAATCCATATCAATGTAAAACATTTAAATATTAACAGCTGATTTCCTGATCTAAGTGCATTTAATAATCTAATTTTAAAAAAAATCATTCATATACCATATCCCCCTTTTCTTCTTTGAAAGAGATTAACTATGGCCATTAACCATTTATCATGAAAACAAACATTTATAAGCAGTATTTTGGGAATTTGGGCATAGTTTTCCATTACTACTTCCTGCGGATTAAGGGGCATTGAAAATCTCACGGTTCTTGAGACTGGATCATAGTCTGTAGCCCTGAAGCTGATATGGCCATCTCTTCCCATCAGAGGTTTTTTCAAGGGGGTCTTGGTTGATGAAACCATGTTTGCCTGGAAGCAATCCACAGGTTCTCAACTTCTGTGGAAACAAAAGCAGAACTCTTCCAAATCAATAAATCCTTAGACACAAATTTCAAAATCAAAATACCTTTAAAATATATATTCTTGTTTAACTTAGTAGCCTTTGCATTTGCAATCCATTGTCTTTCTACAGGTAGCTCATTAACAGTTAAAAATTAAAAGAAAACACAGTAATAACCAAAATCAAGATTTTATGTCTATTTTCCATCTTTATGTGGCTTATCATATTTTTATTACTCTATTTCTCTTTTAAAGACTTTCTCTTCCTTCTCTCTTTTCTCTCTGAAGACTATGTATCTTTTATACACAGTGTAACCCATTTACAGGCTTTTTAAAATCCAAATCTGTTTTATTGTGAATCCTTAACCATTTTCTAACTAGAAGAGCTTTTTAAAATACTCTCACTCTCTTGCCATATAGTTTTTTCAGATACAGCTGAATCAGTAAGTTCTCTTAAAGGGACCATGTCTCTATTCATGGACAGCAAACAGAGCACACCCAAGAAAATGCTGCTATTAAGAAACCGTCTTTGTTTCCTTTTTATTCAAAATAAACAGAAATCTAAAATCAATCACATGCTATTGAGTCTTCTGTGAGATTTCAGGAACTGGCCTGATTTGCAGCTTACACTGCCTGCTTCCAGTCTGCCTGCGCCATTTTGAATGTGACCCGGACGCCATGCTTTCTTTGTACAATGACCTGCTTCATTTACACAATTTGGAAGCTGCCTTGGCTCAGTTTATGTGATGTAGAACCTTTTCTAATGTTTATCAGGCTTTAAGTGGGTAATTGACCCATGTTGGACGCCATCTGTTGCAGTGGGGTTTCTTGGTCCCGGGTGGCCAGACCCACAAACCTGCCTCACCAGACTCCTTAGCCACCTGTCACTGCTGCTCAGGCCCCCAGAAATGACTCAGAGGCTTACATTAACTTCATGCTGTTTTGCCTATGGCTCAGGCACATTGCTAGCTAGCTCTTACATCTTATATCAATCCATTTCTATTAATCTGTCTGCCATGTGGCCCGTGGCTCACCTGTGTTCCTTACATGTTTCTCCTTGGGCAGCTTGCTGGATTTCTCTAACTCCGCCCTACTTCTCCTACCTATGCTTTGTTTTGTCTTCCTACTTTTTCTATGGTGCCTGTCATAGGCCGAAACAGCTTCTTTATTTAAAGATTGATATTCATAGCATACAGAAAGGTATTTCCACATCAACGAACCTTTTACTTTGGCTAATACTTCATGTTTGCAAGAAAAGACATGTTTTTATACTATCTTCTGAAATATAATAAAGTATCACAGTAGATGACTCTGTGGGCAGTAACAACATACTGACACCCCATTCTGCTATTCTCCTTTAAATGACCTTTCAGGCTCGTCGGGTACATAGGCTCACTCATATAACTGAAATAACTTAAAGGCACACAAGTTTTCATTCATTACATAGAGATATTGCCAAAAAAGGTTGCACTTGCCATGAGAAAAAAGAAACTCCTGTATACATTTAGTCATAGTACTAATAATATCAATACTCATAGATTAATTTTGTTGTTATTTGACAGTTTCATTCATTTATCCTCTGATCTTTCTGAGTTACAGCTTCTCCTAGAAGAAGCTTTCATTAAAGAAGTTTTTGAATATAATTCACCAGTTTAAATGGGACTTTCTTGTATTAGCATAGGCAAGAACTCTTAACAAGAGCACGGACAATTTATCAGTTACTGCTTCAACTTACTAGGATTTACACAACTGAAGAAAATATCAGCTCCTCCTACAATATCCATTAACTTTCAAAAGCCCCTTTATAGGCTCTTTCTCCATTCATGGTGAAAACTTTATGGCTGAATCTCATGTAGATCTTGTGAAGCAAAACTGCAGTGAGTTCATGATTATGTCATGCCAAGAAGACTTGGCACGAAATTACCCGCCGTTCATTCAGTGATTTGTGCCTTTTTAGCACCACAAGTAAATGATATCTGTTAGATTATTGCAAATTAATGAGTGGAGAGAAAAGTAAGGTCCTATGTTATAAACTCAAATGAGTTAAAATGCTTATTTTCTGTATCTAAGCATAGCTGAGAAATTTTTAAAATAGAAAACAGTAGCTGTATCCAAATGAAAATCCTTGGTTTACATGAATTTAGAAAAACCACCTTTTGGAGCTAAGGATATAACTCAGACTGCAGAAAGAGTTCTTGGGAAACTTAAAGCCCTGGGTTCAGTTGCTAACCTGCATAAGTCAGGTGTGGTAGCACTCATGTGTAATTGCAGCAGCACTCAGGAAATAGAGGCAGGAGTGTAAGAACCTCAAGGCTAATATTTACTACATAGTACATTTGAAGCCACTCTTGAAGTTTAAGAGCCAGTCTAAACAGATAAAATAAAATAAAATAAAAAGAGAAAAATAAAGAAGGAAAGAAAGCTAATATTTCAGTTTTGTTGAAAATGCCAGCAATAAATATGCTTATACATTTTAAGGTAAAAAAAGATTGAGGATTTACCAAAAAAGAAATACTAACTGCAATAATATGTTTTGTTGGAGTTTTAAAAGTAATTCTGTATAAGCCTTTATCTCATTCCAACTTTTTTCTTTTTTAATAATCCATGCTTCATTTTACATGAATCCTGGGACTACATTGTTTTCAACAGAGAAAAAGAGTTTGGCAGTAATTAAAGTCGACTCCACCTTCTTTACTGATAGATGGCAAAGCACTCATGCTATAAGAAAATCGAGTGATTTATCTTCATCTCCCTCAAATTAATAAAAAGTTCACAAGACCCATAGAAAGCTGCTTCCTCACTCAGAAAGGATGGAGCACATAAGTGGATCGATGTTCACAGGTTCTTTTTCATCTTCTCAGCATGGTTTTATTTGCAGACACTTTTGCTTTTGCCATGGCAGGTACTCTATTATCATTACATATGAAAAAATGGATAAATAATCTTTTTATGCTACACTTCACTTAGCTTTTTTATTTTTTATTTTTTTGAAAAGCCAAATGTTTAAACATCACTTGTTACTGCTTTGTGGGGTGGGAGCAGGGATGTGTTAGTTTTATACAGAAGGATAGTGTGACATGTTTCTTTGATTATTGTTCTAAAAGTATCCTTTGGGTCTTAGTTTGTCTCATTTGTACATTATATACTCTTCTGAATTCCATTACTTCTCTGGCTTCTTTAATTTTTAATACATTTTATGATTCATTGCCACCTTTGTTTAAAAAATAAGATTAAGCTAACATTCAAACTAGAGAGTTTTAATTATTATTCATGGCTTTGAGTTGCAAAATGGGATGATGGAGGATTTAATTCATCAGAGTCAGTATCATTTGGACATTTTCTTCATTTCCACTTGCCAGTGTCCAACCTCTGCTCTTTGACTCCACTTAACCACATGTTCTCAATTCCCAGTTCTCAGCATAGGGTGCTTATCTCATTATCTTTGACTTAGAGCTATTTAACGGTACAGAATCTCACAAACAGTTTTATTGTGAAACTATGTGTCCAGCAGACAGCTCAATCTCAGTGAATACACAGTCTAGCTGGGTCTCATCTCGGTATTTTCATAAAGTGCCCATAATGACTTCAAATCTCAAGGATAAATCTATATGGTAAATATAACATAATGCGCCTTCACTAGCCACAATCAATCATCTCTCAAATCTAACCCACAATACTGCCTTATAATGCTTTGTAATTTTAAAGATATCAATTTTTATATAAGACTTTTTCATCTGAGTAAGCCATCATTTCTTATCTGAATTACTACAAAACTTCTTAACCATCATGTACATTCTTTTACAATTCATTATGCACCCTGAACAGTACCTTTATATGAAGTAGCAGATATATGTATAAAAAACACAGAATTTTGAGTTATCTACTGGCCAAGCTACCGAGGAAGCATTTTGTCAGTGTTATGAATGAATATGTGGAGTTCAGTTGTTTAATTTTTTTAATTTCATTTTTATATTTTTTATTATTTAAAATTGAAAATAAATTCTTGTTTCACACAGTATATTCTGTCCACAGTTTTTCTCCCCTCCACTTCTCAGTCCATCCCACATCTTCCCTTCTCCCCACACTCACTCTCTCCATTTCCACTGAGAAAAGCGCAGGCCTCCAAGAGACAACCACCAAACGGGACAAAACAAGACACAAAAAGAAGGCTATAGCCCTCAAATCGAGGCTGAGCAAGGCAGCCTAATAATAGGTTGAAAAAAGTCCTAAGGCCAGCAGAAGAGTCAGAAACACAACTGGTCTCACTGAAGTCAGCAGCGCAAAACAGTAAGCTAACAGCCACAGAAAGTTTGCAGAGGACCTTGTGCAGGCAGACCCATACAGGCCTCATTTGTGGTACTTCCGTCTCTATGAGTTCATGTGAGCCCCATGTGTTACACGAATAAAAGAAACTCAGGGCCAGATCTCTGGGAAAGGCGGAGATATCAGAGAGTAAACCTCACAGTCAGATCTCACCCAGCTGTCTTCCAGCTTGCTCAGCCTCGTTCCTCCTGGTCTCTTCTGCCTGCTCTGTTTTTCTATGCCTGCCTTAAATACTTTCTTTGCTCAGTTAAGATGTGACCCACCATTGCCTGTCTGGGAGCCTAGAACTCCTTCTGTAAACTAAGAAGACCTTGAACTCAGATTGGATTCCTTGTGCTGGGATTAAAGGTGTGAGTGTCCTGATCTTCCTAGAATGACTGTGGGTAGATCCCTCTGATATCTCAGAAAATTTTTATTATATTACAAAATATCCTCACACCTATGTGCTTGATCTGGTGGGCCATGTTCAGTTGTCCTAAACTCCTGCATCTCTGACAATATTGTCTTCCTCTGATAACATTCTCTGACCTACAATGGAAGGAACCTGATACAGATCTCCCATATATTTGTCTTCTCACAGTATCTGAGTGTAGGTCTCTCTCTGCATTGCATCTTCTCCCATTTGCTACTGAAGAAAATCTCTCTGATGACAACTCAACAAGTACTAATCTACGAATATAGCATAACATCATTAGGAAACATTTTGTTGAAGTTTTTATTTTTTTTGACAATTATCTTTGGATCTACCCTTGGTTTCTAGAATATATAGTCTTGTTCCTGGACATCTTAGGGCTTTGGCTCCCTCTCATGATATGGCCTTATATTAAATTGAACCTAGACACTAACCCAGCCACAAAAACCTTTTACCTATAAACCTGTCCTGCCTGCAAGATGTGATGAGGCAATGGTGGCACAGAACTTGTTTGGTTGTCAACTAATGTCTGCTTGTTTTAATTTCATCTTGAATGTGCCACCTACTAACCTGTGAGATGAAGTGTTGTGGTATATTATTTTAATTGTGTAAAGTAGTTGTATTACATACATTTATGCTGCAGAATATTACTCTAACTGTGAAACTGTTAGTTTATTCATGCTGAATTTGTTTAATTATGTAAAGATGTGTTGCATTTATTTCAACTTTTTCTGCCCAAGGCACTTCATTGATCTAAAGAGCTGAATGATCAATAGTTAGACAGACAAGGAGAGGCACAACTGGCAGGCAGAGAGACTATATTAGAGGGGAAACCTAGGCTCAAAATAAACAAAAGAAGACTAAGAGAACAAGGAGACACAGAGAAACACACCCAGGGTCAGAAACCAGGCAGCTGCCTTCCAGCCAGACATATTTCAGTGAATGTAAGATATAAAGAAGGAAAGAAAAGTAGAAGTAGAAGTAGAAGTAGCAGAAGAAGAAGAAGAAGAAGAAGAAGAAGAAGAAGAAGAAGAAGAAGAAGAAGAAGAAGAAGAAGGTAGATAAGGAGAAACAGGTTAATTTAAGTTAAAAGAGCTAGCCAGAAAGGAGCCTAAGCTAGGCTAAGTATTCATCACTCATAATAACCCTCTGTGTCATGACTTGGGAGCTGGTTGGTGGCCTTCCCAAAAAGCTTCATACAGTAAAGACAGGATTTACCGTTTGCATTTGTCAGTTTCTTTTGGTAGTTTGGTGTACTAGTAATTGCATCCGAGTACTCATTATTTACCTGTTTTTATTTATTCTCTGTCTCTGTCTCTGTCTCTGTCTCTGACTCTCTCTCTCTCTCTTTCTCTCTCTCTCTCTCTCTCTCTCTCTCTCTCTCTCTCTCTCTCTCTCTCTCTCTCTCTCTCTGTGTTATTTATGTCTGTGAGTATCACATTGTATGCTATGGCTCTTGTGTGGAGGTTAGGTGACAAATTTTAGGAGTCAATTCTTTCTGGTTCCGGGAGTTCAACTCAAGTTGTTAGGCTTGCAAAGCAAGCGTGTTTATCTGATAAGCCATCTTAGAAGTACTCTTCTGCAGAGTAAATGATTTCATACTTACAAACACTTATTTACTAGCTAGCATGTGTTCACTATGTATTATTACTTATTGATGTTATTCTTATCATCACATTTATGTTTGGAGTGGATACATCTATCTATCTATCTATCTATCTATCTATCTATCTATCTATCTATCTGTCTGTCTATCTATGGGTATTCCTCTCTCGCTATATATATTATTAAATATTTTAAACATTGAATTCATTATTTGTATTACAGGATGAATGAGTTGGCCTTTATCCTTATGACTTGATGAGTTCACATCTATATTCTTTTCTACAACAAAAGCTAATATTCTAGCATTTTATCATGTGATTTAGGTGAGGTCTTCAAATTTAAGATTTTCAAAAGCAGTATTTAGTATTTAGTAGATGACAATATTGATTTAATTTGGTTTCAGGCCTGGAACTCATGAGGCATAGTCACTGGGATACTTCATTTGTTTAGTATTTTTTTTTTTATTTCTCACAATAATGAATCATTAGTAAAGCCTTGAATTACCTGGCAGACTGACCTTTGACTATGAAGTTTACCTTTCTATTGCACTATAGCTAAATAAACATGTTATTGGGCTTCATTCAATGTGATATCAAGTATGTCAGTCCTCGATCTTCTTGCTCGATTTTCTTGTTGTCTATTGGCTGCTTTCAAAATTATCTCTAAATAGACTGAACCTATTATCAAAAAAAGAGACCTAATAACTCATTTGGCTTCACATATATAAATCAGGCATGATGGGGCCCAAATGTTATTTTTACCTCTATAATACAATAAAAACAAAAGAATCCATAATTAAAAGTAATTCATATGTGCATAGTGAGTTTGAGTCCAACCTGGATTACATTGATAACACTGTCTCAAGCAGGCAGAGGCATATCCTAATTAAACACTGTATATTCTTAAAGTATAAACTTATCACAGTTCTCTACATATTGTCTAAACAAATATGAATGTGTACATATTCTTTATACAAACTACCTGTCAGAGAATATAGTTTATTTTTCTAGATGCATAAACTTTTCTGAGTCTCTTTGTCACCCAAGATCTAGGTGCTGATAGATACAAGCACTCGATCTACCTTTAGCCTTTCATGTTTGCATTCTTTATAGTTATTTTGAATTTTTACTTTTTCATTCAGTGAATTAACTTATTTCCAGATTAACTTTCCTTAAAGAAGAGAGTGAAAGTAGACATTTGAAGGAGAAGTATAATGGTACTTAATACAGAACTTTAAATGGGAAGAATGTAAGATTCTAAACGAAAAAGTCAGTGCTTTCTAAAGTATGGATGTATAGTTAAACTTTCAAGATTGTCATACACCAGGCAACAACTGAAACACAAAGAAAAACTGTAGAAAATCCTGTTTAGCCATGAAGCTTTAATTGCTCAGTTAAAAAAAAAGTACAGAGCAGACGTTCATCTCTTTTTAAAGTTTTATTTCATTGTTGTGCAAGTAATTCTAATATAGCTTACCATGCTCAGTATTAATAGACGTTTATTCTTATGAAGCATCCAAAGTCATCAGTGTTCCTTCATTATTGTGACATTTCTCCTGTTTGTTCTCAGTCCTTTATAAAAAAATAGTCTTTCAGTTATAGAACTGAATAGGTTCTCAGGGCATAGCAATCTAAGTAAAGGGCAGAATTACATCTTATAAGTAGTAAGTTCTGGGTTTTCTGTAGCTTTCACACTGATTGTAATTTATAAATTTTATATCTGTCTGTAATGATATGGGTAATAATTTTAAAGATTCAAAACTAAAACGTGCTTTCTAGGGGGCACTGCTTTGATAAAACAAACATAAGAGGGGCATTATCCTTAAAACATATTGACTCATCCTTATGATTATTCATCATGATTGAAAAGCAGAAAATTTAATTTGCTTTCTGTTTCTGTTACTTAGGAACAATATTAAACAGGCAACAGAAGAGAGTGTGTACAGTCTAAGGAATATTAATATTTTTACCTTATCTGAGTGAAAATGAAATATTTTATACAATCAGTGATTACATTGCTAGAAATAATATAGCTGGCATATTCTGCGTGTTAGAAGTGACAGCGTAAACAGAAATGGTTCCCAGAAGAAAGACACCCATTCTTTGTTTGTGCTGTTACTTAAAAATGTAGTTCCTAGTTCTGGGTCAGACATCTCCTTGGAATATATATTTTCATTATTTCAGAAAAGACTTTAACTTTGTTGTTCGTGAGTGAACTTAGTCCAGCATAAACTTCAGTGAGATTTAATCATAGCAGAATTTGGATTTAAATATACTGTGTTCAAGTAAAAAATATTTTGTGAAGCATTTACATAGAGAAAGGTCTCCTAGACTTCATGGCAGTTTATTCAGGGTACAAAGAAGCAGCAAGCAAAGACTAGCAAGCAGGCAGGCAAACATGACTCAGAGGAAAGGCAACTTTCATTTGCCGATCTGGGTGCAACCTTAAGGTTTCAGAGGAAAGGCAACTTTCACTTGTGGATCTGGGTGCAACCTTAGGGTTTCTTGATGAGTTTCAGTGGCACTGACTTCAGTTTCAAAAGTGCCCAAGGATTATCTTGAGATATGGATAATAAGATCTCAGAAGTTTGAAAGAACTATAAATAGAGATCAAAGACACCCATATTTGAACTGGAGAAACATTGTACATTACTAATCATTAGCACATAAGCATTGCAACGTATTTACTTCAGGCATCATATTTTTCCCTATAAAGCACTAGGAAGACTGTGAGAAGTAGAGAAGCTGTGGTAGATGATCTTTGATGCATTTAGATAACTAAGAACAAGCACAGATGGGGATGCTTAGGAGCTATGTTGTAGAAAGCCTGACATAGATATTAGGCACTGATATTCATTCCTCTTTTATCTTTCTTTGCTTGTACACAGAGACTGCCCTGTTTTCTCTTGGTCACACCTCAGTGACTGTCTGAGCAGCATATATTTAATCTGTTTTTTGGTATTGGTTCACAAGATGGTAGTATATTTGGATTTTGCTGTTTACTTATTAAGAATTTTTATGCTAGTATTTCTACTTTCTTAATTATTACTCTTTTGAAAGTGTCATACACATGTATGTTGTAAAAGTTCTCCTGGCCTCGCTTTTCTATGTCTTCCTAACAGAGTTTATGTTTAAACAATGAAAGTAACATGCACACACACACACACACACACACACACACACACACAGGAAACATAAAGATATTTGTGACTCAATCACATACTTTTAGTCTTTCATATTCAGTGAAAATAGTTTTATCTTGCGTTATGTCTTCATTTCAATATTTACTAATTTGTTTTTGTATTAATGTGTGTGTGTGTGTGACAGTGCAGAACATATGGAGTTTAAATGACAATTTATGGGTATTATTTCTTTTCTTAAGTATTAATGTGGATGCAGGGATGGTACTCAGAATCTCAATTCTTCCACTACACACCTGCCCTGTATCTTCAGGCTTTTGCAGTAAGTACCTTTACATATTGAGCCATCTTTTCTGCTTTAGTATTTATCATTGTTAATATAAATTATGTTACATTTAAATTGTTCATTATATTTAAATATTAACTAAATATTCTTGTAGTTATGAGTGTATTTTGGAGTAGTGTTTAAATAACTTTGAGGAGTGACATTCCACCAGTTTATAGGACTAAATGTAGCATTAATTATGCAAAACAAATTAAACAAGTACAAAAATAAATAAATATGCATTTAATATCAATTTCAAAAATTAAAATATGTATGTATGAATAAAACATAATTAAGCAGTTTTAACTGGATAAACATGTTTAAATTTGCATAGGGTATGATTCTCAATAAATTTTTTAATATAAATGTTATATTTTAAAGTAGTTAAATTGAACAACCGAGAGTCCTTAATTGCTTCACTGAATTAATCAACTACTAGATAATCAATTCTCAAGGAGTATAAAAGAAAGATATGTAAAATGATGAAAACAATAAAAAGCACATAAAATTTGATATATTCTGGAATGGATTAGACAAAATAAATACAATGATGGTGAGTCAAGGCTTTCTACAATGTCATCACTGAGTGTCTACTTTCCAGTTATTTTGTTTTAGATTGAAGTAAGAAGCTTCTGTCTTTTAAGGACCTGACATGATATAGAGCCACATTCTTAATTTCTTCATAAAAATTTCCTGAACAAGCTAGTATTTACCAGAACTGAAATACATCTTAGTATTGGTTGTAGGAAGAGGGGTTTATAGGAGGAGAGAAGCATAAGAAAAGAACACCATGCACATGAGAACATGAGTGTGGGCATCTGAAGAAAGAGCCATAACTCAGGGTCTTTCCACTTGCCTTGTAGACTGGTTGGTTGGCTTCTGATGTTGAACCTGAAGGTTGATTAGAAACCTGAGTTTATCATATTTACTTTGTGTTGGGTTGCCCTGTATATCCTTGATGTAATAGTTTTTAATTAATCTTATTATATTTTATTTTGTCATGTTTGGCTGTTTTTTCCTAGAAACCTGCTTTTTTCTCATGAGAGAAAGAAGAGAATCTGGAAAGAAGGAGATGTGCGAGAAGCCAGGAGAAATAGAGTGAAGGGAAATGGTAACCAAGAATTACTGTAAGAGAAAATAATATTTGTTATTTTTTTCTGGACAGGGTTTTTCTGTGTGGCTCTGTCTGTCTTGGAATTCAATCTCTAGATCAGGCTGGCTTCAAATTCAGACATCCACCCTGTCCTTGCCTCCTGGGTTCTGGGATTAAAGGTGTGTAGCACAACCAAAAATAATTTATTTTCAATAATGAAAAATAAGATAAACAAAGTAATCTGGGTACGAACTGATTCAAAAGAGAAAATCCTGAAATGAGAGGTCAGGATTTGGCTAACGGCCACTTCAAAATGGATGTTTAATGCCCGACACTGTTCTCTCCATTTAAGTGGACATCTCCCTATGCAGATTCCATTAGTGATGACATGCTCATCCTTTCCAGGTAACTGCACCCCAAAAGGTCTCAAAACTCTCTACAATAGAACATTTTGTTATCACTATTGATATTTATAACAAGAACATTATTTTAATAAATAATTGTATCATGAAAAAAGAAAAATTATATGATAATACAAATTTCTACTTAAGCTTTCAGTTTTACTTTTTATGTAATCCATAACCCCCATTTTGTATGATTGCATTGTTGTTTATGGTTGTGTGTTGATTTAATGAAGAAATTGAATTTTCATCCTTTGTTTTCAAATCATGGATGTTGATTTTGAAGCTCTTTATTTTAATTTATGACCAATTATAATCAGTTTTACTTAGTCTCACTCATGTGAAGGGCATACAGTTTTGCTTTTATAGTTTACTTCTTCGTTATCTTATTTCCATTTGTGACTTAGCAGAGGATGATGTATTAATGTTTACTGAATCACATTACGTTTCTTAACTTATCAGCATTAGCCAGGGATCCATTTTCTTTTCCATCATGATAAGAAATGCATTGCTTGATAAGAATATATATCCCAGCTGAGCAGTTTGAAGTATTGTGTTTTCTCATTGGAATTCTCTGTAGGCATTGCTTCCAAGGGAAGAAAATCTGTCTTGCGTTGGCACACTGTTATTCTGCTCATTACCCTGTTCTCATTATATCTTCATCTGTGCAGGGCACGGTTTCTGTGCACAGTATGTCTTGCTGAACTTAGCACTGAGAAGCTGCCTTTGACATGACAAGGGTGAGTGTCCCACTAGGTAGACAAGAAATAATCCACAAAACTGAGTGGTTTAATAGAAAGTTATTTAAAGACATAACTCTCTGTGCTCACATGGGTAGAGAGCACTGATCCATAGAGCAAGTCAATATTTATCATGTGCTTCTTGAGCACAGACCAGTATAAGATGATCTAGGAATGTATAAGGGAAATGAAAAACTTAAAGGCTAACCTTACATAGTGGAGTCTCTACTTTAGCCACAGCTGTATGTGCAGAGTTTTTGACTGAGCAGAAGGACATTTAATGTAAATACTTTTTAAAGATTACTTTAATTATTTACCTCATTTAAAGAGCAAACATATTTAAAATGTACCATAATAAAATTACCTAAGAAATACACATTACATTAACCATCTCCTCAATCAATAACAATAGCTCAGTTGTAAATAAATTTACTTTTCACCAGTCCAAAGTTTTCTCTTTTCATTTTTCAATCTCAAAATATTGCAAATTAACTGAAAACATATACTATATATTTTTTCATCTTTGTTCATTGATGCTTTATCTATAAAATCCAGAAATTTGAAATAGTATGGATGTCCCTCAAAGAATTAGTAAATAATGAAAAATGGGGTACATATACACATTGGAATATTATTCAGCTTTAAGAAAAAAGAAAATTGATGGTAAATTTCTTTAAGGAAAAAGAAAATTGATGATCAAGAAACAATCATCCTGAGTGAGATAACTCAGACCCCAAAATGTAAACTGCATATTTTCACTTATACATAACTGTTACTTTTAAGTTTTCTATATGTGTGCTTCACTCCAAATAGCCACTAGTCTGGTTACTATTTAGGGTAGGAGAGGCTCTTCCAAGGAATAGGAAACATAGTACAGTGTTATATTAAGGTAGAAAAGAAGCTAGAATCTGAGGATTAAATGGGGAGGGTGAGGAGATTATAGAGTAATGGAGATAATGTGGGGAAGAATAACTAACACTAAAGACCTCTTGTAAGTCCACATGGAGTTACTACTGACTTCCTAACATGTATAGATATAAGAGGAATTTAAACAGTCTTCATACAATGGCCCGATAAGACATGGCACCAAGTAAGGGCTTCAGTGCTAGGAGCATCTTACTTCTTGTTAAGTCATTGGCCAAAGAGACCTATTTGCCCTTATCCCCACAACATTAGTGTCTATTACCAAATACACTCTATTACCAAATGGTTACTCTCAGTAAGTATAGCCCCTATTTATGAAAAGACATTTTAAGCCATCAAATATGAAGAAATGGGACTGGTGCCCAACCATAAACTTCACAGCTACTGACTAGTATTTATTGTACTTTGGGATACCTAGGAAGAAAAATAACTATCAATATCATTGAGTTACAAACCCAGATACCTAGATCTGAGACCTACTTGTGCAATAAAGGTACAAATATTATGGGAACAACTAATCATATTTTAATTGCATTTAAGATCCATTCCATGAAATGGAACCCGTGGCTGATATTAGTATGGTGGCCAAGAACCTGAAATTCTACAGGCCATGAACCTAGGGGAAAACATACTACTCTTGTTTTGTTCATGGAACATAGAAATAAAATTATTAATCTCATATTTCTATACCTATAGATAAGTTTATTTCTCAGTCTTCATCAGAGAAGCTGCTTTCAGTTGATGGTAAATAATATAGAAACCAAAACTGGATATTGTGAAGATGGAGATATATTTGAGTCTCTCAACCCTAAATGGGGTGTCTTTAGCACAACAAACCTGTGAAGCCACAGCAACCTATATAGAAGAGGAAGCAGAAATATTGTAAGAGCCAGAGGTAGTTGAAAATGTCAAGGAAACAGTATCATCACAATTCAGCAGGACCAATATACATATGAACTTCCATAAATTGTGCCAGCACTCACAAGGCTTTCAGAAGTTCAAAGCAGCCAAAATCCTAGCAAGAAGAAGGGATAATGGACAGAAAGTTATAAAAACTCACCCTTAACTAAGAAGCTTTTTGCAATTGATAACTGCCAGTAAGAGGAGTGTGGTTGGATTTACAAACTACCCTTAGGGGTAAGCCTCGTTCCCATGTGTAACTGACTAAAACAAATGAGCTAAATGTTTTGTTGTGTGCTTTTTGTATTGTTTTCATTTTAGTAGGATTTTGTTTTTCATTGTTTGCTTGTTTTAATTTTTCAAGAGACTGAAAAAGAACATGAAATTCAGGAGGTGTGGAAGGGGGCTGGGAGGGGTTAGAAGAGAGAAAAGAACATGTTTAAATTATATAAAAAATTAGTGATAATGGTCAAAAAATTCTCTCTGTAATATGCACTCAAAGTATATCTAGCTCCATTCACTTTCTTATTTTGCCAGTGTGTCATTATAACTGACAGAAATCCTCTCATGATCCTTAAGATCCTGATTGACTCTACTATGTATTCTTCTTATCTCGCAAAAAGGAAAATCAAAACAAACTATAAAAGAAAATCATTTAATGATTTTCTGTTGTTTAAGATTCATTAATGAGGGTTCTCTGTTTATGTCCTCTGTCCTCTGTTCCTCATTATTCATTAAATTATTTGGTTGTTTGAAATTTAGGTTTTTTAATCCTTTATAATTTTATATTTTATTTTTCTATTAATTGTGGAGATGGTAAACATCTTTTGCCATTCTCTATGCTGCCACTTTGCCGAACATCAGCATCTATGTCCTTTGCCTTAGAGAAGTTTTCTCAGTTTCAGTTTTGTTGCAGAGAGGTTTCTGGCCTCGGTTGGCTTGAGATCTGGACCCAGAGACATTCAGGCCCAGACCCCTTAGCCACCCGCTGCTGCTGCTCCGGCTCCCAGAAATGACTCAGATGCTTATATTAATGTTGTGGGATTCAGGTGTCAGCTGATAAGGTCCAAAGAAGCTTATCCAGGGTCCCAGGCTCCTGGAGGGGGTGTGGCCAACCCCATTGATAAGGGGCTGCTGGGACGCTGGGAGGCTCTCTTCCTGGTTCCTGGCTGCTGGAGGGAGGATCCCATTGTCTGTCCATCTGCAGACTCCAGTTCCTGTTCAGGTGCTACTGTAATCTGTTGCCTGTACTGTGAGTGTTGGTTTATATTTTAATAAATATCTATCTGGTATTGGTGTCCTTGTGGGTAAACTCCGCCTACATATTAAGTTCATGCTGTTTGGTCTATGGCTTTAGGCACATTGCTAGATTGCTCTTACATCTTAACTCAATCCATTTTCACTAATCTGTCTGCCGAGTGGCCCGTGGCTCACCTGTATTCCTTACATGTTGCTCCTTTGGAGTTCGGGCTTGGTCTGACCCTGACTCTGCCGTTCTTTTCCTACCTATTAGGATTCCTTTGCCTACTTTTTCTATGTTGCCTGTCAAGGGCCAAAACAGCTCCTTTATTTAAAGATTGATATTTGTAGCATACAGAAAGGTGTTCCCACATCACAGTTTCTCATTTTCAGTTGCTGATCCTAGTGACTGAGTCATTGTTGTTCTAATCAGGAGATGTCCCTTGTACCCATTTGTTCAAGGCTATTCCCCAGTTTCTCTTCTATTAGGTTCAGTGTACCTGGTTTGACATTAAGGTCTTTCTTTGATCCACTTGGACTTGAGTGTTGTTCAGTGATGTGGGAATGTTTTTTGTATGTTGTGAATATTAATTCTTAAATAAAGGAGTTGTTTTGGCCCATGGCAGGCACTATAGAAAAAGTAGGCGGAGAAATCAAAATAGATTACAGAAAAAGAAGGGCTGAGTCAGACATAGATCTAGCCAGCCTACCAAGAAAAAAAATAAAAAACACAAGTGAGCCATGGGCCATGTAACAGACAAATTAATACAAGTAAGTTAAGACAAAAGAACAAAATAACAATGTGCCTAAGCCATAGGCCAAACAGCATAAAGTTAAAATAAGTGTCTGAATCATTTCTGAGGGCCTAAGCAGCAGCGGGGAACTAAGCAGTCTCAGACAGCAGGTCTGTAGGTGTAGACCTTTGTTTCCTATGGCCCAAAAACCTTATTATAACAGTTCAGGGTGATACATATGAGTATATTTGCATTCTTCTAATACAGACATTCAATTAAGGTATGCCATTTGTTGAGGTATTTTTTTTTTATTGTATCTCTGTGAGGGATAGGTAGAATAGATTTTAATGGATAAGCTAGGGTGTGTGGGAATGTAAGTGAGGAATGAGTCAGAGAAAGATGAAGTAGAGGGATAGAGCATGATGAGAGATGGCTGGAATTTGGGTACTTTCTGTGGGGTGGGGAAACCATATGCAATACAAACTTCCTAGGAGGCGATCATAACCAGGACTCTGGTTTGGCTGATAGACATCTCAACTAGACATCTCTTGTATCCAGGAAAGGCTAGCAGTGGCTGTACTAGATTACATTTAGTTGAGTTGTTGGTTAAGTCCCAATTAAATCCCCAAACACCTTCATCTGTTGCTAAGACAAAAGTTTTATCTTCACAAAGTGACAGCAAGGATTCCATTGTGGAGAACAATACCCACACAACTAGTTGAACACAGATTTTAGTGTGATTATTCCACTTTAATACTATCCACTTGTAAGTGAGTACAAACCATGTCTGCTTTTCTGGGTCTGTGTTACCTCACTCAGGATGCTTTTTTCTTGTTCTATCCATTTGCCTTAGAATTTCGTGATGCCGTTGTTTTTAATCAGCTTAATAATACTCCATTGTGTAAATGTACCATATATTTTTAATCTATTTTTCAATTGAGGAATATCTAAGTTGTTTCAGTTTTCTGGCTATTATGAATAAAGTTGCTATGAACATAGTTGAGCAAATGTTCTTGTGGTAGGACAGAGCATACTTTGGGTATATGCCTGTGGTGGTTTGAAAGAAAATGTCTGCCAGAAGGAGTGGCACTGTTAGGTGGTGTGACTTGTTGGAGTAGATGTTACATTTTTTGGCAGAAGTGTGTTGCTGTGGAGCTGGGCTTTGAGGTCTCCTATGCTCAAGCTGCTCCTAGTGTCACAGTCTATATCCTTTTGCCTGAATATCAACATGTAGCATATTCCTTCTCCAGCATCATGTCTACCTGAAGACTACAATTCTCCCATCATGACGATAATGAACTAAACCTCTGAAACTATGTTTTCCTTTATAAGCATTTCTGTGATAATGTTATCTCTTTACAACAATAGAAATCCTAACTAAGATGATACTTAAGAGTGGTAAGTCTGGGTCTTGAGGAAGGTGGATTTCCAGTTTCTTGAGAAACTCCCACACTGATATTCAATGTGGTTATAATAATTTGCACTTTCACCAGCAGTGAAGAAGTGTTCTCTTTGCTCTACATCCTCTCCAGAATGAGCTGTCACTTGCATATTGATCTTATTCATTCTGACAGGTATAGTATGGAATCTGACAGTCATTTGACTTACATTTCTTTGATGGCTAAGGATGCTGAACATTTCTGTAAGTGTTTCTTGGATGTTTGAAATTACTCTGTGTAGAAATTTCTCTTTAAATCTGTACCATTTTTTTCAATTTGATTTAGCTTATTGATGTCTTATTGCTCAAATATTTATATTAAATACATAAATATTGTTGATGTTGTCTCTCTGTCAGAGGTGGATTTGTGCTCCACATCTTTTTAGGCTGTAGGCAGGCATTTTGGTTTATTGATGGTGTTCGTTGTTTTACAGAAGCTTTTCACTTTCATTACATTCAGGTTTAGATTTCAATTTGATATAGTAGTTTTCCTTTATCCTGTTATATTTATATTGTTAGGTTTTATTTTTATCTATTAGAAATCTGTCATTTTTTCTAATAGAGAAAAATGGAGTGGATACAGAGGGGACAGGAGTTAAGGAAGAACTGGAAGAAGCAGAGGAAAGGAAGTTATAATCAGAATATATTGTATGAGAAAAGACTCCATCTTCCAAAAAAGAAAAAAAATAAAAAGGAAAGAAAAACAATAAGACAAAAAATTAAAACAATACAAAAACTTTACAATTATAGAGTACATTTTGTATTGGTCTGTATCTATTAATGTTGCTTTTCAAATGCACTGTTGGACCTCATGATGTCATCCTGTTCTATGATAAACTTCTGTGTTGATTTTAAATATGTTCGGATACTTTATTCTCATATTCCATACTCCACCACTACTTCAAACTTTATGATTACTTATACCATGTCTTTTTAAGAGGTTTCTTTACTCTTGACTTACAAAACAATCAGTTCTCTATTGTACCAGAGAATGAATCTAATTAGCTCTAGTGTTAGCTGTGATTTTAGCTTATATTGGCCATTAGTCAAACAGCAGATTTTATTTTTCTAATTTTCAAACTGTAAAAATGCATTTATTTTTCAGTCATCAATCATACAATTTCCATGCAGAACTTTAATATACTTATTTAATACTTTATTTAAGTGGTAAATTATATTTGCATTTCAATTACATTAATTTATATATTCTGAAAGTGTGGTATGTTTGTGTAAGGTGCATTTGTGTAGAGTTCAGTGGACAACCAGGAAGAGTCAAGTAGGTTCTCTCCTTCTATCCAAGAGGTTATGGAATTGAACTCAGGTCCTTGGCCTTAGTTACAAGCAATTTTCCCATTGAATTATATCATGAGCCTCTAAATTATACTTGAAAAAATATTTACTTTTAAATATTCTTAAGTTTTTATTCTTAGATTAATTTTTATAGAATATATTCTGGTTATATAACTCCCCTAGCTCCTCAACCATCTTCTCCACTCAGCCTTATCTACATCCTTTCTCTCTCATTAGGAAACAACCTTTAAAACTTCTAGGAGAAAACATTTTTATTTTCCCTTTATACATAAAAAATAGAATTTACCTTTGACTCATTGACAAATTTCAGGTATCATAATCAGAGTCCAGAGTAGTAATCATATGGAGAGAAAAGAATGAAAAAATTAAAAAAATTCAGAATGGCAGACCTTGGAATTGTCGGAGACATTCAATTCATCCTGTTTAGAGAATTATGCACTTGACTGCATTTGAAAAATGTCGAGTGAGTGAGTGAGTGTGTGTGTGTGTGTGTGTGTGTGTGTGTGTGTGTGTGTGTGTGTAAGAGATAGAGAAGGTTACAGGGGAAAAGAAAGAGGGAGGGAGAGAGATTTAAAAGGAGAAGGCATATATTAATTATTATTATGTATATTAAATATAATTAAGTAGAACTTAAAATATATACCTTTAAAAATTTATTTAGGTAGTTATTTTGCATCCAGCCACATTTCCCCCTTCCTCCTATCCACCCAGTTCCTACCCCATCCTCCCCACCGCCCACCAATCCATTCCTCCGCCATTTCTTTTTAGGAAAGGGCAAGTCTCCCATAAACTTAATACTATTGTGTTAAATATAATAGAAATGTAGCTTCCACCTTGAACAAGAAATAATCAGTCTGTATGGGGCCTGCATGAGTCAGCGCCATATGGGGATCTATGACTGACAAGGAAAGTGAACCCAGATACCATTCTTAGTTCAGAGGATCTCTTCAATTGATAATCATTTGCAAGTGAAAAGTTAGTCTCTCCACTCACTACTGATACAACTTATTCTTAAAGGCAAGTACCATCCTTACAAGTAGATGATCAACACAAAGAGAACATAATGGCCTGTGGGAGATTATTTATTTCATGTTTTGTCAAGAAATCTTCTCTTTCTTTTTATTCTTTTTTTTTAATCTTACAGATTCTTTGCATATATTTTATGGTTGCATTTTCTTTTTTTTAAAATAGAATTTACATATGTATAAAAGTATTTGTCTTTGTGTTTCCTAGACTTTTTGATTTGGCTGTTTTTCTTCTAATTCAAGGTTTGTTTTGTTTTACTTTGTTGTGATTGTTTTTATTTTATTTTAATATATTATTATTCTTTAGATGCCTGTTAGTTTTTAAAGATGAGAACAAAAAGTAAGCTATGACTAGGGTGGGATGGGAGGTGAAAAAGATCTTGGAAGAGTTGAGGAAGAAGAAAACATAATCAGTGTATGAAAAGTCATACTTTCTTTTTCTATGTTTTTATTTATTTAAAATGATTTCCATATATACCACTTCTCCCCTCCCTTCCCTCCCAGTCCCTCCCAGTCCTCTCTCAGCTTCCTCCTACCTAATCCCCCCATTTATTCCCCAAGGAGTATAAGGGGTCCCAGGGTGGGTCAGTTCAGTCTGATGTATCCAGTCGAGGTAGGTCCGATGCCCTCATCCCAGTATTAAGGCTGAGTTAGGTGTTCCTCTGTAGGGAATGGGCTCCAAGATGCCAGTTCATGTACAGTAACATTGTCTGATCCTACTGCCAGAGGCTTCAAAATGTGTCCTCGCCATTTGACAGTCCTCTATCTTTGGAGGGTTTAGTTCCTTTTTCTGAAGGTTCCTCAGTGATTGTTTCTGATTCAGTGAGCTCCTAAAAGCTCTGGTCAGCCATCTTTGATGGGTCTCCTCCTTATGATCTTCATCCATTTACTCATATACTCTCTCCCAGCCGAAAAGTTATATTTTCAATAAAAAAAAATCATGGATTTTCATACTTCAAAAACTTTTGACAATATCTGTTGACAATTTTTAGTCATGATTATAAGGAAAACACTATGAGCAAATACATATTTAAGCTCATATCCAGAATATTTGATTTTACATGAATATTTGACATGTTTTGAAACTTAATGTAGAATATATTTTTGCTTCTTATAGAAATCTTATAAACTATACAACTGATACCAAGATATACACCAAGTGTAGGTAATCATCATGACTTTTCTTAATTACTGAGGATTGTGAAAATGTTATGATGGTGTACATTCCTAGATTGGCAATGCACCATTTATCCATTTATCTAGAAGGCAGATAATTTTATTCCTCAGATGAATTTTTACTTTGACACTTGCAATTCATCACAGGGAATCTTTCTTTGCATTGTTCTCACACAATGCTTTCAGGAGGCATATATTTTGTCATAAATAAGGAAAACCCAAGAGAACTAAATAAAATTTGTGCTTTCAAAATTCTATCTGAAATATCTGAATTAAAAATGCCCTAAAGTCACTTTGAATTGATGACACACTTTGCCCACAATGAAAAGAATTACCATCTGGAACTCCAGCCCAGGATTACTGTTACAAACTGTTACTGGTTAAGTCCCTGGATAAATGTCACCTCTTTTAAAGCAGGAGATTTGTGGCTATATGAAGTTTGTTTGCTCCATAGCAACATTCTGAATTAGTGATAAATATGTATTTTTTACACTTTTTTATATAGTGTTCTCAGAGTCATTCTTATCATATAGTTAATGTTTCTTTTTTTTTTTTATGATAAATCTGTTCCCAATGCCCACTAGTGGAGCATTGCTCTAAGATTTCAGATTTTTTATTATTATTATTACATTAGGATTTGCTTTAACAACTGAACTTGGCTGGCATATAATGTAGAGTCATGTGGGAATGTCTTTCTGTATGCTGTGAATATCAATCTTTAAATAAAGGAGCTGTTTTGGCCCATGACAGGCACCATAGAAAAAGTATAAGGAGAAATCAGAGCATAGATAGGAGAAGCAGGGCAGAGTCCGGGAGACTGAGCCTGAAGCCCAAAGAAACAACATGTAAGGAACACAGGTGAGCCATGGGCCACATGGCAAACAGATTAGTGAAAATGGGTTGAGTTAAGATGAAAGAACAAGCTAACAATGTGCCTCAGCCATAGGCCAAACAGTGTAATCTTAATATAAGTGTCTGAGTCATTTTGGGGCTTGAGCAGCAGTGGGAGGCTAAAGGGTCTGGGGCTGCAGGTCTGAGGTCTGGGGATCTGGCCACCCAGGACCAAGAAACCTCACTGTAACAATAGAGTGCAATAGAGTACCCTTTCCTACCTTTAAAAATAGATTCTTTAAGCTTTAAAAAAATAGAATCATAAAGGAGGCCAGGAGAAAACTGGATCACCACCCTTATTTGTCCCAGGTCGTGTTTCTAATGCATGTTTTCATAGTGTAGTAGAATGCAACTTGAAATTCTTTTGTAAGTCAATCCTATATAGTGAATTTTCTGCAATAGTTAGAGGTGAGCATGGGAAAATGCAGAGCTGAGTGTTAGAAATTGTAGACTCTGCTTCAATTTATCTAATCTTATCTAATAGAAGTAGCAAATCATAAGAAAATGGAAAAAGTGGTTATTGTATAGGGAATTCTATGAGATGCTTATCCATTTAAAACTAAGGTCAGGCAGAGCAGGGCATATACTAAGGTCCTACATAAAACTACATACTCACCATTTCAGCATAACCTTCTCATCTGAGGTAAAAAAAAAAAAAAAAAAACCCATCTCTTTGCTTACCCTCTGACTCTTGAGAAGTTTCTTCATTAAATTCTCAGAAGTTACTTTAACCATCATAGAAATTGAGTTGCCTACTTTGCGAGCAAAGAAGAATGTCTAGTAAGATCAATGAACAAGAAAGCGCTTTAAAAATCAAAAGTTTAGAAGTTCCTTTATAAAATATATCAAACTCTGATAATTTATCAGGCAAATATGAATAATTGCAAAATGAGATTTATTTTTTTATTAAATTTCTTTTCTGCAGCTCTTTGGAAGAATAAAATCTTGTATTTCTGGTGACCATCTTAACATATGGTTCATCTTGGTACAAAATCTATAGTAACAATGAGGTTGGAAAAACTGGTTAACGTGTTCAAATTTTACTTTACATGTTATTTTATCAATTTGTGTTTGAACATATTTCTAAAAGATCAAACATATAACGTTATAGGACAAAAATAGAAATCCATCATCACCTCTCTATTTTCCTTCTATATAGTGTAGTCTCTAAGAACAATTACCCTGAAATACAAATAAATACTTTTCAGAAAGTTTATCTCCAGTTTTCTATACACTTCCTGAATACTAATTCTTCATTAAATAATTTAGATAATATTTTATTTCCATCTAACCAAGATCTTATATAACATTCAATTAAAAACCAGAGAAGCTTAATTGAAGTTAGATGGTAGAAATTCCTGTGTATGGTGTAACTTTCTAAAATTAATGTTGAAAGACTGGGTAGATCACTCAGTCAGTAAAGTATTTACCAAATAGCATGAGGACCTAATGGAAACACACACACACACACACACACACACACACACACACACACACACACACACATATGCTAAATAAAATGCTAGACACCTCAGTGTACTCTGCAATCCAAGTAGTAGAGACACTGAGTCAGACAGTTTACAATTAAATGGCCAGTGAGCATCACACATTCCTGAACTAAATAGACCCACTCAATTATTACAAACATTAAGAAGACAGTATGAAAATGGAAAAAGAAAAATAAGAGAGAATGTTGTTAAGGAGAAGATCTTAGCATTTTTTTTCCATATTAAATGGTGAGCTGTGAAAGCATATATAAAAGTGAAAATATATGGACTGTGTAGGCTCTATATACATACATATATATTTAAGAAAAAATACATATATTTAACTTGTTTTTTAAAAATGTGTGTATGTATAGATATATATATGTAACACTTTAAAAAATGAGGCCACGAAACTCATACTTTCACAAATATGAATAGTTTCTACCCCTCATCAAATAAAATTCTCTTTGCAACAAACAATTACAGAAAAGCACAATCAACCAAAAATTCAAAGTTGTGGAGCTCAGCCCCAGTGACCACATCTACAGAACTCCTCCTGCAACTCAGACTCAGAGGACATTATGAAAGAGAGGATGAGGAGATTGTAAAGGCCAGAGGATCAGGGAGTTGTTGGGAGGTTGTCTCGACCAATGTTAAAAGCTCCACCAATAAAATCTCAATAATAAGATTGCCCAAGTGTGTGTTGAACAAGGATGACACCATTGAACATGGATGGGGAAAAGTCCATGAGGTTTTAACCCTACACAAGGATTTATAGGCAACAGAAAAAAATTTGGGAAAGGGAGAGGAAGCCTTCCCCACAAAAGTGTATACCAATGGTTTCAAGTACAAAATCAACAGCACTGAAAACAATATGAAGACTGAGCAGGTTATATTTAGCAGTTATAAATACGCATATATTTATGTAAATGCAGTTAACAAAGAGTATGTGGACTAGAAAAGTGGTCATGAATAGATGGGACATGTATTTGGAGGAAGGTAAGAGAAGAGAGAAATGCAATTATATTATAATCTCAAAAAAGCAAAAAAATCAACAAAATAAGACATGAAAAAATACATCTTTTTTTTAAACTAGTATAAAAGAGAAAAAAAATACAGGTCACCAAATGTTAGTCACAGATTTTGATTTTGATTTTGGATCCCTGATTCGCCTCTTGGCATGAATGCTGAGAACATTTGTAATGGGTAGCATGTGAATGAATGCAATCTAGAAAACTTCCTGTGCATTCATTTTTATGGATGTGACATTCACATATATTTGTAATTTTTCATTTTGTTCATTTAAAAACATAATTTGATGTCTACTTTGTCTTCTAAAAAATTTACCCCTTAATGTATTTTAAGGCCCAAATGAACATATCTGCCCTTTCAATTATTTAATATTGTTGAATTATATGCAGTACACAAGTTTATACTCTAAAACTAAAACTTAAAATTCAGACCTTTAAAAACAAATTTTGAATAATATATTTGTGCATTCTTATTTGCTCTATGTCGTGATGTTGATTTATATTACAACTGTATACGTGACATTGTAAAAGATTGGCCATGAAAATAAGAAATGAAAAAATAATTAGGTTTGCATACTTCCTACAGATAACATAAAATCCCTGGGGATATTGCCAGTGTTAGTTTTATTTGCTCAATATTTGAGTTATTTACATAATATGTCTTGAGAATATGTAGATTTGGAAACAATCAAGTAATTTTATTATTTGTATGTGATTCTATGATGCCTGTTGTCCTAACTTAAGTGTTTATGATAATCAAATGTTTTTTCTAAAAAATAAAACTTCTTAAATAATAAAAGGAAACTGTTTCGTGAGTGTCTCTATGTAAACAAAAGGAATCCAAACTTTCCTGAGGTTTTAGAATTAAGCCAAATGATTAGATAAACAATTGAAATTGAAGCTCCATATTTTTTCTTTTATCATTGAAATGATAATATTTATATTTTTTATAGTTCAGCCTAATTGCACACTTACTCTGTGCCGTTTAAACTTTATTTCAGTTTATAAGATAGATGCTGCTGCTACCTAATGATGAAGAAACTGATGAGATCCTAGAAAACTGAGCTCCTAACTTACACAAAATACGTTCAGGACTTGAATATCTATATAAGCTTGTCTGATTTTCAGATTTAGAAGTTGTGTAATGCACTAGTAATTTACTTCACAAACAAAGTAATAAGCAAGAATTAAGAACAACTTCATATGTTTTAAATGAATGATGGAATCCTCTATTTTCATTTTATTTGCAAAGTATAAGATTAAATCTTTAATTCCCTTCAAAGTTCTTAACTATACTTTTCAAAATATTTCACTTATGTGTGACTGTTACCATGGTAACAAAAAAAATGACAAACACTATTAGACACAGAAAGAGAGAAGAGGCTATTGTCTGCAGGACAGTGGTTCTCAACTAGTACAGAGAACAGCTCTTTCTCAACTCTAAATGATTTTCCTGGTTTGTCTCCCTACCTTCCACAGAGGTCAGAGGCTGCAGAGTGTGTTTTTCTGGGGTCAAATGATCCCACCTTGGAAACTGATCTTAGGTAGTCCTGTTTATAGATCTTTCTGACTACACAGAGAGCAGCTATGACAGCTGACTGCCACTGTTATTGTTAAAACCACAAGAATGCATGGATGATTGCAAATAAAAGGATCTTACCTGCACATGCATGTGTTCATGTTCACATATCAATCACAGTTATAAGCCTGAAAGAATAGAAACTTTTCTAGTACATCCTTGCATCAAGATTTTGAATAAAGATCTACTTTTCATTCAAATAAAGCCAAGTAAATTAAGGCCTATTTTATATGCATTTAAAATAACTGCATCTTCAAGAGGAATGCAAAATTACTTTTAATACTGAGATTAGGTTTGTATTTAAGTGTTTTGAGGTTTGTAACATTTCAAACAAAATCCAGAAATTTTATTAATTACTTTGAAAGCAGATCAAATCTGTGACAGTCTCAGTAAGATGATGTTATGTACAAAAGAACAACAAAACTAGAAACTATTGTTTCATTTTTTTATTGCATGTGTCTACAGATGTTTAGTGTGTGTGTGTGTATGTGTGTGGGGGGGTATGTGTGTGTGTGGTATGTTTGTGTGTATGCGTGTGCACATATGTGTGGAGGTCAGGGGACAATTGCACAGCTAAACTCTTTCACTGTGACTGTGCAGATTCTGAGGATCAAACTTAGGCTTCTGGTTAGTGGTTTTAGCTGCCGTCATCTCTCTGAACCTCTTTTTATTATTGAGTCTGGTTCTATATCCATGGTCTCTGCAAAGATGAAGGAAGAAGAGAGATGTAGGCAAAGTGAGGGAGCTAAGGAAGGAAAGAAGGATGGGGCAATAAGAAAGTAGGGAAGGTGCAAGGCAGATAGAAGTGAAATGATGGGCCGAGGGAAGGAAATGAGGTGACGTTTCCATTTTGTAGTAGAGTTAGAAAGGAATGTGTGTCAGCAATACTTCAGACCGTGAAGAAACTGCGCTTGATGATGTATGAAAGAGCAAAACATTGAGGGTTAAAATTATCCACAGAGATACACAAAATGTTGCAGAATAAGGTATCACAGAGGAAATATTGTAACTAAGTAATGAATCCTGAGTGTTGTCATGGAAATGTGGAAGTAAGTATTAGTGGAAAGTTTTAAATAAAATGAAAATTACAAAATCATGGTCAAGCACTTGAGTAGTGAAGAATTTACAAAAATAATAATGAAATATAAAGACTGAGAGTTAAGTGCTAAAGTAATAAATTCACTGAAAAGACTACCTATTTCCATTCATGTATTAAAATATTTATTTAGGTAAATAAAGAAATTATTAACATAATTCATAATTTTTTACATGTAGCTAGTTTTTGAGAAGCACTTACTTTAAAGTACCATTGAGCATTCACTCAAATGTTCTTCAATTATAATGAAATATGTTTTAATGTAGTCTTAGCACCTTTACTCAGTTATTTTTCCAATGAAAAATTTCTGTAGTATAATAAAATATCACATGTAGAAAAATTTGTTCAATCCATTTTTATTGCAATCTTTTGATAACCTTGAGCTTATAAATATTACCTTCATTAATGTCAGTTTTTACACTGTAAATCTCTGTGTTTCCTATTGACACACTTCCCAATTTTCCATTCTGCTAACTAAACTAATCTTTAATTGGGAAATACCTTTAATTGAATATGCGATTTTATGTGATGCATAAATCAAATAATCTTTTGCCAAATGCATAAAAATGTTTCTACTAAAGCTGCTATTTTCGAAGCCAGGCTGGTATATATCTTTAATTCCAGCACTCTGGATGCAGAGAAAAGGGGATGTCTGTGAGTTAAAGATCAGCAAATGCTATGCAGAGAGACCACCTCAAAAGATGTCATTTTCAACAAAACAACTAAAAATTATAAAATTTTGCAGAAGAAACAGTGTTGTTGTTTCCGTTCAAAAGCCTGACACAAAAAATTTAAAATACTTCCAAACTAAAAAATATAAGTGTATTTTCACTTATATCCATTCAAATTAAAGATCTCTTAACATACTTCTTTTTAAAATTTAATCATCAAAATAATGATATTACTGTATCAAAGTATTTTGAGGACATTGTGAGTACTTAATATATGGCTTAAAGTATGTTGGACAGCCTTCAAACTAATGAACTATTTCTCTCACTCACAAACATACTAACTAACCAACTATCCAATCAACTAACTAACTAACTAACCAACCAACCTACTTACCTACCTACCTACCTACCTACCAACCAACCAACCAACCAACCAACCAACCAACCAACTAACTAACTAACTAACTAACTAACTAACTATTAAAGTTAATTATTAAAGACATAGTAAGGATCCAGCCTAGGTCTTTGTGTTGAGTAGATAAGTACTCTGCCAATTACCTGGCTCTTGGATCCATAAATTTATCTTAAATGAACTGAAAATACAAGTACTGCTTATACTTTGTATATTTTAACAAAAAGAAACATGAAAATGTTGAGATATAAATTTAAAGATGGTAGCTTTAATTCTTAAGTCATTTAAGATGGTTATTATGAGGAAATTTATTAATTTCTTTATATTCTATAATAACTTTATGTTAAAGATGGAAAGGTGAACTTCCCATTTGTAGTATCAAGAATTATGGCATGGAAAACAATTCACAAAATTATGGTCATTATTTTTTATAATGACATAAAATTATGAGCAAAAATGTTTCCATCTGCTAATCAACTAAACAGGATGTGTGCATTACAAATATAAAACATTAAAATTAATTTCCAAAATATAAGCTTATTAGTCATTCTGTCATGTAGTATCTATTTGCCAAGTTCTGATCACATTATGAAATAAGGCTCTGAGGTGCAAGAAACATGCAGGGAAGCAGGGAAGCAACATTTATTTTGTCATTGATTTGATGGTACAAATCTGAACTTTTAGAAAAGATGAAATCCAATGAAAATACAGTTTAGTTAAGCAGATTATAATTTCTATACAAAAATACAGACTTCATTTCAGAAAGCCACAACCAATCAAAAATAGAGCCCAACCCAATGGATACATCTATAAACACTCCTGGACATAATCTGGGAGATCATTGCAATAGAGGAAGCAGAAATATTCTAAGAGCCAAAGGGTCAGAGAGTTCGCTGTCAGATTGTCTCCTAATAATGGCAGAAGCCACAGCCAGGGGTATCACCAGTAAGATTGCCTAAAAATGAGCTGATTAAGAATTACAAATTCAGATAAGCCAAAGTGGTCAGGAAAAAGTCTACTAGGCCTGAACCATATACACAGAATTACAGACAACTGAAAAATGCTGAGAGGGAGTAAAATAGTCCTTCACACAAAAAAGCACAATTGATTATTAAATACCAAATGGTCAGCCATGAAAACATATGAGTAAAAGATTGCAGACTGAGCTCCTTATATTTAAGAATTTATATGTATAAATGTGCCTATATGTATGTAGTAACAAAATTTTAAAAAGAGGCCATAAATAATAAAGAGACCAAGTAGCTTTTTAATGGGAAACTTGCCAGAGAAGAAACAGGAGGGAATGATGTAATTATAATCACAAAATATATAAAATAATTAAAAAATGCAGATACATATAAATATATAGATATATTAAGAGTTAATGTAAAGAACTCAAAATTAAAAGGCTATTAATAAGAAAATGTATATGAACATATCAAAAATAACACCTGTATATTGTATTTATGTAAGTTAACATTATCTATTACATACCATGAACCATAATAGAATAACTTGTATTAGAAAATCAATTAGTTTGCAAAATATTTTTAAAATTATATACCTATAAGTTTTGAAACTTCTGGTAATCAACTTATTATGAATTTGAATATCTTATATGAAAAAACTTATTTAAAATAGTTTAATACCAAAATTGAATCAAATATTCCAGAAAAGCAGTTGCTAGATAAATTTGCGAGGGATTGCTATTTGAAAGATATTTTAATCATCCATGAAATTTAGTAATGCTTTTATTTTCTGTGCAGTTAGAGTACTTTAATGGTATTTTCTATTAAGATTTAATTTAAAACTAATTAGTTTACAATGATGTACTTAGTTTCTGGAAAGTTCTAATAGCTATGACTTTGGATTTGAATGACTAAGAATACAAAGTTTTGAAAACTTTCTGTTTAATTGCTGTGTAATATTTTGATAATGATATTAATTTTGGAGGATTTGAATGAACTACATTGTGCTCATCTGAATATCCAGTTGCAGATATATAGTCTATGATTAACGAACTATGACTCAAATATATATATGAAGTTGAAATTACAGGCATGGTTCACTAATAGAACAACAAAACAATCAATGATTCTTTTTAAAATTTGTTTGTTTTATTTGACTCACAGCAATGACGACAGTGCAGCCAACAGTGTAGGCAAGGGCAGGTTCATTTTATCTCATCCTTGTCATAGTTCAGTTTTTAAAAATATGTTCATAGTTTTATAACCATAATAATTCTAGAAAAAAATTTCAGCACCTAGAAAGAAATCTGTGCGCATTAGCAACTGTTACCTATTTCCTCTACATCTTTCCTTCCTCATCCTGGCACTCACTCTTCTATTTCCTTTCTATACAGCTTATGTTCTTCAGTCCTTTTTATTTCTAATTATTTTTAAGGCTTATCCATGCAATATCATGTATTTGGAGTCATTGTTTTTGAGAAAGTCTCTGTACTTAGCTCATGCTGGCATTAACCTCAGTCTTCCTGTACCTCTCCTTCCTAGTGCTTGAATCACAGGCTATTTATCTCTCATTTTGAAGGTACAATTCATCATGGCAGGAAAGTCATGGTGACAGGTCTTTAAAGCAGAGGGGTACATTTTTATTCTCGACTTTACTTACTTCCTATTTAGTTAAGTAAACTGTGTTCCTAATTTGGACAAGCAATGTAAAACATAATTTCCAAAGTATGGCTTACTATAGTGAATTCTTCAGGAGAAATGTTATTAAAACAAAGCAAGGATCATGAATCCCAGGTACAGTGTACAGTTTCAGTTCTGTATATTTATTACTTATAATAGTGATTTGTAAAAAAAAAAAAAAAGCAGGCAATAAGCTAGATTTTATTCAGCAGAATCATTCAGGAAAAATTATAAATTTCTCAGATTGAACTAAAAGCCAAATATAGCGTAGGTTCATAGAAAAAAATCAGAATAAGGATTAGTGTATTCTAAATGATAGAGTAAAAGTTCTGGTGATGATTATCTAAAATCATTTTTCCTTAAGACAAGCCAGGGTGACCAGACATAATATAGAGGGATGTGGAGTATGAGGAGCCCAATATATATGAAGAGTAGTCAGTTTTATAGCTTAGTAGAGATTTTATTAGATAAACATTCCAGGGTTCTCATTACATGTAGACCTTACAAGATTGGATGACCTGAGTCAGTCAAGTGAAAGAGACATGTTAGAGATGAACTCCATATAAACGGTCACCAGGTTACTTTCCAGACCAAGTGTTTTTCTTTTTATCTTGATATTTTCTATTGATATGAGTGGATACTTGGTACCCATTATATTTTTCTTTTAAACTTCTTAAGGAAGTTACACTCATGAAAATATCACCAGGCGGTGGGAGTGAGGATGTTTTTACACATAATTCCCAAAACTTGAATACAATTATTTTTAACAGGTAACTAGTAATTGACTCAATTTGAGTAAATGGTCCCTCTCACTGTTCTGTTACCAAATCCAAACATGTTGACTCTGACACAGAAATACAATTTAAATTTGAATCTGACAAAGACAACTGATAATTAAAGTGGCCCAAAGTGATAAGATTCTGTGTAGAGAAAGACGTCCTAGGAAGCCTAGTATGGATGATAACCTCACATAGATAGCCTCAGCTCAAGATAGTGAGTACAGACCTTAATGCTGCAAAGGTATAATTTTCCTTTTTCTACTTTCTCTTCTCACTTTGTAATTTTTTTTTCTCCTGAAAATTACCATTTAAGCAAAAAACATTCCAGGCTTAATCCATGCCCTTTTTCGAAAACCTGGAGCTTGACTGGAAAAACTTTGATTTTCAAAAGTGATAAAGGTTTATCTCTAGCATGAAAATAGGTTGTTGATATTTCTCTTCTTTCAGTGAATGTTAGATATTTTATCCAAGATGCTCTGGACAAGGAAGCATCTGACTACTGCAAAGCTGTTAATGTGCTCTGTTTTTCATTCATTAAGTAATTTACTGGACACAATACAAACTTACGGTCTCCAAAATTGCTCATTACTAAAGAAAGCGATTTTAGCACACACACAAAAGAAATGCAACCTAAGCACACATGAATGCTGCTGTATAAGTACAGTGATTTCAAAAATCAAACAAAAAGGCATGGGTATAAAAAATGAAGTTGTATAGAGGAGGGATCAGGAAGAGGGACAGGGCAGTTGGAGACTGTGACAGGACACGGTCATCAGAACATACTGTGTATATGTAGGAAGCTGTCAAGGAAAAAATATTCCTTAAATGGCTGAAACATAAAAAGAGATGATGAAATCTTTTAGATCTTCAGGGGTATTTTATCCTATGTTGATAGACATAGCAAGTTTATAATGGAAACCTTACAAGATATTCAGTTTCATTACAAAAGAAAATAATTAAGAAAACATTATTTCATAACAAATAAATTCTAGGGGCTACATCAGTAGTTAATAGCACTTTCAACTCTTGCAGAGGACCTGGGTTCAGTTTCCAGCACCCTCATGGTTTCCTGTAACTCCATTTTCAGGGGATCTAACAAACTCTTTTTGATCCCTGAACACTGAAGACAGGTAATATACAAGCATACGTACATACACACATATATGCATATGCATTTGACCATTCATGCACATTAAACAAAATTAAATAAATTTGAATTTTTAAATGAAATTTTATTTTAATAGTTAAAGTTTGACTTTGGCTTGCAGGTAAAGATACTGGGATAAGAACTTTCAGATAATAAACTGAGGCAGAATCTTTAGAGGATATTGCTTTAATATTAATATTGTTTATTTATTTATTTTAATCAGTCTTGACGGTACATACCGTATTCTCAGCTATAGTAAGAGGGTTGAAATTTCAGTCAAACCTGGGAACATAAGCAATACACTATTATACAAAAAGAAACAGAAAGAGTGGTGGAGCATTTACCTCTTATGGGTAAATTCCTGGTTTATATCTTGGTATTATCAATTTTTAATATTTTATTCAAGATTTTTAAAAAAGATGAAGGAAATATAAGCACATAATATATTATAATAACACATGGACTTTCACCACAGAAATGTCTCAAATTAGTCTAGAGATCATCAGTCAAAGAATTGACAGAAAACACACACTGAGATACTACTGCATACATAGTAGTTTATGCACACAATTATTTTATTTATACAACGAACACTTGTCACAACGAACACTTAGATAAGCTATATTTAAATCATACTATGAACCTTTTTAACAAGTAAAATAAGTGTATTGGTTGTTTTTGCTCTTTGGGCAAGGACCACCACCCAATTCCCAAATAAATTATATGGGAAGGCTTATTCTTAATTGTAAATGTTTGGTCTTATCTTGGCTTACTTCTAGTGAGCTTTTAAACTTAAATTATCCCTGATACCTTTTACCTCCGGGATCTTTCCTTTTCTTATTTCAGTAACCTTACTTACACTCTTACTCCATGACTACCTGAGCAGCTGCTCCCTGATGTCCCCCTCCTTCACACTCTTCCATCTCACTTTCTGTTCCTTTCCCAGATTTCTCCTTCTATCCATTCTTTCTGCCTGCCACCCATCTATCTCTTTCCTGCCTTGCTATTGGCCGTTAAGTTCTTTAATAGACCAATCAGGTGTTTTGGACAGGCACAGTCACACAGCTTCACAGAGTTAAACAAATGCAAACTAAACAAAAGTAATATTCTACAAAGAGGTGAAGATATTTATTTGATACAAATGTCTCAACAAATTCTTGATTTATTTTAGAATGCTCTTTATAGAAGTCATAAAATGCTTAAAAATAATATATTGCCATAAGATATCGGGAGCTATTATTTGTTAACAGTTGCTCTCATAAAAGAAGACTTGTTTTGAATTCTTGCTTTTGAATACTTTATTTACTATTTGTTACTGTTTCTTCAACACAATATATTTCTGTGTAGCCCTAGCTGTCCTAAAACTCACTCTGAAGACCAGATTGGCCTCAAACTCATCTGCCTCTGTCTCTGGAGTGCTGAAGTTAAAGGCATGAACCACTACTGTTTGGCTTCAACATTTATTTTTACAGAATTAGAAAATGTAACAAAATATTTTATAAAAATAAGACCTATTTTTAAAATAAAATATTTATTGAATAAATCAATAAATCATTATTTATAATTCAAATTCTTAAACAGTTTATATTCAGACCACTGTTTTAAATGTAAAATTATTTATCTGAAAATCTATTTATCAGAGTATGTCAAACATGTTAATGAAAAAATATTGAAGTTGTCTCCTATTATAAAAGATGGAAGAGATCACAACATTAATTCAGCATTGCCATCTTCTACTTATGCAGTTAGATCTTGAGACACTTGGAGATAGTTCAGAGTTTATACATGATTAGGGTTAGAAATATGTTTTAAAATTTTACATCTATAAGCTTATCTTTTATAAATGTGTGTGAGCTATAAAATGAATTCTAGCATTATTCATACCTATTATTAAATAGAATTATTTTCCATGTGTATTCTTGTTCTAATGCTACATTCAATTTGTTTAATCCTTTGAACCACAAATGTCAGTCTTTTCAGTGTGCCATAAACTGAATAGTTTTGTCATATTATTTTATAATGATCAATCTTAATATGGACTAATCTATAGAAAATTAGAAAATATTAATATTTCATGTGTTTCTCAGATTATTTTCCCAATTATCTAAAGTAATGTTGAATCAAAATAATTTTTAAAGTCATTGGAAGTTCTTGAATTGCTAATGTTCACAGCCTTGCTTTATTTATTTAATGATTCCTGTGGAGATATTTTTAACTGAGAATATGATTCTGCTTTCATCATAGTTTCTTATGATAATTTGTAAATCTGGTCATAAATAATTAGAGAATACAATTTGTAATAGAAATAATGAAAAAAGATATGAGAATGGATTTTCATCCTGGTTCTTTCCTATTGGCTACACATCTTTCATTTTCCCATTTAGTAAATTAGTACGTAGACATGCTTCTGAGTTTGTTTAAATATTCAAAAGTACAATGAAAACAGTGTTCAGAAAAGAGAGGTAGCTCTAACTCTTTCTAAAGAACTTGTTGCTGTGATGATGAAATTATATCGTGATTATATAAATTTGCATTCATATTGCTCTTGAGAGAAATAAACGTGATCATATGGCAAGGGCTGATATTTCTTAATCATATTCATACCTCTTTTACTAGTTAGTAGAGAAAATTATGTGCTCAGAATGAAAGGGTCAGCTTGAGACCAAACTGTCTGGTTTCTTTCGAGGCTAGGCTAGATGTGTGAGTATAAGTACTAGACATAGAGTATCCTGTTTCTGAGAAATATTTTATACTTCTAGATTTCTGCTATAAACAGAAAACAAAACAAGACCAACTGTTTCAAAACTTGTTTTAGAAAAGTGTTATTTTACAGGTACTTAAAAATATGTGGAATGCAGTTGTCATGGCTTTAGAGATGCTATCTGTCAACTTTGGAGAGAAAACCTACTGACTTGTAAGGGTATGTCAGTAAAATGTTGAGTGAAATAGTTCTCCATCCGGTGAATATCTGATAACACAGGTAAAAGGTTGTAATGATGTAGAAGAAAACAAATAGGAAAGAAAAAGAAAAGGGCTTACAGTATTGTATTCTCCTTGCTGTTTCCTGACGTACTGAAAAAAAAATTAGACAACTAACAAGATAATGAGATAGGTCTATGCTGAGTCTGCTGTACATATTTTATATCTAAAATTACCAAAAGGCCCACTATTTAGAGTTCACAGGGATACGATATATAAACTATTATGGATATTCCTGAAGCTTATAAACATAAACCAAAGAAGTCATAACTGAGTGACATAGGCTTTTCTAGAGCACATTTCTTTAAATGTTAGCTGCAGAATAAACAGAATACCACAACACAGGCCCAGTTTTCAAAATTCACCATCCCTCCTTTTCTTCTCTTTCAAGAGCTACTGTACTTCATGAAGCACCTGAGGATGGAGATGAAATTATTAAGAAATAGTGCTGTGACTAAATGCAATGGTCTGTTACCAAAATTTATATGCTTTGATAGTTTGTCCCCCATATGCTCAAATAAAATGGCACTACTAGAAGGTGTACCTTTGTTAGAGTTGGAGGAAGTATGTCACTGTGGGGGCAGGCTTTGAGATGTCTATGCTCGGGATATCATCCAGTGACACAGTCTACTTGTTGCCTTTTAATTAAGGTGTAACCAGCACCATGTCTGCTTGCTTGTAGGCCCACTCACAGTCACCAGGCTCTCTGCCATGAAGATAATTGACCAAGTCTCTGAAACTGTAAGTCACCTCAATCAAATGTTTTTTGTTTTTTGTTTTTTTAAATAAGACTTGCCCTGGTCATGGTATCTCTTCACAGAAATAGAAAAACCCAACTGAGATATTCTGATAGGAGTAAAAAAAATTGGATCTACAATAAATAAATTAACTGGATTTCCGTTAGGAGTTGTTAGCACTTTGAAATTAAATTTATTTTTCAGCTAGACTGACATATGGTGATCAAATGCTTGGATAAATACCGTACACATCAGTGTGCACATTTTTACAAAGCATATATCAGATATTAATATTTAAGTAAGAGAAATTTAAAATAGTAAACTATTTTTTATAATTTAAGTGGTCCTCATTCCATAAGAAAAAGATTTTAAAGGAAAAGATTAAAGGCTGTTGAAAAAGATGGAATTATGACTGCAGACTGTCTCTACACCAAAAACTACATCGTCAACTAGTGCTGTTATTTCTACTCAGTCAAAATAATAGTCCCAATCTTTGGTAGCAGACACTACCAAAGAAATAACTCCATATGGACATATCATATCATAACTCCATATAATCAGTTACTGAAATGGTATCCAGCCTGAATTTCAAGAACTAATTCTTCCAAGCCTTTTGGGTTTTTCTTTGGGTTCTCAGTTGCTTGTTCTGGAACACACACACACACACACACACACACACACACACACACACACACACACACACACACACACCTGTGTATGTTTGTGTGTCTGTCTCCTATCATGTTTGTCTATATTCTTATCTGTCTCTACCTACCACCTATCCTCCTATTTTTCTAACATCTATGTATCTATCTATCTATAATATCTACCTATCTGTCAACACTATATCCATCTATCCTACTTTGGAATGAATCAGGTTTAAGCAGTGTGAATGGAATAAATATTTACTTTATAAAATAAAGCTACTTAAATTATGGGAATAACTTGCTATATTCAAAGTACTTTATTTAAATATTAATATCTGATAAACAACAACATGCACAATGGGATATGATGGTATTTAGCCAAACATCTAAGCATTAAATGGAATAAATGACAAGGAAGACATACAGCCATAATGTCCAGGATGTAGTTCATCTGCTAATCAGATGGAAATATTTTCCTAACTGATGGCATCTGTTTATCATTATAGTAATTGGAAATGTATTTTAAGTGGTAAAATCATATGCTTATTAGTAAGAATGGACCACATTTTTTTTTTTTGTAATTTTAACACCATTAACCATCAATTTCTTTCTCATTCTCATTTGGTGGCACTAAGATTTCCTAAATTAATTGAGGAAATTAAATGAAAATCTGTCTAATGTGTGAAAGTGCTCCAAAATCAGAATGTTTGGGGAGTATAATTTGAAATCACAACTGATGCCATGATTATGTAAACCAGTTGGCCAGAAGAAAATAATTAAGCCTTAAAATTAACTCAATCTCCTTTGACCTTCCAACAACCTACGTTATGTGTAATGAGGATGAAAGAGCAATTGAAATAGAGAATATACAAAATCTGTGAGGCTTGCTTGCAGTACGCAAGCCTGTAGGGCAATTCTGTTTGTGTCCAAGTTCCCATGGCATCTGGGTAAGTGTAGTGATTTTCCTATATTTATCTACTTGTTGGTTTGAGAGCTTCATACGTGAGTGTTGCATTTACATCATTTTCACTCTTCCTGCTGACCTTCCAGCTCCTCCCCAACTCTACAAACTCGCTCTTAAATTGATGACAACTGTCTTCCTCATTCCCTCCCTCATTGTCCCTGTTCCCTTTCTCACTTGCCCCTAGCCCACCCACAGAATTTATTCTATTTCTCCTTCCTAAAAAAATCCATCCATATTCTATTTTAATTTTTATTAATTAAATTATTTATTTTAAATCCAGGCAAAAGTTTGTGCTATGTTTTCTTCTACCATTTCTTCCCCCATCTGCCACCCTCCATCCACTTCTCTGTTTCTGTTCAGGAAGGGGCAGAACTCCCATGGGAGTCGACAAAGCAGGGCATATCAAGTTAAGGTAGGACTAAGCTCCAGAGGGGAACAGCGATGACTATATTTCCCTGCAAAGAGGAAATAAAGGAGATCTTCTGAGTAGACTGGACCTGGCAGGGTAAGACCATGAGGGATTAGGTTGGGGGGAAATTGAGGAGGAAAGTAATGAAAATACTCTTCCACTCATTCTCTTTAAGGTCCTTGTTCTTATTAAGCCTCTCTGGGTCTGTGCATTGTACAATGATTGTCATTGTCTTAATATCTAATATCCACTTATAAGTGAGTGCATAGCATGTTTTTCTTTCCCTAACTGGGTTACTCTTCACCCAGGATGATCTTTATTTTCTAGTTCAACACATTTGCCTGAACATTTCATGATGTCATTTTAACGTCTGAGCAATATGCCATTGTGTAAATGTACCACATTTTCTCTATCCATTCTTTGCCTGAGGGACATTTGGGCTGTTTCCAGTTTCTGGCTATTTGTGGAGAGGTGATGTGGAAACAAAGTGCAGTAAATACTCCTATGATTTTATAAAGTTGACCCTAGTAATGGAGGACTCAGAACCTGAAACCACCATCATCCTCTGTAACCAGTGGTGAGACCGAGACACCAATTCAGTCACAAACCTTTGATCTACAGTAGATCTCACTTGCAAATGTGCTGAGGAAGGTGGCTGTAGAGATGGCTCAGAGGTTAAGATCAATGGCTGCTCTTCCAGAGATTCTGAATTCAATTCCCAGTGACCATATAGTACCTCACAACCATCTGTAATAGGATCTAGTGCCCTCTTCTGGCCAGCAGGAAGACATACAGGCAGAACATTGTATACATTATATATATTGTATTTATATATACAATAGTATATAAATAAATAACAATATATAAATAAATAAATTTAAAAAAATGTTTTGAGGAAAGGGAAACACAGAAAACTTGTGAGAGCAGACAACCAATGATGTGTCTAATTTGAGGCTCATGCCACAGAAGAGAGCCCATTCCCTGCCTGGATGAAAAGCAGTCAGAGACTGAATATTACAGAGATGTAGGATAGAAAAATAATTATCAAGATGAGTCTACTTATATTCCTCTATACTCATAAATTGATGCTTTTTCAGTCTTTGTCCAAGGGGCTTCAGCTTATGAGAACAGAAGCAGAGACTCATGACTGAAATATGGAGTAGAGGGAGAGTCCAAATTATAGATCTTCATTGTGTCCTTCCCAATGGAGCTCAGGGAACCTAGCAGGGCAGACGGAGGAACAATTGTATGATCCAGACAGGTCAAGGACAGCAGGTGAACAGAGAACACATACATCAACTAAGCAAGACTCATGGAACCACACAGAGACTGAAGTAGAAACCACAAAGCTTGCACGGGTCTATGCCAGATCCTCTTAATATATCCTATGGTTGTTATTTTGTTTTTGTGGGACTCCTAATACTGGGTGTGGGGTTGCCTTTGACTATTTTTCTTTCTTTTGGATACATTTACTCCTACTGGGTTGCCTCGCCCATCCTTGACATGAGGATTTGTGCCTAGGCTTATTGTATCCTATTATGCCAGGTTGGGTTGATACTCTTTGAAGGGGCCTACTTTCTCCTGGATGGAAACAGTGGAGGAGTAGATATGGAAATGAGGGGAAACTGTGGCCAGGAAGTACTAAAAACTAATCAACTAAATAAATGAAATACATTATGTACAGCAGAAACTCATAAAGAGTTATTCTTTAATTGTTGAAATTATGTACACGTATGTTGCACAAATTCTGGTTGTGTTAAAAGAAACTCAGAACCAGATTTTGGGAAGGCTGAACTAGCAAAGAAAAGGAACTCCACAGTCAATTCTCACAGCTTCCTCTGTCTCACTCCTTGTGGCTTCTACTGCATTGATCTGTCTTCCTACACCTGCCTTAAATACCTCCTTTCACAGTTGCTTCACATCCAGGTTAAGATTAAAGGCTTGGGCTACTACTATTTGATAGTTAGCCTTGAACTCTCAGAAACACAGAAAGATTTCTGACTCTGGAGTTAGGGATTAAAGACCTGACGGCACCACCACTGCCTGCTGGAAGCCTGGAACTCCCTCTGTAAACCAAGCTGGCCTCAAACTCAGATCTGCTGGGATTAAAGGCATAGGTCGCCATGCTGGTCAGGTGTAGGTGACCACTACTTAATATTCCTTGTGCTGGGATTAAAGGCCTGAGTTACCACTCTCTGATCTTGGATTGACTGCAGGTGGATCTTCTCTGATATTCCAGACTGCTTTTATATATATATATATATATATATATATATATATATATGTGTGTGTGTGTGTGTGTGTATAACTATAATTTGCTGAGCCCACTTAGTATTGCTTGGATGTGTATGGGATGGCCACCTGAGATTGAATAATCATTCTTTGATTTTTCTACAATATTATCTGAGCCTCAGGTATAGTGCATGAGTTGTAGATGTATCAAGATATGTATCGACATAGGTCTTTGGAACCGGTTTAAAGAAATGTGCAGGTGAGAGAAATCCTGTACTACAATAAAAAGAGCTAATCAGCCATTTAGAATAAAGTATAAAATATCAGGATGCTGAAATAAATGCTGAAGCCAGACTCATGAGGCTTCATAGGGAAGAAGTGTTAAGTAGTTGGACAGGGGTCAGAGTCCTAGGATGCTGCTAAGGATAGCACATTCCCTCATTGACCATGACCCCGATTCCTACCCTAACTCTATCTCTCATTTCCTGGCAGCATTAGAAAGGAAATCATAACTTTTCCCCTACCTTAAAGCTTAACATACTATGTGAAAACTGGAGATATCATGACTTTATGGAAGCCTATTAGTGAAAAACAAACTTCTCAAGAGTATAGAATTTGAGATCTTCTTTGACCTTGAGTGGATGCTTGACATTCTGATATCCTAAGATTAGAGCATTGTTTAATGTTGTCTCCTTCTTTAACTACTAACCCCAATAAGCTTATTGATGACCTAGCAGGGAGATCACTCCTCAGAAATGCTAATTTATATGCTATGTATTATACTAAGGTGATGAGAAGAATAATTACCCATCAAGTGAGTGTTCTTCAAAGCTTCTCCTTTACACTGCTGTGTATACTGTTTCAATCACAGCAGTAATAAATAACCCTGCCCACTTTTATTTATAATGCAAAAGCATATTTTTTTCCTTTTTCTGTTACAATTTTGAATACTGTCCCAAAGCCTAGGCCTCCTTTTCTTCTTACTTAGGGTTTCCTCTTTGTTTCTGGAGTCAATTTCCCCCTTTTCTGCTTTTAGGAGTTGAATAAAATCAATTAAATGATTCCTAATGATATTCTGTACCCATAGATGGGTGCCTTGTCCAGTAGTCATCAGAGAGGCTTCCTCTGACAGCAGATGGAAGCAGATGCAGAGAGGGCCTAATTAGAGATCCCCAAGGGTTCCTCCTCTTGTAGCTTGGGTAATAACAGAGAGGAGGAGCTAAGAATAAGGAATCAGAGGTGATGGGCAACACCAGGAGGGTACAGTTTACCGAATCAACTAAGTCAGGCTCACATGGGCTCACAGAGAAAGGAAGCTGCAAGCATAGGACTTGTGTGGGTCTGCATCAGGTCCTTCGCATGCACACTGCAGCTTGTTGCTTGGCATTTTTATGGGACTCCTAATGGTGGTAGCAGGTGTGTTCAGGACTGTTTTGTCTGCTCTTAGATGCTTCCTCATGTTCAGTTGCCTTGTGTAAATTTGGTGTGAGGGCTTTTGTCTTTTTTATTGTATTCTGCTTTGTTCTATTCGTTTTGGTCTCTTGGAGGTCTGCACTTTTCTGATGGGAGGAGGAGGAAAGTGAATCCAAAAGAGACAAGAGGAGTGAAGGGAGGGGAAATGGGTAGGGAAGTATTGCATGAGAGAAGAAAATATTTTCAATAAAAGCAAGACTTACCAAGTGACAAAATTATTTATGACCTGTGCCTCTCCTGATTTCAAATGGCAAAATTTGAAATCAGGAGAGGCACAGGTCATAAATAATGTAGAAATAATAAATATAATAAAACATGAATTTGCATATGTATCTTCAAAAATAGGTATCAGGACTATATTAAACATGCTTTTTATTCAGATACATACTTGATTGAATGGATATGGATGGATAGTAGTATGGACTAGATGGATGGTGATGGATGAAATTGAGTGGAAGAATCTAAACACCAGGAGGATATGAGCTGCACTTGACATGTGCAAAATGACTGATCACACCAAAGGTTGTGATCATTTCAGTTGAGATGCAACCAATACTCAAACCCAGGCTTCTCAGGAATGAAGTGTCTAGAACAAAATATTTGTCTCTGTGAAACAAGAAATGCAAGATAGAGTACCAGGAATCCTATGTTAGGAAGGTGTCTGAAGTAGACATTTTTTAATAATAAAAATCAGAGTAGGAGTAAATCACAGAATTTCCAGAACAGTGTGTTTAATCAGTTAATGACATATTTCAATTTAACTCTCCAAATTATTTTCTTAATTTGTGCTTTCTATTTTATTTTTAATCTCAAATGTTTCTTAAATCCCTTAACTTGTATGTCAACTATAATTTCACTGCCATAACAATCTAGCTAAGAAAATAGGATTCAAAGAAGAAATTTGCAGTTCTGCTGGCCTAAGTCAATCTCCTCCAAAAAGTAGGCTTATTTGGAGATGGGTGTCTGTAGAAGGGTGAAATGGAGTGATATTGGATTTAAGTGTCATCGCCGCCCAGTGACTCTGGTTCATTTTAAATTGGCTGATAAAGTAAGAGACAGAGAGAAAGAACATATGAAGCAATAGCACAATTAGAGTTCTAGGCCTACAACAAAGTCATCAAAGATTGACAGGTCCAAACCAGAAACTAGAACCAGCATTGGAATTTTTCCAAGGGATTCCAAAGTAGTTAGTATATTCATCTTAAGATGTGGGTGTCAAAACTACAGGTTTTAAAATTTTGAGATAATATATTCTGTTGTTATGAGGTCTACTTTTGTGGTACTCCATAATTGGCAGAAATGACCATCAATGCATGAACCTAGATCAAATATTTTATCCTGACATTTAATTATATTCTACAATATTTAGTTAAAATAATAATGAGTAGTTGTTTTTCTATAACTTTTTGATAAAAAATGATTAGGCATAATGACTAGAGTATTAAAGTGAGAATCAGGAAGCCATATTTGTGCATTAGCAACATTTGTTTCATGTGTATAACCTTTGAAAACATTACTTATGGCCAATGAGCTAAAAGGTCTGTGTATTTAGGTAACGATGAAACATCCTTACTACTTTACATAGGTTGGTTTAGTATTAGAAGAGGCCATTTAAGTTAAATAATTTGGAAAGTAAAGCATGTATCATCACAACAAAATACTTAAATGCATATTCTTCTGCTGTTCTCAGACAGAATAATATTTAATTATTTTGCTTTTGTGATAGAATTTATTAAACAATATTCACAACAGATTGTATGATATTTATGATCATTTATGTTTATTTGTACAAAAATTAACATATCCCACATATCATTATGTCCAGTTATAATTCTTTTATTTTTTTCTAAAATTTTAGTTTACAATTATGCATTTATTGCCGTATCCAGCATGAAGTGTGTAAGCTTTTCTCACAAACCTACCCAAACCCCTTCACAACAGAGAAAATCTTTTCACGTATCAGATGCCAATCCCTGGATTTAACCCTGTGCTCTCTTCTTTGCTCTTCCCATATGAACATTGTCCCCAGGCTTTCCTGTACATATTCTGACCAATATCCAAATGCTTATCTTTTTCCCATGACCAAAATTTTACATTAAGTCTGTCATTTATTAGCAATTACTTTCCTACCACAATCAGTAGAGTTTTGTTCCATTCTCCACGCATCAAGCAGAGCTCTCTTTTGAACACTTCCAGTTTTGTTATATTGACATTTCTTAGACTCTGTCCTATATTTATGGTTTCAGGATATATTAGAAACATAGTAAAAGCAGAACCTTTCTCTGTTGATAACTGTGGCACTGTGACTCTTAGAAAACATTTCCAAAGGCTTATCTTTTACTGTTGAGATATTTTCTAGTTCTATTTCTGGAATGTTTACTAGTTGATTCTAGAAATATGACTGAAAATTAGAAGAGTAATTATGTGAGATAGGTAGACTTTTAAGAATGCTGAAAGAACAGTAAATTGATGTCTACTTCAAAGTTATTTATACATACATACACACACACACACACACACACACACACAGAGAGAGAGAGAGAGAGAGAGAGAGAGAGAGAGAGAGAGAGTAACGTAATCAATGGATGACTAACTCTTATATTTTCAAGTTATATATTATCTCATGTATGACTGCAAGATACTGAAATGATGAAACTCCTAGAAGACTTTGATAAATTTTATACTGTTATTCCATCCACACACAATATTCAGTTCATGTGTGGCCTTTGAACATGATCCAAACACTTCTCTTTTCTTTATTGTTCAAAAATTGAAGCATGTTCATTATCTATAGTGAGGTTGGTAATGATGATGAAAAAATCTCTCATATCATTATTTCCACATTTTTATTGTCAATCAATGACTTTTCTCTCTTTCAAAAAATGTTTGCATCAATTAATATCAGTAAATTTTATTTAAAAACAAAAGTCTTGAGATGCACCACAATTCTTTTACAAGGTAAACAGAACCAACTGCTAAAAAGAAGTCATTAGCATATAGTGAGGTATCAGATATTAATATCTCATGAATTAGCTAGCCCTAGGAGTATTCCTGTGGAAAGGTCACTTCCATATTGAATTGTTTGCTATTTGAAAAAAATCAAGTTAAAGATGCAGGATGTGGTCTGGCAGGCAGATATCATTAGGAAGATAAATGAGTATAATCTTTCCTTCCTCCTCTTTGGGTCACTAGAAAGCAGCAAGTAATGCATCAGTTTAATAATAGAAACCCAAGCTCATTCTGAAATTCACTTCTTTGCATACAAGAATTGCTCACAAAGTCAAGTTACTAGCATGATTTCTAGAGAAAAATTAAACTCAGAGTTTCTTAAAGTGAGCATGAGATTTCTCTTTTGACATTTTACTTATTTCCTTAATTCAAATCCAACAGTCACCTAGCCCATTAAACTGATTAGTTTTTCTTGAATATACTTCTGTGGTTCATCTGTTTAGTTTCTCATTAACTTTTGAAATAGAAATCTGATTTGTAGCTTAAATGTATTTGGTCCTGCTTTTAATATTAGCATGTTTACTTCATAGTGTCAACTACTGTAAAATAGCACATGTTTCTCTGTGTGAGGAAAGATTTTTCATCTTATAAGGAGTTGTTATAAGAATGGCAGGAAAATCTGTAGAGGTTCTGAAAAAGAGAATTTCATTCTTGGCAGAAATAATAAAGTTTAGCAATGCTAACTAAAAGACATAGCTTTAAAAGTATGATTTTCTTCCAAACTATGGTGTCCTTGAACTCTGGCTCCTACTGTCCTTTCTCTTCTTCCACCTTTTTCTTCTATTCATCTTTCAACTTCTCCTTAGGATTCCTGAACACAGTGTAATGTTTGGCTGTAGGTTTCTTCACCTGCCTTGTCAGCTTCTGGATGATGCCTCTCTGATGACAATTGGGCCAGGCATCAGTCTTGTCATAGGAGTTGGCCAGTTTAGGCTACTTATATTATCCACTATTGGTAGAAGTCTAAGATGGGGTTCTCCTCATAGACTCCTGGGAGATTCCCCTGGGTCAGGCTCACTCAACCCCCTCAAATGCCCTGCCCTACTGATCCCCTCAGCACTCTCCCCCTCTGTGTCACCAACCTAATCTTTTGGGTTCTCATCCCAACCAGCCCTCAAGTCCATTTATGAAATCTTTTCTATTTCCCTTTTCCAGGAAGATCTGGTTGTCCCCTCGTGAATCTGTGGACTGTAGTATAGTTATCCTTTATTTTACAGCTAATATCCACTTATGGGTACTGTATTTCTGTATATCCTGAGGTAGGACAAAAAGCCTACAGAATGGGAAAAGATCCTCACTAATCCCCCATACAACAGCAGGCTGAGTTTCAAAATATATAAAGAACTCAAGAAACTATATACCAACAAACCAAATAATCCAATTAAAAATGATATATTTTCTATGTTATCTGAAACATTAAAAACGTCTTTATCTATTGGATAAGAGAATTAAATATGATATGTGTGGAGTAACTAATATAGATTTTATTCTAATTTTTTAAACAAATGTTCCATAGCCAAGTTATTGAAGAATATCATGTTGAAAATGTGGTATTTAATTAGATACTTGGCCAATACATGGTGCAGATAAACTGATATAGCTGCTCAGAGGTTGTTATGGTAATGACAATTATGGAAATTAAAATGTAAATTTCTTCAGTTTGAGGTGAAAAAGCAACAACAGATGTTAAGATGCTCTTTCAGCTAAGGGAGATAACTAAAATATATACAGAAAATACAATGTTTTCGACTAGATAGACTTGGTAAAAAGTATAGATAAAAAGCAAAGGAAATGAGGTAAGAGAGTAGAGACTTGTTTATTGTTTCAAAAATTCTTACCAAAGAAAGAAGTCTCTAGAACACTTTATTTATTCTCTAGTCTAATCACTGGAGAATGGAGAGAGAGAGAGAGTAGCCTCTTACTCAGAGGAAGGGAAAAAAATAGTCTGTTCCTTGGACTTGAATCCTAGCAACTAGCCTGTCTCAGTGAAACTCTCTGCCCAGAAGAGCTGTTTAGTCCATTATGTGGTCACTACACATGCATTTAAGACATGTTAACTGTGTTAACTATGGGACCAAGAGACTGACTTCTTCACTATTTCTTTAGACTTGTGCATTGGAACAGTGGGTAAGACTCCACATTCTAGGGCACAGAGTAGAAAACCCAATTTTAAACTTTGTTGGAACTCAATGCAAAATGTATAACTGTACACTGAACAGAGTGAAGTACAGAAGGGTCGATCAGTGCTCACAATCAGAGCCTCTAGACTAGTGGTTCTCAACTGGAGGATTGTGACACCTTTGGAAAACTTCTATCTCCAAAAATATTTACATTATTAATCATAACATTAGCAAATTAGAGTTACAGTGCAGAAATGGAAATAAGTTTAGGATTGGACTTTACCACAACATGAGGAACTGTATTAAAAGTTTGTAGCATTAGCAAAATTAGAGCTACAGTGTAGAAATGGAAATAAGTTTATGGTTGGAGGTTACTACAACATGAGGAACTGTAAGGTCTGCAGCATTAGGAAGGTTGAGAATCACTGCTCTGGACCACCCTTGACACCATCTAGAAAGTACAAACTGAGATTGTCATTTCGGCTGCACACTCATGTCACCGTCAGATGCCAGCATGCATATTGCCATCAAATACCACTTCATGTCAGATGTTAACACTGGTATTTCCATACTTGGTCACAAATATACTTATACTTAAAATGTCACAATATAATTCATCATCCTTGGGTACATATCTGTATTCTCTCAAGACAATGTAAATCAATGAAGCTATGTGACACCAATGTTCCCAGTTTATAGTTCAACTTAATGACCAAGGGAATGACTATCTTAGTTTTTTTTCAAGCCTCATACAGCACAAAAACCATTGTGCAGTGCTAATGGGAAAGCTTGATCTTGGTCTTTTCACCAGATATGGTCTTAGACCCCAATGACATGCACTGATATTTCAAAGCTCATTCTTCCTATTTGATTCAGACATATATAATCACAAGTCTATGTAGTCATGAGACTGTTTTTATGGATACTACCTTAAACAAAATAGTATAGAGTGGAACAAGACCCCACATCCTTACAAGGAAAAGTACCAAATATGGGACCTTGATATATAACTTACTGCCAGGTTAGTGAAATTTGGTATTAGGACTATTTGAAAACCTACCTTTCTCTATGCCTTCTATAAATGAATCATCTGGAGCATTCCTGGGAACAGAAAAAAATCATATAAACCCAATCTTTTTTGTTTATTTAAAACAAATATCACCATGTACTAATATTAGTATACTGGACAATGAGTCCACTATGATCATAGATACCACATAGCAACATTGATATTTTCTCAGTACATAATATGAGCTCAGATTTTGACAATCCGATATTTTGGATGGGTACAGAATTAGAATAGATGGACCTACCTAGTCTATTCTTTATGTTTCTGTCTGAAGAAGGCTGACTCCTCCAGTGAAGTACTATAAAGTGTTGAGTCTAAGTGTTGGTATATCTGGGTGTACCAGAGACCCAGGAGGAGAACTGTATGAATCTATTACTTGTCTTAGATATTGTTTCATATTAAGTAACACATCATTAACATGTATCCTAACTAAAATCGGGCAGATCTAGATCAGAGTCTATGGATTTGAACATCACTTGCTATCCTCTGTGTTCTTAAAAACATTATACATTAGAATCTTAATCCCTAATTTCAGATTTTTGGGATATGTGGCCTAATACATAATAAATCATAATAAATAATAAATTGTTATTATTTTAAGTATATACATTCATGGATGAATAACTATCAATTATTGAATTGTGAGGCTGTTGCAAGTTCCTTTCCTTCTATCCATTCTCACATTTTTAGCCATTATGATGTATACTACAAGCTGTTAAAATTATATGTGTGATATATAGAATATATCATACATATATTCATATATTGTAGAAATACATATATGTATAATTTATATTATTATATATCATATCATATAAATAACTGTATATTATATATTATAATGTAATTTAACATATACTAAAATTATATATCAAAGCAAAAGGCCTTTAGCAGAGCATATCATCATACTTTTGGACCTCCCAAGCAATAAAACTATAAGAAACAAATTTATCTTTTAAAATCTCTTTTATGAATACTCATTGTGTTGAATTATGCAGTAACAGCACGAAACAGACTAATATAAGGTCTTACAACTCCACATGAATTTGGCTGTGGGCACTGAATTTTCTATTTCTGTACAATAAGGACATATGGTACACACACACACACACACACACACACACACACACACACACACACACACAATTGCCAAGGGTAAACCAAGGTTAGATAATTTATTTAAACAGACCTTTATCATCTAGTGTAATAGAAGCCATCACTAAATTTTCACAATCGAAAAAGATATAAAAGAAAGACAGGCAGACAGAAAGACAGACAAAGAAGGAAAAAAAGAAAGATAGAAAAATAAAATATCCCAGGGCCAGATAGTTTCAGTGCATAAAGTAATCTCTTTTTCTTTGCCCTAGTTTTATTTACCTTTTAGATCTATGATTTATTTTTTTCCAGCATTTTAGTAGTGTCTTAAAGTTTTTGCATGTTAAGTTTATTTTTTACATCATTTCTTTTGACTAAATGATCTAATTTTTCCATATTGTAGTGGTTTTGAGATTCTTTCTTCTATTTGATATATTCCATTGGGAAACTTTTCCATTGAAGGATTTTTTTTCCCTAATTTTTTTAAATGAAATTTTATTTAGTTTGGCTTCTTTAAATAAATTCTACCTCTTCATTCTAGTTTGATAACTTGAATTGTTTTATTTATTTTTTTGCAATTGTTTTAATTTTTGCTGTTCTCATTCAAACATTTATTTATATATGTAGTATGAGGTTTCTGGCCCGGACTTTCCGGCCTAACCTCAAGGTCTAGGCCCACAGACCCGCAGTCCTGCAGTCCCACAGAGACACACAGAGGCTTACTAGTTTTAGGCTGAATCGGCCAAAGGCTCAGGCATATCACTTGCTAACTCGGTACCCTTCATCTAACCCATGTCTCTTATTCAGCCATGTGGCTCAGTACCTTTTCTTAGAGCAGCATGGTTGTCCTCTGCTTCTTCCAGGTCTCTCTGGTGCTCTGTCTGGCATTCAGTTCTCAGAGATTTTTTTAGTCTGGTAGCCCCGCCTACACTTCCTGCCTGCCTTTGGCCAATCAGCGCTTTTTATTAAACCAGTGGGTGGGACAATTATTTACCATGAGACAACACAATACCCCTACATATATAGATTTTTAGTTTCTTGAACATATTTATGAATGCTAATTTGAAACCATTGTCTTGTGCATCATTTAGGTTGATTCAGAGCATTATTATGAAAATACTAATTTTTACAGAAAACACTTTGTCTCAGTTACTCATGTTTTGGCAGGTTATTGTAATGACAACTTGGCATTTGGAGTTAGCTCATTAATCATGTTTCAATTTTGGGATATCTGTTTCACCTTTGTTGTCTTTTAACTCTGATATTACTCCAACTTTTCAACTAACTTGTGGGGATTATGCCTTGGACCATAGAATGGTGTAGCAGATATAGTCCCAGTTCAACTAAACCTAGCTGAAGCTTCTGAAGACAGGATTTACATTAAATTAGAAGCTACTCCATGCAGATACTTTGTAGTCTGTGGAACTCAGGGTTATTTCTGTAGTCCTCAGGTGGCAGAACCTAGGGTAAAATTAGGGTTAAGTAATGGTAGCTATGGGGGAGGTATAAATGAGATCACAGTCTTCTGGTTGTGAGGAGGAGTTGGAGACCCTACCTAAAGACGTCTAGAACAGAAGATCTTCAGGTGAGGAGAGAATCATTGGAAGAGTACTTTTCATAGCTGGGGGATGCGCAAGTATCAAAGCTTCCAGGGCCATGAGTATAGTACCCTTATCTGGAGTTGGAATGCATGATATATAATCATCTAGTGGCATGAAGTGGGAGGGTAGCTCAGGTCAAATGGTCCATAGGTTAAGAGGAGTGTGTCACAGTGGTGTGTGAGATAATTACCTGGGATGATATACAGATAGCAAGGTCTTTAGGAAGTATTAATATCGATGTATGTTTTTGTGGTGTTATAACGTGTGTGGTAGCTAGTATTTAAACTAGATACAAACTAGAGGTACCCAGAAAAAATGAATTTAAGCTGAGAATTTACCATGTCTGTGGGGCAATTTTTTAAATTGATAATTGACACAAGAGGGCCCAGATAACTGTGAGTGATGTCATCCTTGGGTAGGTAGGCTAAGACTGTATAAGAAGAGTAGCTGAGCAAGCCCAGAAAAAGTAATTCAGTAAGCTACTTTCCTTTGAGGCCTTTGCTTCATTACATTCTCCCAGGTTCCTATCACAACTCCTGTTCTAATTTTCCTCAATGATGAATGAGGAGTTGTAACATGAAATTAACCCTTTCTTTCCTTGTAGGACTGCCTTTGCCTACTGAATGCTAGAATAATACGCATGAGCTGTCATGTTTGACTCAAATAGACTCTTGAAAATAAAATTGGCAAATCAGAAATAAAATGGGAGGCATCACATCAGAAACCAAGGAAATTCAAAAAATCACTAGGTCATACTTCAGAAACCTATATGCTACAAGATTGGAAAATCTAAAAGAAATGGATAATTTTCTTGAAAGATATCACTTTCCAAAGTTTAATCAAGTCCATATTAACAAATTAAGTACATCTATAGCCCCTAAGGAAATAGAAGCAGTTATGAAATGTCTCCCAACCACAAAAAGCCGAAAATCTAGAGGGTTTCAGCGTAGCATTTTACCAGACCTTCAAAGAAGAGTCAATGCCACCATTCTTCAAATTATTCCTCAAAGTAGAAACAGAACTTTGTCAAATTAATTTTATGAGGCCACAGTTATCCTGATACCAAACTATACAAATAATCAACAAAGAAAGATAATTACAGACCAACTTCCCTCATGAAGTTTGATGCAAAAATATTTGATAAAATACAGAGTTCAAGAACACATAAGAATATCACCAGCTATGATCAAGTAAACTTCTTTCCAAAGATAAGAGAATGGCTCAACATATTTGCAACACTTTTAATAGACTATCATTTACACACAAAGAAAAAGCTTTGCAGTAATAACCCACAGTTTCTCAAATTTTTATAAAATTTGCATGATGCCCTACAAACATTTGACAGGAAATGATATTACTATATTTCCTTATGTTGCATATGTCAATCTTTAAATGAGAGTAAAAGAATAAAAAATTTTGCAGTATAGTTTTTGTCTCAAACCAAAGACTTTGACATGGGCATGGGAAAGCAATCACTGGATCTTACTTTAACTAGAATTACCAGTTTTGATGTGCATATATGATATGACTATTTTGGCTCTTAAAATAATAATAACAGCAGAAAGAAAGATTGCTTAGTTCTTAAGAGTACTGAAGATTCTTCAGATAGACCTAGTTTAAATTCTGTGCATCCACAGCCCCTGGTTTGATTCTCTAAAGCAAAATAGTAACTCAGAACTACCTGTAACTCTAGTTCCAGGGAAATTGACACTCTCATTTGCCCTCTGCAGATACCAGAAATACATGCGCCACTCAGACATTACACAGCATATACCGATATGCAATGAATAAAAATAAATATTTTATTAAAAATCTCCTTAGTATTCTAAGACTAATATTATAACAGTAAAGTACTGTTGTACTTTGTAGTACAACAATAGTAATTGATTTCTCTTTACATATTTCTATTCTCCTTGTATTATTTTATTGGTTAGCTGATTTACTTTTTTAAATGGACTAAAAGTCATGAAGAGGGAAACAGGGGACGTATGTAAAATTAAGCAATTGAAAAAGAGATAGGAGATATGTTGGTGGAACCTGGGGAAACCTGACAGGAGGAAATAGCAGATTGATATGACTAAGATACACTTATATACAAATAAAAAAATAAATCTACTCTCAGAAATAGTAAATAATCCCTGTATTATGGTATATATTGTAAGCACTTTGGAATTAGATGATGGAGAATCAAGAGTTATTGAATACACAGTGAGCTCACTACATGAAACCCTGCCTCCAAACACTGTTGCAGGGCTGACTGTTTTAGGAGAGAAGATAGGTGATGCTGTCTCTTAGTTCAATAAGATGGAATAATTAGTGAATCAAGACACTCTGGTCAGAAACAGAAATACTCGAGTAGTAGGGAAATCTTATAGGTCATAAACTTCTCTGGGTATATGACCAAGAGTCTCACAGCTGTATCATATGGCAGTTTTATTTCCAATGTTTCAAGACATTTCTAGGATTCTTTCCAGAAATGACTGCTGTTAAGTGAAAGGCTGATCCAAGGCTTTCTCCATGGCCCTGATATATGCAGATAAATAGTTCCTTTTCTAAAACCAGGTACATGCTTATATTGTACTGGCCTTAAGAATGCCTAGGGCCTTATAGGAACTGTGGCTAGAATACTTTGAACACAACTTTCACAAAGTAAAGGACCTTGGTTATAAGTTCCAAGGCTTCTGAATGCTCTGTCTGTGTGCATGTGAGATGTCTTCTCTTCCCTTCTTCCCTTGTGCAACATCTGATTAGCATCTCACTGAAATTATTCTATTTATAATAACTTTTAATTCATGACTTTTCTCCATTTATAACCCTTGCTTGACAGAATACATAGCTTTACAAGATTTCCTGATCAAAGCTTTTTTTTTTTTTTTTTTTTTTTTATCTTTCTTCTCATTTTCTCATTCTGACCCTTAGACTCCTGTCATCTTTTAATGAGCTTTGGTCTACATTAGCTGGGCTGATTACATACCCAAAGACAATAAAAGTTTCTTTTCCATCAAATTCATGCAAAGATTTTCTGTCCTTTTCAGTTCTGATGAGGGCCACTATGACTAGGTGAAATGCAATCCTATACCAGTTTGAATCTGCATTTCCTGTTGATTGCTAAATAATTTCTTAAATGTTTTCACTGGTCTTTTCTTAAGGATACTTTCTTTTCAGTTCTACAGTATTTTTAAGTTGGTTTATTTATTTTCTTAATATTTATTGGGATTTTTACAAGAGGTGGTTTTTTTTTTTTTGTTTTTGTTTTTGTTTTTGTGTTGTTCCTTACATCTTCTGGGCACTGATCCTCTGGTAAATGAGTAGATAGCAAAGATTTTTTTCTCATTGTATAGACTGCCTATTCACTCATATCACTGTATATTATTGAATAGAAGATTTTATTTTTTTAAGACGTTTTTTAGATTGCTGGCCTTACTTCTTGTCCTGTTGAAGTCTTATTTTAAAAGTCCTCACTAGTGCCTATAAGTTAAAGAATATTCTTTATTTTTTTTTCTTTAACAACTTCAGAGTATCAGAGCCTCAGTCTGAACATTCCAATGCAGCTGAAGCTAAAGAAAGTGTGTTAAACCAACTTTATGAAGATGATTAAGGCTCTTAAAGAGGAAATAAAAAATTACTTAAAAAATTGAGAAAAAGACAAATAAAAAATGGAGGAAATGAATAAATTCCTTAAAAATGTCAGGAATAGATAGAAAAACAAGTAGGTTAAATAAAATGTTTAGGTTCTGAAACAGAATAGAAGACACATTTGGAGGGGATTCTGGTCAGGGGAAATTTGGTAAACAAACAGGAACTATAGAAAGATCTATGTTGGAATGGATTTTTTAAAACAACACTATGTAATTCACAGCTCACAAAAATATAAAGGTAGTTAACTCATAGAACTTATGATTTAAAAACTATGTGGCCAATAACAAAGACCAGCTTAGAAACAATGTCATTTTGTGATTATTTACATTTCGTAGGTTTTTTTTTTTTTATTGTTGTGGTAAGTTGAAAATTGCAGATGTTGTTCTTATATGCTTTTCTTTTTATATTCTATATGCATTCATGAAGGTATTCAACATTTCTAATAAATAACTAACTTAATTTTACTTTGGAAGAAACCTTTATTTGATTTTGAAATTTAGAAACAATAAAATACATAAGTTTGAATAAACTATGTGCAAAAGCTATTCCATATGATAAATCAGAACACTTGTAAAACAAGAGTACTTTTTCCTGTAGAGCATATAAACAAATATTTATTCATTTTACCAATATTACCACACATAGTTTTTCAAAAAAATTTTTTCATGACATTCACTGAGAAAATTTATTTTGAAAAAATAAAGTGCTTTTTTATATTTAAATCACTAAAATAAATTTTATATTTAAGTGAATAACTTAGGTAGAATCTTAAAATATAATTTTTCTTCTTATTTCCAAGGGGAAATAGACTTCACTAAAAATTCTATTATAATTTTAACAGTGATATAAATAGTTTAAAGTTAATTATCCTATATTCAGGTACAAAAGTAGAACCATAAATTTAAATAATTTACTACACAATGTCACATGGCTCCATGAACTTTTGTTTGAGATTTCATTTACCTGTATTTTATGAGTATGGAAATTTGCCTGTATTGGTCAGTGTTCCATAGAAGGACAAAATATATAGATAGATGATAGATCATAGGTAGGTAGGTAGGTAGGTAGGTAGGTAGGTAGACAGACAGCAGACAGACAGATAGATAAATGTATGGATGGATAGATGATAGATAGATTGATGTATGAATGGATATATGGTAGATAGATATATAGATGATAGATAGATAGATAGATAGATAGATAGATAGATAGATAGATAGATAGATAGATAGATAGATAGATAATAGATAAGATTTAACATGTTGGCTTACAGACTGCTGTCTAGATACTCCAACAATGGCCCTCTAACCACACATCTGTATTTTCCAGCCTTTCTTCTGTATATGGCAGAATTCCAAAGAAATATGCTTCAAGACCAGTTTAGAAATGGACTTGCTAGTACAAGATAGAACAAGTAGACAGTGAGAGCAAGCTTTCTTCTTCCTTCTGTTTTATATTGACTGTCATCAGAAGAAGGTGTGGCTCAGACTAAAGGCAAATCTTTAGACCTTAAAAGATCTGGACTAAAGATGTGTATTCCCATCTCAAATCATCCAGTGTAGGAGTGAGTCCTCTCCCTTCAAATGATTTAAGTAAAAAAGAAAATAGCCTATGTGTAGCCCATTCATTTCCTTTTTAGTTATTTCTAAATATAGTTGAGAACCAAGAATTGCCATCCTATTGCCCAGAAGAGCTATGAAATTGACACAGTAATAAGGTAGGCCTACCTACTTATAATACTGGTTTAAATTCACAGCAGTAATGACATCAGTTTTGACAAGAATTCAGAGCAAAAGAAAATCACATTTCCATCGTGAAAATGCAAAACAGTACATTCATTTAGAGGACCAAGAACAATTCTTAGAAAAATAAACATATTTTCATTATACAGTGAAGGAAGTCCAATATATAATACCAAATAGTAAAATAGAAACAAATAAAACCTCTCTTGTGCACAAAAACTTTGTTCACTGTTTTCAATTTGGAAGTAATCTAAATGTCCTCAAACTTGGATATTTAAACAATTAAATATTGTTCTAATGGTAAATGAGCTATAGGCACATGAGTGCAATTCACAGGATATTTCTTTTTATTTTTGTGTCTTGGAGATTTAACTCATTGTAAACTTTGAAGTCAGATTTCTTATCTGCCGAACCATCCCACCAACAAATACGGAGTATTCCCGAGGAAATGTGACTGCCTTGTGCTACTGTAATAGGAGTAACAATGACTCGTCTAAGCTCACAGAATGTACAGAACCAAGAGAAAATTAGTGTAGATCACAGGCTATAGGCAATAATGATGTATCAGGATGCCTTCACCAGTTGTAACAATTTGTTTCTGTAGTCAGGAGATTATCAATAGTGGCATGCTCAGCAAATACATGATGATACTCAGAGTTCCTTTCATTTTTTATGGAGATAAACTTATTCTAAAAAATAAAATCTACTCATTAAGCAGTGTAAATTCAACTTATTTTCTTATGACACAACAGGGTTCTAACAATACTTGCTTTTGTTTATTATATTTGTAGCTATAATTCCATAAGTTATACTACAAAGGAATCAACATAAAGCTGAATTTGATAATACTTTAAATTCATGATAATTATTGAAAACAATTAAATTATATACAGAAATCTCAAAAAAACCCAGAAATTTGTTTAATGTTTCTCTATGGCTTACTTATTATGATACACTATCCCCATGATAAAACTGGGGAAGCAAATCCATGTCTGTTCACGTCAAGAATTTTCAGCAAGTCCTAGAGAATGAATGTCTCTTCTAATATTTGTTTTCATGTCATTCAAATTGAAGATACAGTGGATACTAGTGTGATATTTCTCAGAAGAGCATTAGTGGAAATATTATACCTTAAGTTTTCAAAGACAAGGTCATTGCTTTTGCATTACAAGGACACCAGTCTGTAACAAAATGATCCTTTGTGTTATGAATACTGATCAAATTCCCTTTCCTTCTGGCTCCTTATGTGACTATCTATACACTGAAAATTATATCATGAATTCTTTGCAAAAAATGTTATTCTATAGAAAAACGTTGAAATACCTATGCACTGTAGTATTTGATTTTCATTAGATGATTTTTTAAAATTTTTTATAAATGAAGTATTAATATCTTCATGAAGTTAAGAATTAATTATAATAAATTTTTGTTCTTTTAAAATGCAAACTATTCTCAAATTTTTATCCATTGTTATTAGAATAGGTAAAAATTTCTTGCTTGTAATTTATCAGTTTATCTAAACTGCTCCACTTCATTTTAGAATCTTACTTTCTAAAATATTTGTGCAAAAAAATCTTAATTCATTATACATATGAAAACATTCTTCTAATTTTACCATGAATCACTAATAAAAGTTGGTAGACTCTATCTATATTCCCTGGATTAATTTTAATTTGAATATATATTTGTAAAAACCACTACTAGGAGATGTTATGGTCCTTTTAAAAGTGGAACTTTGTAGGGATCACAGCTCAAATTTAAAAGCAAACTAGACTAAGTTGCTTCTCTAGGACTTGGTAGTTTGATTTCTTCCTCTCTCTGATATCAAATCTCAGGTAATTACTCTCAGAATATGTACTACCATCTTCTGATAGAACCTGTGCTGTGCAGATTAAAATAAAAATTTAAAAAGTGGGAGTTAATGGTCAATTCTTAAGAAGTCACACTTATCAAGTATTAAATCACAGTGATACTAAGGTAACATTAGTCACTGCAAAATTTGTTCTCAGTTGTCTTAGATACTTTTATATTATTGTCATAAAGTGTATGAACAAGGAAATCTGCCAAAGGAAGAGTTTATTTGGGGCTTAAAGCTCAGAAGGTAAGCCAATGACCACAGATTCGAGAACATAGTAGAAGGTAGACTGGCATGGTGATAGGGCAATAGCTAAGACTTTGTATTGATCTGTAAGTATGGGGTGGAAAATGCTAAGTAGAAGTAGTACAAGTCTTGTTAAATCTCAATAACCACTATGAGTAACATACTTCTTTCAGTAGAACACACCTTCCAATCTTTCCCAAATAGTTTCATAAGTGGTGGAGAAAGATTTGTATTATATGACCCCATGTGGGTCAATCAAATCATGACAATAGCCATATTACTACCAGTGCATTGTCTTTGTTTTATTACATGTCTTATCACTGGTTTCTTTCACATTGTTTAATTTGTCTTCATGAGTTAAAAACAAGACAAAACAAAAATTCTTATTTCTGAAATTCTTTGTCAGAATCTAGCTGGTTGACACTACCTTATTTACTGTTTCAATCACTCTTCTCTAGACCCTAGAGCTTGCTAGTTCCTGGTTTCTGAGACACAGTCTAGTCTGTCCATAGAAGGCACAGGAGTAACAAAGAAAGTCTCCTTTTCATAATCTTATCTTTGAAATACATGATATTAAAAAGTAATGGGTAGTACAATTATCAAATCTGGCCATTAGTATTATTACCAATGAGAATAGTGTATGAATGACAAGACACAGTGCCTGACCTAATCTGATGACATTTTCCTATCCATCTCCAAGGACCATTTTTCTATACCTAAAAACTACAGACCCATCCAAGCCACATCAAGCCTTTCCACCTAGCCACATTCTATACATGCTTTGTAATAGTCTGGATGTGTGAGCCATTCTATGTCTGCCTTAATAAATACTCTTCTACTTCCAATCTACACACAAACATGATTTAGATCAGGATGCAAAACCTGTACATTACACATGCCTCTGTTTTCCACCAGACTTCATACTACTCAAGAAATATCCAATCTTTATGCTTAATTCAGATTGCACATCTTATGTTCTTCCCCAGTCTACTCTATCCATATAAAATACAGGTCATAATCCCCTCAAATCTTTCCATTAGAAATGTTTCCAATAATAGTTATTTATGAATGGCAGGGGACATAAATTAAAGAACAACCATAAAGTTTATCAAGAATTCAAGAAGCTTAAAGAAGACAAAAATATAAGATTGATGAAAATCAGAAAAAAAGGCCAATATTTGAAAAGGGAATTCAATAAAGACATAGAAACACTGAAGAAGACTTAAATGAACATGGAATTAAAAAAAATATAGTAAATAAGCTAGAATATTCAAGGGAAAGACTTACAGATAGAAATAACCAAACATAAAATAGTAATATTGGAGCTAAAAAATTGAAATGATATGTATGAAATAACCAAGAAGAGAAAACAAATTTAAAATATACAACAAAGGAATGGATACAAAATATTGGGCATCATAAAAAGACAAAATTCAATTATAGGAAGAACTATCTAAGGGAAGTAAAATAGACTAGATTGTTGCAGAATATTTATTTACATTGTGATAATGTTTCTCTTCTAAGATGCCTCCTGAATGGTTTATTGAAGAGCTAAATGGGCAATAGCTAGGCAGAAAGAAGTTAGATGGGATGTCTGAGAAGAAAGAAAGAGAAACTGGGAAAAGGAATCTAGGCACGTGATTTATCCAGCAGACTCAGAGTAAGCTGGACGTTCTGTACTAAGAAGAAGTAACTGAGAAATATAAAAGAATATAAATAAGAATATGGGTTTAGTTATAACAGCTAGTTAAAAATATATAATATTTCACAATTAATCATCACAATTAATAATAAGTCTTCTGGCCATTATATGTGTGCTGGTGGTCTAAAGATATTTCAGCAAAGATATATTTCTACACCAGATCTTCAAGATTATAGAAGAAAATTTCCCCAAACTAAGATTGAAAAAGAGAAAAAAAGACCTTTGGAATATCATAACTAATCCCCAAATACACAAGGCATAGAAAGGATTTTGAAAGATGCAAGACAGTAAACATACAAAATACCCTACACATGTCACATATACATAAAGACCATCAGCATAAGAGCTGATTTCTCAGTGGAGTCACTGAAAGACTCAACAGCCTGGTATAATTCATTCTAATTCTCAGAAGACCTCTTTAAACCCAATTCTTAAGCCAACTCTAACAGTTAATTAAAGGATCTTTGTGGAAGTTAAGAGCATGGGCTACTCCTTCAGAGGTCTCATGTTCAATTTCCGGCAGCTACATGGTGGCTCTCAACCATCTATGCCTTCTTCTGTGACAATAGAATATTCACATACATAAATTAAATTAATATTTAGAGAAAATAAATAAATGAATCCTTATCAAACTGAACATGTTTTAAATGGCAAAGAACATGAACATTCAGGCAAAGCAAAACAGTTGGCCAAATTTAAAGAACAAAGAAAAAATTTCCATTATATGAACTGTATAAAAATTATATTCAACAATGAAACCTAAAGAAAATACAGGAAGCACTATTTTGGCTGCAAAGGAAGAACAAACATAACATGGGAGACATGGGAAGAAATATAAAGCTATAATTAATAAAACAAAAATACTACTGAAAATATAAACAACCTGAAAATTAACTAAACAATGATTGCAATCAACATACATTTTTAAATGATATTAAAAATTAACAGCATCTATATTTAATCAAAAGATAAATGATGACTGAAATAATCAAAAATCAAAATTAATTTATCTTTTAGCTATAAAATATATATCTTAAGGATTGCTGTACAGATAGACGATCATCTTAAACTCATTGGAACAGGCAAGGACTTCAACAGAAAACCAATAGCAAAGGCAATAAAAACAAAAGGGGGCCCATTAAACTGAAAAGCTCCTGTATGATAAAGAAGACCATCTTTCAGGCAAAGCAACAGGCCACAAAATGGGAAAAAATTTTAAACAAGTACAAATCTAATAAAGGCTAATATCTAAAATATATAAAGAGAGCAAACATTTGGAAATGAAGAAAACAAAAACCCAATTAAAATGATGTACAAATATGAACAGAGAATTCTCAAAAGATGTAACTCAAATGGGCTGAGAAGCACTTGAAGAAATGTTTGACATTCTTAATCATCAGGGAAATGCAAATAAAAACTACATTGAGATTTTATTTTATACTAGTTACAATAGAAACAAACAGATGACAGTTTGTGCTGGCAGGGATGTAGAACAAAGTGAACACTCAGGCATTTCTGATGAGGATATGAACTTTTATAGGCACCGAGGCAATTTGCACTACTGGAATTAAAGATATTCATTAACAACAATTTGTTAGGAGTATGTTTTTTTTAATACCACACTTGCTCCAATAGACAGGACTAGAGAAAAGGAAGCATAAAAACAACAGGATAATAAAAGGAAAGAATGTAATTTTAAAAGTTTTACTTAAATAAGTTATAAGTCTAAAACAATGAAGAATTTATAGACTTAGCCAAACTATAAATGAATGAATGAATAAATAAATAAGAAGAAATTAAAAACCTAAACAGATCTACAAATGAGGACATTGAAACTGTAATAAAAGGCCTTTTCACATTTCTCTGTAGGGAATGGATTCTAAGGTACCAGCCCATGCACAGAAACAGTCTGATCCCACCTCTTGAGGCTCCACATACTGCCCATGCCAATGGACAGTTGCCTACCCTTGAAGGACCTAGCTCCTTTTGCCCAATGGATCTCCAGTGGCTGTTCTTGATTCAGTGAGTACCCCAGAGCTCCCGCCAGCCATCATTGTGGGAATTTTCCTCATAATCTCTATGCCCTTAGCTCATACAGACTCTCCTCCCCTGCTCTCAGCTGGGCCAGGAGCTCTGCCCAGTGTTCAGCAATGGATCTTTGCCTCCACCTCTATTTGTTGTGGGTTGTAGATTCTGTGATGACACTTAGGATGATTATTTATTTGATTATAGGGAAGTCCTGTTAAGGCACACCCTCCGCTATTGGTTGAAGACCTAACCAGAAACATCCTGTGAGTTCTTGGAGGTTTCTCTAATACTGATCTTCTTCCAACCCCACATTGGCTTCCTCTATCAAGATATCCTTCTCTTTTTTCTTAAAATAAAAATAAAGAAAAAAATTAATGCTTCTATCAGCAAGTGATGTGGGAATGCCTTTCTGTATGCTGTGAATATCAATCTTTAAATAAAGGAGCTGTTTTGGGCCATGACAGGCACCATAGAAGAAGTAGGAGGAGAAATCAGAGCATAGGTAGGAGAAGCAGGGCAGAGTCAAGCAGACTGAGCTGAAGCCCAAAGGAGCAACATGTCAGGAACACAGGTGAGCCAGGGGCCATGTGGCAAACAGATTAATAGAAGAGCAAGCTAGCAATGTGCCTGAGCCATAGGCCAAACAGAATAAAGTTAATATAAGCATCCGAGTCATTTCTAAGGGCCTGAGCAGCTGCGGCTGGCAGCTAAGGGGTCTGGCAAGGCAGGGTCTGGGCCACTGGCTGCCTGGGACTAAGAAACCCCCATTGCAACAGATGGCGTCCAACATGACTCGATTATCCACTAAAGCCTGAGAAAAATTAGAAATGGTTATAGATCACAGAAACTGAGCCAAGGCAGCTTCCAAATTGTGTATATGAAATGGGTCATTATACAAAGAAAGCGTGGCATCTGGGTCACATTCATTGGTGGCAGACTGGTGGCAGGCAGTGTAAGCTGCAGTCAGGCTGGTTTCTGAAATCTTATAGAAGACTCAGTAGCATGTGATTGATTTTATAGTTAGGAGGAACAGGGAGGAGTCAGAGACAGACTGAGCTGAAGCCCAAAGGAGCAACATGTAAGGAACTCAGGTGAGCCATTGGCCAAGTGGCTGACAGATTAATAGAAATGGGTAGCAATGTGCCTGAGCCATAGGCCAAACAGCATGAAGTTAATATAAGCCTCTGAGTCATTTTTGGAGCCTGAACAGCGGTGGGCAGCTAAGAGGTCTGGGGTTGCAGGGTCTGTGAGTCTAGGCCTCTGGCCTCCTGGGACCAAGAAAACACATTGTAACAGATGGCATCCCTGGGTGTGGTGAATATCCACTTAAAGCCTGAGAAAGTTTTAAAAAGAGTTTTAGCACAGAGACTGAGCCAAAGAAGCTTCCAAATTGTGTATATGAAGTAGGTCATTGTACAAAGAAAGCATGGCATCCAGGTGACATTCAAAATGGTGCCAGCAGACTGGCAGCAGACAGTGTAAGCTGCATTCAGGCCAGTTCCTGAAATCTCACAGAAGACTCAGTAGCATGTTATTGATTTAAGGTTTCTGTTTATTTTGACCAAAAAGGAAACAAAGAAGATTTCTTAGTAGCAGCATTTTCTTGGGTCTTCTCTGTTTGCTGCCAGAAACAGAGACACAGTTCCTTTAAGAGAACTTACTGATTCAGCTTTATCTGCAAAAACTATGCAGCTTTTTAAGAGAGTGTATTTTAAAAGCTCTTATGGTTGGAAGATGATTAAGGATGCACAATAAAACAGATTCAGATGAAGAGAAAAACCTGTAAACAGGTTACAATGTGTGTAAAAGGTACATAGTCTTCAGAGAAATAAGAAAGACGATAAAGTCTTTAAAAAGTCTTTAAAAAGAGAAATAGAGTAATAAAAATATAAAAAGCCACATAAAGATGGAAAATAGACACAAAATCTGGATTTTGGTTGTTATTGTGTTTTCTTTTAATTTTTTAACTGTTAATGAGCTAACTGCAGAAAGACAATGGATTGCAAATGCAAGGGCTACTAAGTTAAATAAGAATATGTATTTTAAAGGTATTTTGATTTTGAAATTTGTGTCTAAGGATTTATTGCTTTGGAAGTGTTCTGCTTTTGTTTCCACAGAAGATGAGAACCTGTGGATTGCTTCCAGGCAAATATGGTTTCATCAACCAAGATCCCCAGAAAAAATCTCTGATGGGAAGAGATTGCCATATCAGATAAAGGGCTACAGACTATCATCCAGTCTCAAGAACCCATGATATTTTTCCATGCCCCTTTATCAATAAAAAATAGTAATGGAAAACTACGGGAGTGGCTAAGGGGTCTGGGGCTGCAGGTCTGTGGGTTCGGGCCTCAGGCAGCCCAGGACCAAAAAACCACATTGTAAAAAGCAAGCATTGGGGAATAAAGCATTTCCCTGGGAGAAATGAAGCTTTTGGGCGTTTTCCTTCAGATCTAAGTCTTTTCAGCGTCTGAGCAGTTTCGTGGCCACAGAGTAGCTGGCTCCTTCTTGCATCATGCTTGCTCAGGAAAGTCCCTGAACTCCATTTCTCTTTGGTCTCTTACCATAATACTTAACCAGTTTGATTAATTCTATCTCTAGCACTCACTGCCAAGATTTGTGTGAGCATCCTCTAATCCTCCACATTCTAGGCCTATAGAATTATACTTTCCCTTCTCCTGCATCTGCAGACAGACTTTTTGTGGTCTCCAGGACACTTATAGCAGAACTAGGTAGTAGCCTGCAAACTGATTGTTTGGAGAAAATATTCTCCTACTGGGTCAATGTCCCAAAATACCCACAAGCAAAGCAATAAGTACTCAAACTTAACATGGGCAAATCTCGACTAAATGTGACCATGCTGGAGAATATAAAAAACTAAGGTATTTAAAAGTTAAGTCATCCTCTTGATGATATACTCATTAAGGACAGAATAATAGGAGTAGATATAATTTTTAAGTATGAATTCTAATTTTTGACTTTTTTCAATGAAAGGTGGTGGTAATTTTTTTTTAAACTGGATTGGTACTTATCTCAGGGTATAATAACTTTTATTCTTTTTGACAAATATGAAACTATTTCATTCATTTACATATAAAATCACCCATCTATAATTTTTCTTTTTTAAATGTAGACATCATCTTGCTGTAAGCATAGTTTTCTCTATTTATTTTAAAGTGAACAGAAAGGGAAATACATACATTACACCTACAGCTTGATACATGACCAAACCCTGAGCATCATGAAAATAGCATCACATTTTACCATCTGGTTTGAATCAAGATGATTTTTCTTCATCCTTTTTACAAATTTTTTGAAAAAGTTCACTGATTGTCTTGGGAAAATGGAGAGATTTAACAACTCATATACTGGAGTAAGGAAAGGAAACAGAGATACAGAGAATAATGAATGCACAGAATAAGTGATTATGGATTGCCCAACATCAACTGATACATCTACAATGCCATCTCTATACTCAAAGCTCAGGGAAAGTAAAACACAAAGGTGTAAAGAAGATAAGAAGGTCTGCTGTGAGATTGCATTTTCTAGACATTGCAGAGAAACTGAACCCGTGAAGTCTCAATAATATGATTGACCAGCCAAGATGTGTGTGATGATAACACTGGTTGGAAGCCCACACACTCCTACCTCTAAATGAAGAGCCTCAGAAAATTAATGACCATTGAGAGAATGAGATTTTTTTCAAGGATGTGGCCCTTCCAAGTAGTTGTTCATAAACATATATACAAGAACAACACTAAATGGACTCTGTAGCCTTAACTAGTTAGAATCTTCCCTCATAGTGTTTTTGAAAAAAGATGCTTCTGGTTTATAGCTTTATGGGACCTGTTCCCAATTATTTGCTCAATTCCAGGACCCAACACTAAACAAGAGGGACGCCATGCACTTAATAAAAATCTAGACTACTTCTTAGGGCTAATGAGTAATGGGGTCTTGGAGGGGAGCCCATTGCTTACACTTTACTAAACCAACCTAATTGGTCCTTATACCCACTGTTAAGTGTATATTCCCCCCAAAGAAGCTCCTCTTTTCAAAACAAAACAAAACAGCAACAACAAAAACCTACTACAAATCAAACTACAGAAAGCCTGTTTGCCTAGTTCCTGCTGATGCATCTACAAGGCAGTTCTAGTACCTCAATCTAAGGGATCCTTGTTAAGGAGAGGGAGAGAAGATTGTATGGGCAAGAAAAAAGGAAATTGCTATGAGGCTGGTCACCTACAATGTAAAAGAGGTTAACACATGAAATCTTATCAACTGTCTAAAAATGTCCTAAGCTACAGCTATACCAATGAATAATTTAACACAGAATAAATACAAAGGACAGAGGATGAAGACAAAGAACTATGGGCAGTGGAGAATGTTAAGAGCAGGAGAAATTTTCTTCCTCATGAAATAGGAATTCTAACTTCTTATCCAACACCAAATTTTCAGACCTGAGATAATTTACACATAGATATCATTGTGTGGACTAAGTCAATAACAATAAATATCAATTCAAGAAAATGGGTCATATGTTTGAGGGAGAAAGAGCTGCCTGTGATTGGTTGGAGAGAAGGAAGGAAATGGGGAAATGATATAATTAATAATAATTTGTAAAAATATATTTTAGGCCTTCAATTTTTGTACTGTTAAACTTATTTTAAGAAGTATCTGCTGTTTTAGGAACTGCATTTTTTATTAAGTTTTACAATTGTGTTTAAATATGACTTATTCAATAAGAATCTCATTTATCACATTCCTCCATATGTACTTCTGTAAAAATTATGTACACAATACCATGAGAGTTTTTATAAGGTCTATGTAACATGCAAATGAGCATAGTTATTTTCATCTGTTTTCACGCCCAAATTAGCTCAGTGATTTAATTTCACTAAAGCTCTTAACTTTATGGTTGCATGCAGTTATTTTAAAAATAAGAAGTGATCTTTGATATATCTACTTTCTCTAAACAGAGGATTACATTGAAAAATTTTGTTTTAATTTTCTGAATATGTATTATGATTTTAGCAAACAGATAATTATAACAACAAGTATATAACCTTTAGTACTGTTCTGCTATAAGGAAATAGTTCTTGGTTACATTCAACACAATGTATAAAAAAAACATGCAGGAATTTTATAATTTCCAAGCTTCATGCTCATTAAAATGTTTTCATTTTAGTAGATGTTAGAGATCACTTGTATATTTTCCTAGGTAAACAACTACAATTTGTAATAAATACTTAATTTTGGTTTAGAATTCTAACATAAAATGAAATACAAACAAGATATACTTGGAATTTCAGAATGTCATCTAAAACTATAAATGTAATTCCAATTGAAAAATTTACTTGTTAGAGAAGATAAACTATAAAATTAGAGTGGGATAAACCTATGGATTGCCAAATATACATTTTTAACAACAGAATATATAAAGATAATGAGCTGAGGGCATTATTTTTTTATGGCAGAACTCCCAATTTATTTCAGAATGTAATTGTCTTTTTTGAATAATGTAAAATATATTCCTGGAATAGGGATGCCTAGCTACAAAGTCGTGAGAATTTTAAATCACAAGTGAACTGGCACTACTGTGTAACTTGAAACAGATTGACAGATACTTTGCCTGAAATGATTTGCTTTGAAAATACCAAAAAATGATCCTTATTATTGCTCTTCATTAAAATACTTTTTAACCAAATAAAATATGTAATAGTAATCTTCTGAGTTCAACTAAATATTGTTATCAAAATTAAAAAATATATTTTATAATTTTATTTTATAATATAGAAAAATAGCAAAATTTTATAATCTGAAGCAATTACCATGAACACAAGAAGACTGCAGGGTTATAAGATGTATTTTTAATAATTTTATTTCACAGTATTGAGATATTTCTTTGGAGAGTTTGCATGTAATTTTGGTGCAATATACTTTTTGACTTTAAACTAAATTAAATTCTTATTTTCACTTTGAGGTAGTGTATTCAAAAAGGGACAAAGAAAGCCTTTGCTTCTATAAAATTCATGGAAGTTTTTTTTTTTAATTCAGATTAAATTTGTTTGAGATAATTCTGAGTTTATAAATGCAAACTTCACATATATAGTTGAAAAAGCAGTGAGCAAAGGGTTTGGGTGGCTTCTGACAACCTTGAAAACATAATGTTATTTTTGTGACCAAGGTTATTATCATTTCAAAAACATTTGTTATTTGATTATGACAAAGTTCTGCATTCTATTCTTTTTAAAAATGATACATTTCAATAATATGCCTGTATTAGAAACACAGAAAACTTTGGGCTTTGGTTCTGGATTAATAAAATGTTTACATGATCACTTCATAGGCAGCTGTCATTATGAAGCTCATAACTTCATAAGGAATTCTGTTGTTCCTTAGACAATAAACTGCAATTGTTACTTTTAAAGGAAATAAAAAGATCCGCATCTATAATTTCGGTATAAGAAAGTTATAAAGTTATATGAAATTTATGAGAAATACAGGGGCTAAGAAAATTACAGGTGATTACTACAAATTTTTAAATTCATTGAAAAGTTTTAATTTCAGATGTGAAATATTAATTTTTCACATTTTATGTATGTTTTTAAATTTAAATAGTCTCTTAAAGTGATGTGAAGTTAAAATCTAATGCAAAACACACTTAACCAAAATTGTGTAAGCATAATTTATATTAAAGTTATTAGGACATATATGTATTACAGATTTTGTATGTTGTGCTTGGCTTTCACTCTGAGAAGATAAATCGAATTCAGAGGCCCTGAGATGACTCTCAACTGAGCAGATGAAATCTTCCTATTCAACTTGGAAAATAATGAAACCTGTACTCAAAACCAAATCTCTTTTAAAATTTGTAAATATATTTGAACCAAAATTATTCTTTTTCACTGCTATCATATGGTGGATGTCTGTTGGGTTTTAATATATGAGGTCCCTGAATGATACAGTAATTTTATACCTGTACCTAAAGAGAACATTTGGGGATAGAAGTTTTTAGCTTGAACTATTGCTGTTAGGTTTTAATTAAACTTCATTTTCTAGTAACAGCAATGCCATCTTCCATAGTTTGATATACTCAGGACTGGCGTAAATCAAGACCTGCCAAATTTAAAGGAAATGAATTTGATTTCAATGTCCATGGAATAGCCAAATTTCAAGGCCACAAAAGTTGTTACTTAGGAAATATCAAGATGTGGTAAGATAACATACTTCATTGCCTATAAGGAGAAGTATATTGAAGAGGAAGTAACACTAAGGCATGTTTTCATGGTACACCTTGCCATGTCTTTCAATGACTGAATGTTTAAGAACACACAGAAATAATGTGATTTCAAGAATTATTTCTACAGAACACTTTAATTAAAGTACACTGAGGAAGTAAATGGAAATTGGATATTCATGCATTAGTAAATTTCCTATGCTAATAAATGACCTATGTGATTCATATATATTGCTAAAGAACAGTAACAAATTTTGCATTATTATCAAAAATTTTTAATAGCATATTTTAGAAATGATGAAGATCAAAGCATATTAATTTAAGACTAATATTATTGTATTTGTTTTAATTGTATTTATAATTCAATTACTTTAGGAATATAGGAGGATAAATATTCCCTTATATTATATATAGTACGAGGTTTCTGGCCTGGACTTTCGGGCCTAATCTCAAGGTTTAGGACCTACAGACCTGCAGTCCCACACAGACACACAGATGCTTACAATAGTTTTAGGCTGATCGGTCTAAGGCCCAGGCATATAACTTGCTAACTCTCTACCCTTCATCTAACCCATGACTCATCCTGTTCAGCCATGGGGCTCTGTACCTTTTCTCATAGCAGCATGGTTATCCTCTGCTTCTTCTGACTTCTCTCTGGCCTTCTGCTCTGTGCTTCCTGTTCTCGGAGTTTTCTTAGTCTGGTAGCCCCACCCACACTTCCTGCTTGCCTTTGGCCAATAAGCGCTTTTTATTAAACCAGTGGGTGGGACAATTATTTACAATGTAACAACATAATCTCCTCCAATTATATGCCTATATGAATGAAGAGAATAAAGATATAATAAGTAAAGTATTGCTTAACAAATATATGAATGGCTAGCTTTTTATATAAAAATACATTATTAGACAGTTTGGACAAGTTATCATGGACAACTCTTTGATCTTTGTTGCTACTGATAGTTCACAGGGCTCAAGTTTTCTCTATGAAAACTGCCTGATTTCCTAAGTGGGTATTGATCCATCCAAAAAAAATTCACAGCCATAGATTTGCCTGTTTTAGAATTTCCACAAATATTTCTTTGTGGCAAAACCTTAAACAAAAATTGTTTTTATACCTGCTAATAACTGCAAAGTATGTTATAATTAAATGTGATTTTCTTCAATCATTCATATTGCTCTACAGGTCAAACTAGGTGAAAAAAAAAAACACCAAATGTATGATGGCAGCACTATGATACCTCTCCTCTCTTTAAGGTTCTCTCTCCCTTTATCCTTTCTACTATTTCCTTCCGTTTTTATTCTCCTGCTTCCATCCTCCCTCTTCCTACATTCTTAACCAATGAAGAAATAGAAATTCAACTTGCAAGTGAATGCCTCAAATTAACACAATTCTAACTCCAAATTCTGTTTTCTTCATTTTATATTTTTTTTATAAAAAAGTCTCATTTATCCATGTATCCTCCTGATCCTCCTCCTTTCCCTTCTTCCATCCTTTCCCTTCTTCCAGTCAGCCTTCAGCCTCCCCCTTTCTCAAGTAACCATCTCCTCCTCCCCAAAAGGCAAGAAGTCCCAATGTGGGTCAGCTCGGTGTGACACATTCACTCCATCATATTTTAAAGAATTATTAACTTTGATTTTTGTGTATATTCATTGTGTGTGTGTGTGTGTGTGTGTGTGTGTGTGTGTGTGTGTGTGTGTGTGCGTGCGTGAGTGAATTGTGTGTGTTCTTGATGGCTTTGGAAGCTAGAAACAGACATTATGACCAACAGAACTGAAGTGGCACATGGTGTTGTGACACCATTAGGGTACTGAGAGCTGCAGTGAAGCCTCAAGTCAGCCAGTGCTCTTAACCATTATGTCATCACTCCAGGCACCAACACACCTTTAAAAAATTTTTATTTTTATATTTAAATTTTGTGTTATTTAAGATAAAACTTAAAACAGTGAAGGTTACAATTTTCAATGGTGTTATTCAACTAAAAAATGTATATTTTTGAACATATGAATTCAAAAATATCCTTACAACATCCTTAAGCCAGAAATTGTAAAAGCTTAAGCTTAGCAGCAATGGTAGAGGTAACAGGCTGAAGACAGCAGTCTAGCAGATACCATGTAAGGATGTATTCAGAATTTTGAGATAGTTTGAATGCTAGAAAAGTGAGGGGAGTGGAGTAAACAATGTGATTCATGACTCCTCAGTACTGGCTCTCTGAATGATTCTGGACATTCTACATATTAATCAAGAAAAAGACCAAGTAAAAAGGTAGAATAAGCAGAAAGATGCAAGTGAAGTGGGCGTAGAGTTTAGCTAACACTGGGCCCATTGAAACCACCATGTGTGGGAAAAATAATAAGATAGTTAAATTGGGAGCTGTTTTAGGTACAAAGTTAACCATTAACTTTTTTTGTAGATTCTCAGGTGATCTTTGGACCCTAAATTGTCAGTTTGTCCTGTATAGGAGACATGGTTTTGTTTGGAAAGGCATGTTACAGGTAAGAGCAGAAAGATGCTCAGACCTTTGCCTTGAACAAATGATAAAAGTTTCATTTAAAGTATTTTGTTTTCTAAGAATATTTTTCAAAAATAAACGTGTTCTTTGAAATAATACCTCAGCTGAAATCTTAAAACAATTGAACATACAAATGTTGTTTCTGATTGAAATATCATATTCTTCTAATATCCACTGTTATCTTAGCTAAAGCAATTTTGCATTATTTTGAAATTCTCTTTAGACAATACTTGACTCTTATCATTTGCATAAGCATTCTGCAATATCATATCTAGAAAACTGGCTAGTTTCAGGAACATACATAGTAGAAGATAGTCTGTATCTTGTAATTTAAAATGTGTCTCCATAGTAAAAATAAAATTAGAAGGAAAAATGCTACTTGGTTTGAGGATGTGCTTTCAGAAGAGAGCAACTGTTCATCATTTACCTTGACTTAAATTTCATCCGTAGTGTTGAAATTATATAAATTGATAAACCAAGTATGATCCTTTTTAGTGAAGTAAACAATCACATTATTGAATGACATATACATACATTTACCCATATTGTACTGTTATAAGCAATATCTGAGGATTTATTCACTTCTGATAACAACTACAAGTATAAGGGTCCACATGACTCATCGAAGTTCTTGGCAATGATTACACACAAGGTTTCTGAAGATTTCCATTAAAAGACATGGATTAAATTCAATAAAGACAAAAGATTCATGAGAAACATTATTTCTCTAACATTACTCTCCTGACTTTTATCTTCCAGTGGAGTTAGAACAGGGCTCACAATTCATACTTTATAGTATGGAAGTATTTGCTAAGTGTTTGATGTCGTTGTGTTGTATTAAGTTTCTGGCCTGGACTTTCCAGCCCAGCCTCACAGCCAGGAATTTCAGCCTAGCCTCATGGCCCAGACTTTCCTGTCTTGCCTCATGGCCTGGACCCACAGACAGTTCCATAGTCCCACTGAAACATATAAACACTTATATTAATTGTATGCTGATTGACCAGGGGCCCAGGTGTATAACTTGTTGACTCTTTACCATAAACTATCCTGTTTAGCCATGCTGCTTGGTACCTTTTCTCAGAGCAGCATAGGTGTCCTCTGCATCTGTGGCTTCTCTGGTGTCTCTGTGTCATCTCTGCTCTGTTCTTCCTGTTCCCAGAGTTCTCTTAGTCTAGTAACCCTGTCCACACTTCTGGTCTGCCTTTGTCCAATCAGCATTTTTATTAAGATGGTAGGTGGGACAATTATTTACAATATAACATAATCCCACTACATTGTGGTATCCGGAAGTTTGTTGAAACTCAGTCATTTAGATATATCCAACCGATTACATAACAGACACTTAGGATCTAGTAGCTTATAAGCATATCAGAAACTCCAAGAACCAAGATTTTGACATATGATAATCTGCCATATTCCAAAAATTCCAAAAAAGGAAAGATGCCTTCATTACTGAAGGGCATTCCTAGAACTCAATCAATTCACAACTCTGGGGGAAAAGAGATGTTTTGAATAATGTTAATTAATTAACACTCACAAGTGTGCATGAGCTCTCTCTCTCTCACACACACACACACACACACACACACACACACACACACACACACTCACAGAGCCCTCAAATAATAGGGTAAAAGTGGTTCTTGGTGGGAGAGTCAAAGAGTCTCACAACTCTCTTTTTGTAATCTATTGAGTCTGTATACTTTATAGGAAATTAAATGTATAAGATCTTGTGTAGTAGTGAGGTTTCTTGATCTCAGGCGGCCAGAGACCCAGACCCTGCCACACCAGACCCCTTAGCTGCCCAGCCGTCTGCTGCTCAGGTCCCCAGAAATGACTCAGACACTTATATTAACTTCATGCTGTTTGGCCTATGGCTCAGGCACATTGCTAGCTTGTTCTTACATCTTAAATCAAGCCATTTCTTTTAATATGTCTGCCACATGGCCCGTGGCTCACCTGTGCTCCTTACATGTCACTCCTTGGGTGGCTTGCTCCATCTGCCTCTGACTCTGCCCTTCCTTTCCTACCCATTCTGATTCCTCCTCCTCCTTCTTCTATGGTGCCTGTCATGGCCCAAAACAGCTCCTTTATTTAAAGATTGATATTCACAGCATACAGAAAGGCATTCCCACATCACTTCCCCCTTTCTGTCTAATCAAAAAGGAAGGTTTCAATTTTAACATGGCAAAATTACATATAACAAAATAGCTATCAAACAAGAATTACAGTTACAATATCTAGTCTATTTGTATTTAGGAAAATTAAAGAAAATATTCTATCATCTACCTTATCTTTATGAATCTATAGTTTCATATCCAATATACCTTTCAAATGACTAAGAAAAATTGTACCTATAACTATCAAATCTTCAACTACGTCAAAGACCACAGAAGGATATATTTACTCAAGTAAACCAGAAGTGCAAGCAACTTCCAAAATGTAGAAAGGACAGAGATGACACCTATCTGCCTGGACAGTCACCCAAAGTTCCTTTATAAAGTTGGGGCATCCATCTTCAGCCTACAGGCCCAGAGTCTCTTTTCATTTCAGTGAAGCAGGAAATCTGCTCTGCCCATTCTGGCACAGTTTATCAGTTGCTTCTCCTCGAGTCCTGAAGAATGTCTGATAGTTTTTTCTGCGAAGCAGGAACCTGAAGGACCATCTCGGCTTGTTCTGCCAAAGTTCAGAGGTCATCTTCCTATGGAACCTGCATGTCCAGTTTAAACAGCATACTGTCAAGCAGTCAATATAAGAACAGGTTCTTGTCCAGTGGCTAACCATTGCCACAAAGAGAGTAGACTCTATATGGAGTTTCTTCGATGCCCATTTTTCTCTTGTAGAATATTGGTGCTGCCAAGAGCAGACCTGTCTCACTGTCCAGAAAAGTCTAAGTTCTTAAAACATTTTAAATGCCATATTCTGTAGGTCTTAGAAGTATTTGAAGATTACCTACCTAATTGAAATATATTTTTGTATACCTAAAAATCCTAACTAACCTAACTATAAGTTTGATATCAAAGGTGACTAGTAACCTTCATTTCTTAATTATACATTACAATTTTAAATCAGTTACATGAACATCATACCTTAAACTAGAATAGAAAAATACATACAGAATAACAAAATTGACCTTAAATTTGTATCAATAAACCAAAATCTATACCAATGTAAAGCATTTTGAGATTTACAGCTGATTTCCTGATCTTTGTAAATTCAATAATCTAAGTTTTTTAAAAATCATTTATATACCATATCCCCTTTTTCTTCTTAGAAAGAGATTAACTATGACCATTAACCATTTATAATGAAAACAAACATCTAGAAACAATATTTGGGAAATTTGGGCATTGTTTTCCATTACTACTTCCTGCTGATTAAAGGGTGTTGAAAAATCTCACTGTTGTTGAGAGTGGATCCGTCTGCAGCTCTGAAGCTGATACAGCCATCTCTTCCCATTAGGTTTTTTGAGGGAGTCTTGGTTGATGAAACCATATTTGCCTGGAAGCAATCCATAGGTTCTCATCTTCTGTGTAAACAAAAGCAGAACTCCCCCAAAGAAATAAATCCTTAGACATAAATTTCAAAGTCAAAATACCTTTAAAACATGTATTCTTGTTTAACTTAGTAGCCTTTGCATTTGCAATCCATTGTCTTTCTGTCTTTTAAACTCATTAAAAGTTAAAAAATTAAAAGAAAATACAATAACAACCAAAATCCAGATTTTGTGTCTATTTTCCATCTTTACATGGCTTATTATATTTTTATTACTCTATTTATCTTTTTAAAGACTTTTTCTCACCTCTTTCTCTTCTCTCTGAAGCCTATGTACCTTTTACACACATTGTAACTCGTTTACAGGTTTTTCTTTTCATCTGAATCTGATTTATTGTGAATTCTTAATCATCTTCTAACCACAAGAGCTTTTAAAATACACTCTCTAAAAGAGCAGCATAGTTTTTGCAGATTAGGCTGAATCACTAAGTTCTCTTAAAGGGACTGCATATCTATTCGTGGCCAGAGAACAGAGCAGGCTAAAGAAAATGCTGCTACTAAGAAACTGTCTTTGTTTCATTTTTGTTCAAAATAAACAGAAACTTTAAATCAATCATATGCTACTGAGTCTTCTGTCAGATTTCAGAAACCGGCCTGATTGCAGTATACACTGCCTGCCGCTGTGACCCAGCTGCCATGCTTTCTTTGTACAAAGACCTGCTGCATATACACAATTTGGAAGCTGCCTTTGCTCAGTTTCTGCTAAAACCCTTTTTAGACTTTCTCAGGAATTAAGTGGATAATTGACCCACGTTGGATGCATCATCTGTAGTAGTGAGGTTTCTTGATCTCGGGTGGCCAAAGACCCAGACCCTGCCACACCAGATCCCTCAGCTGCCCAGCCGTCTGCTGCCCAGGCCCCCAGAAATGACTCAGACACTTATATTAACTTCATGCTATTTGGCCTATGGCTCAGGCACATTGCTAGCTAGCTCTTACATCTTAAATCAACCCATTTCTATTAATCTGTCTGCCATGTGGCCCGTGGCTCACCTGTCTTCCTTACATGTCACTCCTTGGGTGGCTTGCTCAATCTGCCTGACTCCACCCTTCCTTTCCTACCCATTCTGATTCCTCCTTCTACTTCTTCTATGGTGCCTGTCATGGACCAAAACAGCTCCTTTATTTAAAGATTGATATTCACAGCATACAGAAAGGCATTCCCACATCAATCCTGAATGAAATATAGTTTATTCATAATTCAAATTCTGAAGTTTGAATTTAAACTTTGAATTTGTAATGTATGGAATGAAACATTTTAAACTGTATGTGACAAATATTGAAAAAAAATATGAAGTTCATATTCATAGTGAATAATTTACCCTTCTGTTAATTACAAATGTTAAAGAAGACAGGATAAACTGCTTTGCAGAATTTTTGCCTCCACCATTTTCTGTCTTGAAATATATATATTGCATATATATGTATATATATGAAGCTTTTTTATTCATACAGAATTCAGTATGATTATATATATCATACTGAGCAATTCTTACCTCACAGTAAAAGCAGTGATTTGTTTAATGTGTTTTCCTCTAGTTGACTGGGTAAATCGAAGGAATAAATGGTAATGCACATGGCATATTCTTTTGAAAATATAGTCAAGATGTTAAAAAGGAAAGAATGTTGCTCACCAAGATTTCAGAAATGTATAAAACTGCAAAGCAATAACTTGAGCTATGATAGTCTTGATTAATGATTTTAACACATATTTCCCAAAACACATTTCAACTCAGCTGCAATTTTCATCAGTAAAATGACCAAGAGAGTGTTGATTGGTTTAGGAATTACCATATTTGACTAATAGAATGCAACAATTTATGTATTTCTACAAGTATCAAACAAATTCATAGATTACATGCAACATAAAGACAGCTGGAATTGAAAACTAAAATAAATGCCAACTGGCTTTTTCACAAATAAAGTCGTTAGAAGATTTATACATGACTTCACTTGTTCATTTATTTGTGACATAAAAATCAAAATATATGACTTTATATTCTGATAATTTGAAAACCTTACTTTTATTTTGTTAAATTAAAAATATTATATTTGATAAGATATTAGAAAATATACATTTTAATCTCAAAAGAATTATTTATCCTATTTTGATGCCATTACTAATTTATTAATATATATCAGCATGTATGACATGTTAAAATAAACTTTATTTTGATGTTACTGGCAAATTGTATAGATATACCATATGTCACAAATTACAAAATGTGCAATCATTGTCTACCACAACATAATTATTATCACAGCTTTCAGTCAAATATTTTTTTTTTTTAGATTTTTTTGCTGGATGTATTTAAAACCTATTAGGTTAATGATTTTAAACACTATATTTTAGTAAGCATAGTCACTATGTTAATTTCTTTTTTGAACCCATTATTAGAAGTAATTTTGTGTTAACATCTCCCCTACCATTTTCCACCCACCTCTTGGGAATCATTGTTTTATTTTAAATTTCTTTGTGCTCACAAGTGAGGTTGCCTGGGGCCTGCACCAGTGATGTCTAGATCCATGCTTTCTTTATACAGAATTCAGTAATCATGGATATACCCCAAATACAGATCATATTATTTTGTTTTTTGGACATGTGTTTCACTTCCTTCTGCATATCTTTTAATCAAAACTGAGATTTTTTTACAATCATTTTTGGTTCTCAACCACATAACCCAACTTTTAGGCAGTTCTTTTGGTTTCAAGGACACTAGATAAAATCTTCAAGCCACCCTGGACAATTTACCATGTCCCTACCAGTGTATGATTAACTTTAATGGTCAGAATGCCCCCCAAAAATCCTCAGTCCCAAACTCTTGTACTTATTATTCTATTTTTGGAATTCTACAATGTTGATGTTTTATATCTTTATAGAACTTATTTATATAACTAATCCTGACATTCTTTTGTTCCTTGATCATGTGACATCACAGTGGCTATTAAGAAGTTAGCTTTTCTAAGAAATGGAGGCCTTGATACCTCATATTTATTTTATCATTTTCCTACATCATTCTTTGTCCATTATTATACGTCGCTGCATGGGCAGAGGTAGCTTCAGCTAATCTACCATTGTATCTATATATACCATGCAATTGTCTGAGTGTATAGTAGGATGAAGCTTGTAATCTCATCTACAGCCAACTCCTCTAGCCCATCAAATTGTTTTGACTTTTTTATGTTTATTTTATTCTGATTATCTTCTTCCTGAGTAAGCACAGGGGCAGATAATCATGTTTCAAGCCTAGTAAAAAGATCTCTGGAATCTTTACATGCATCATGACCTACAAGGTGTAAAAAAGACCTTCAAGTAAATGAGGATATCTTCCTAAAAGTGGGAGATGGTAGCTCAGGATTTTTCTGGAGATGTGTAGAAGCAGTATTCCTGGGATAAAACATAAATGATTTCATAAGAAATTCCAAATCAACCCAATACCCCAAGTTGTACCTATAATAAAAGTTCCCAAGCATGCATCATATATAGGTTAGAATGTTTGAGAACCATTCATAAATACTATAACCCTTTAATACAGTTTATCAAGTTTGGTAACACCCAACCATAAAATTATTTTTGTTGTTGTCTCATAACTGTAATTTTGCTATGTTATGAATAATAATGTAAATATCTTTGCTTTCTGATTGTTTGCTTTGACCACTGTGAAAACATCCTTTGACCCAAAGAGGTTGCTATACACAGTCTAAGATAATCTGAAGCCATCCTTGTTGTCCAAACACTCTACCACTGAGACACAGTCCTTGGAGATGAACAGATTTAAAAATTCTTTTGCCTAAGGTTGACTCCTATTTTATTTGGGTTAATAATATTTCAAGATGGGAAATGAATTCATATGCCTTTTAATAAGGCTTTTCCCCTGAAGATGAGGCTAAGCCAGCAGCCATCAACCTCCGGTAATCGTCTTTTCTCCATCCCATAAATTACTGGGTCATTCATGCTCGTTGCTATGCCCACCAATTTTGAAGGGTGCTGAAATTTGTTCTCAAGTCATCATGCTTGTATATTTCTTTCCTATTTACCATCTCTCCAGTCTCTTACTCTTATAATCTTTTACTTAAATGTTATGAAAACTATATTTTATTCACTGTGGTCATTATTATCATTCAAATACCTCTTCTACATGTAGAAAAAAGTGCATATTATCAGTGCTGATTTGAATACTGATATGAAATTCCAGTAATATAATGATCTTAAGACACTGCATGCTGACCATACCCTTTCAATCCATTTCCCATTCCTCTGTATCCAAGGTTTTTAAAGAAAACTTCAAATTCTCAAAATAATGAAAAATGTATATAGAAACATTTTGCCTTACATTATAGCTTATAAGATATTACATCTTGTACTTGTAAGATATTACAAGGCTGATGCATTTAAATTTTTCTGCAAAGCAAAATGGTACATGAATAATTAAATTCAGACGATATCAGGATTTCTTTTCTGACTGTAAAATCAGAGTGTAATCTTGGCAAATAGTCCAAGTAGTAGAATTAACCTTTATAACACACATAATTTTCTCAATGTGTTCTAGCAATACTGCATATAAAATATAATGAGATAATGAAAGGTTAATCATTCCTTTATCACATATAATGAGGACATATTAAACATGTTTTATATTTTCGAAATAAATTTTTAATGATATAAGACATTTTTCTACTTTAGTTACTCTTAACTATATACACACACACATATATATATATATAAATATATATATATATATAATATGTCTCATATGTTCTCATATATATCATTTTCTTAGATACTACCTGAATTTCATTTTTTGGAGTTGACTGATAATTTGTGTATTTGTGTGATTATTATTTAATTAGAACATTTTTTCCTTTCCTTCATCCAAATAAACTCAATTGCCTCTCTCTAATCTCCTTGAAATCATGACATTTTTTCTAATTCTTATGCATAAGCATATATGCATATACACAGATATTGTTAACCGGTTGAGTTTGTATAATGGTTCTAGTATTTATGATTTCAGGAATGACTGTTCAGTACTGGGCAACAAACTGAAGTGCTCTTATCTCAGAGAGGTCTCTTCTGCTGTTCCTGGTTTTTCTCATTTGCCTATAGTTAATTGTGAGACCTCATATGGTTTTTACCATTTAGTTTAGCATGATCATGGTTTAATTCTTGCTCATGTGCCTGCATGTTGGTGAGAATTTATAGGTATAGCTTCTGATATTACTAGGGAACATAATCTCATTGCAAGGCCACTGCTCATCTGACTTCTATAATTTTTCTGCTCCTTCTCCCAACTTTTAATGATGTGTCCAGAGCTCAGATGCAGGACTATCTTGCAAATGTACCCATTAGGACTAGGCTTCTTAGCTCAGCATTCTAAAGGGTGGAGGCTTTCTGTAGTGTTATCTATTTCGAAGAGATTTTCTTTTTAATGGTGGATGAAGACTGCATTTATCTATGGGCGTAAAGGTAACTTTTATAGACTTGGGGGGGTGTGCTTATTTAATAATTTAGTGGTTGTAGATTCTCCTCCAGCAATCATGACTTCACTGAGCAGTTAGCTAGGCTTCTAGTATCAGACATAATTTCCCACTTATTGAACAAGTCTTAAAATCCAACTAGAGACCTATTGGGTTTTGCAAAGTGTGAATGTCTTATTTTCTTGAGATTCATGTTATTGTAATTTTATATTCTTTTGAGAGTAACAAAATAATGGAAAATAAGAATATTATGATGGTTAATATTTGCTGTCAACTTGACAAGCTCTTAGGAAAGTTTCTGGACTTGCCTTTAAGGGATTATCTGGATCAGGTTAGCTACTGGCATGCCTGTGAGAAGGAGCTAAATTAAATTTGCTGCTGGTCCTGCCCTTTAGGGATTATATAGATTAGATTAAGTGAGTTCAGAGAACAAAACCATTCAACAGGCTGAAGCCACAGACTAAATAAAAGAAGGAAAATATTTGTTGTCAGGAACTCATCAAGTGTTGCTTCTTAATTCAAGATCACAAGCCACAAGCTGCTTGCTATAATAAAATGTAAGCCAAAGTTAGATTTTTTTTCCTTAAATTGTTTTTGACTGTGTATTTTTCATAGTGTTCTATATGGATATCTAGGAGAAAATGCAAATAATTACTTCCTTGTTCCTTCACTGTTATGCTCTCAGATGGATGCTCATGTTTGTAGCATAACATTGTTATAGAGTACCAGTGATCTTTAATATGTGCTCATGAAAAAAATGCTTTTATAATAAAGTGTTTGCAAAATTAAAAATTAAGGCTTTGTAAGTTCATTTATTTCTTTAATCTCAGAACTTGGGAAATGGAAAAGAAGACCAGTCCTAGATAATCTTTTGTGTATATCTGAGTTTGAGGAGTGTCTGAACTAAAAGAGACCCTTTAACACAAATATACACACACACACCACACATACACAAAAAACAGGAAGAACATATTTTTGACATTGAGTTTTGACCCTTGAAATGAAATATGTATTCACAAACTAAACTTTATTAGTGTCTTTAATGCCAGTATTTTTAGTGAAAACCAACTATTCTGATCTTATATAAGTCTCTTCCTATAATCTCCCACAGTGTGGAAGGTAAAGTTTAACTTTTTTTTTCTATTTTTTTAATTTTTTTACAAAGTATGGCTCTTTGTGTAGCAGCCTTGTTGAAGTTAAAGATAATAAAGCGCACGTTCATGCTTTCTCTGATATTGCCTGATATTGCCATCTTTATACGCCATTATTGAATGTCTTAACTTTCAAATAACTTAATTCTTTAGGCAACTGATTATATTAAATTTCTCCTTTGTTTCTAAAAACATCTTCTATAATTTGTTATTCTCAGCTATGTGTTTAGTCATTATTAGTTCTGTTGAGAACTCAGTATCACTCCCAGCTCCTAGAATATCAGCACAGATGGACACAGAGATTCCAGTCTAAAATCAGCTCTTAGAAAATAATGCTTCACTAAAGTAATTCATAAATATCAGGTGACTTTTAATCTGAGAGCATTATTCTATACTATTATTTCTGAAGAATGTATTTGTGTTTACATGTATATTATTTATACATAACACACATATACTATGACACACTAATTGCTCTATTTTAAAATATGTTTTCAAAGGTTATTTAAAAGCACACACTGCCATTTATTTCTAAAGCATTACCATTTCAAATAGTATTAAATACTTAGCATTTCACAAGCATGTGTTCAATTATATTCCAAATACAGTACTAACTGTTGGAAGCACAAATACAGAATATTTTTGAATAATGACATTATAAGCTTTTGCATTAATGATATTATTAGGAGTTTCTACAATTATTTTTCAATCAATTTTATCATGATATTTACATTATTATAAATAAATATAAACAAAAAGAAAGTAAATATTTACATTATTACATAAAGAAGTTTTAAATATTAATTTAAATTGAATTTTACTCTAAATACTGAATTTATATGATATATATATTTCATTTTAAATTCAAGAGGCTGAATGTAAATGCTTATAGTCTGTGTTCTATTTCTAAAGATAATTAAAGTTTTCTAGAGTTTATTGGCATTTTTAATGTTATTGTTGATTCTAAAAATACTGCAAAGTTAGCGTCTCACATCCAAATATATTTTTATAAGTATTTTTATGAGTGTAGACAAAACATTAACTACTATACTAATTTTGCATCCTAGGTATCTGAGCTTCATCATATAAAATATGTTTCATTTGTGCATCTGACCTTCTAATTAAGCATTTGAATTAAATTCAAAGATTACTTAAAATGATCTTGAATGTTATCAAATAAATAAATAGATTATTTGAGTAGGACTTTTCCTTAATTTAAATTTTCTGCTGTTTCCTCTCTAGTATTCTCTTGGATTGACTAATTATATTTCTTACAACTTATCTAAAATTCTTCTTTTCCTAATCCACTTTTCCTTAATAATCTTGGTGGCTCCAATAGTTGCAAGTCAATTAACCTTTCCCTTTAAGTAGAGGGAAGGTGATCTATTGGAATAAAGCTACTATAAACACTGATTCATACTTGCCTTTAAATTATGAGACAAAGCCTTTCTTATTTGGAATATATTTCTTCACTTTGTTATATTTTTATTAAAAAATGTCTATTTTTATCCATGTAATCCCCTGGTCCTCCTCCCTTCCCTCCTCCCAATCCTTCCCAGTCAGCCTTCAGCCTCCTCCCCTCCCTCAAAGGACAAGAAGTCCCAAGGTCAGCATGACACATCCACTCCAGGCAAATCTAATTCAGTCATCCCAAAGTCAAGACTGGGTTAGGTGTTCCTCTGCAGGGAATAGGCTCCACAGTGCCCACCACTCCAGGATCCACATACTGCCTATGCCAATCCACAGTTGCCTACCATTGGAGGGCCTAGCTTCTTTTCTGGATGGTGCCCCAGTGGCTGCTCTTAATTCATTGAGTTCCTCAGAGCTCCAGGCAGCCATCAGTGTGGAACTTTTCCTCATAATCAATATCCCCTTGCTTAAACAGACTCTCAGTTTTTATAGCCTCAGAGGGGAAAAAAGATCTGGTGAAAAGGATGAAAACAGAGATAGCAGAATAAATTATGAGAATGAAAACCTACTCATTATCTTTCCAATTACACTTTTCATTTTGCAAAGCTGATAAATAACAGTTGTTATTCTCTTGGGATTTTTAAGTGATTGTGTCACCTTCAAGTTCAAATGCTGAAATCTGAAATCTGAACACTCAGGAAATAGGAGATTTGGATGATAATCAGATTCCCAGGATAAAGCCAAACCTTAATAGGAATTAGGGCTTTCATAAAGAAGATACAGGAATCGCAGCTACACTGCTCCTATGGAGTCAGGATGTACTCCATAGGAACCAGAAATTTTGCTCTCACATCAGAATCAGGCATTTGTTCGAAACAACCATCACATTGGAATATAAATTATGATGAATTTAGTCCATCAGTTTATAATTGTTTGTCATACTGATACTAAAAGTTATCCCTACTTGGTTCTCAAAGAGCTAGGTTTGGAAAAGTTAATGAAGAATTTCTTTTCATGAGCTTGCAGACACAAGAGTTTCTGGATGCTAAATTTAATTTAGTTTATACTTAGCCTATTTTAGAATTTGAAAGCACAAAAATTGAGCAGTTTGATTCTGTAGATTTTTTATACAATATTTAATTAGTATATAGCATAAGTTTGACTGGAAGAATATTTTGATATTGTAATATAGGTGTGTAACATTTTGCATTGGTATCATGTCATCTATCTATAAATTCATTTCTTAATTATGATTTTTTTACCCCTAAAAAAACTTTACAAATTTGTAAATCACAAATTTGATAGTTACCAAAGATTTGTAAGAGGAGCCTTAGGTTTGAAATCCATTTCTGTAATCTTCTGTACTTCAAGTTATAATCAATTACAGACAATATTGGTTTATTTCTCTAATATGTGAGATATTGTCACCTTCACTTTTATAACTAAATTAAAACTTAAACTTATATAAAGCAATAGTAAAGGAGAATCCAGTATAGCAAACATGTGGATGATTCAAAGCACTCAGTTTCAGAAGAAAGAGATCCCTCAGGGCACGTGTAGATAAGCCTTTAAATGTGGTTTATCTCCTCTAACAAGAGTCCCTGGAGAATGCTCCTTATAAAAAATGATGAATATCCAAGTGTCTAATTATACAGAACACAATGAAAATTAAAATGACTAAATGACTCTAGAGGCTACGATACTTATTTTCTTCCATTGCCAGATTAAAATTTGACACTTCATGTTATATTGTTTATTCTTAATTTAATTGTCAAAGCAGTACTTTAAATATGTTATTGGACCTTTTTTCTTAGTTTAAGCTGTCTGCTTAATAAGGCCAAAACAAAACACTAACATTTATATAACTAATATATATTTTGCAAAATTACTAATTATGAATTATAAATATATAATTTTCAATTTAACGTGAAATATAATGTAGAAATTTAGAAATTTTTTTATTTTATTCAGACTGAAAAAATTTAATAAGATATTTCTGTTTTTTTTGGGGGGGGGCTTGTGTAAATAAGACCCTACGCAATTATGCCATGTATTCTAATTTTGATTGGTATTTTTTTTTATAATTTAAACTAAATATCAAGTTGTAATTAGAATTGTTTTCAATAGTGATACAAGAAACAAACAGTACTTACATAAAGTTAAACTGAAATGAACTTAACTTGATAACATCTTTTTCACTGTCAATGTTAAGCTGATTGTACCAATTTAATAGTCTGTAATGTTTCATTAAAACATTTATTCAATAGAAAAGTCAATAACTGACTTTTTTAAAAAAGAAAAAAAACAAAAAAGGATGCTGTCTGAGCCACTGTTTACTGCTCATGAGGTAGTAGACCCTAGGAGAGTGGAGCCTAAAAGTGACACAGTCTCCTGCAATAGCCAACTTTATTAGGAACATCAAATAGCTTATAATCTGAAGCAGTGGTTCTAACCTTCCTAATGCTACAGCCATTTAATACAGTTCCTCACATTGTGGTGACCTCCAATCATAAAATTATTTATGTTGCTACTTCATAACTTATTTTTGCTATTATTATATATTATAATGTAAATATCTGATATTTGAGATAGTGCTAGGCAAACCCTGAAGAAGGGTTGTTTTACCCCCAAAGGAGTCGTGACTCAATGGTAGAGAACCACTGCTCTGAAGGTTAAGAAGAGTCTTATCAACGAAGATCTTATGAACTAAAACTCAATATAATAACAGGAACATTCTGCTGTAGCAGAAATATGTTTTTCCATAGAGGTATTTAAACAATAATGGAAGCTAGATGTGGTGGTATATATTTAATAAAATTAGTCTGATATATCAGAAAGTCTACTGTAGAGCCAAGCCATGAAGGTCAGAGAGTGGTGACCCATACCTTTAATTCTAGCTTTAGATTTGGATGATAATCAGATTCCCAGGATAAAACCAAACCTTAATAGGAATTAGGACTTTCATAAAAAAGATACAGCTACACTGATCCTTCCCTCTTGGCTGAGAACAGAAAGACTTGCATTTGGCGGATTCCTGGAGAAATTGGTGGGTGAGAAGTGGCTGGGGTTCGTTTCTCTATCTTTCTGATACTCCAGTGTTTTTCCCAATATCTGGCTCTGGTTTTTCATTGCTTACCAAAGAGAATTTGTCCAATACCTGGTTGTAACGGATAGTCTAAAGCTAACTGACTGATAGCCATTTAAAAAATACATTCCTAGAACATACCTCCTTCGAAGACACTGTGGTCACAAGACTTTTATCTTGTTTTCTTAAAGTTTTCTCATAAACGCAGAGTTCTCCCCACATGTCTTATATCATGTTCTGACAAGCTACATGCTGCTTTTCTGAAGATACACTGGGACTAAAGCAATTCCTGAAAGGAAGCATTTGATTGGGGTTTTCATACAGTTTCAGAGGTTTAGTTTATAATCATCATGGTTGGTTGCACGGTGGTATGCAGGAAGGTGCTAGAGCAGTATCTGAGAGATACATCTTAGTCTATAGGAGGGGAGAGAGAAAGACAGAGACAGAGAGAGAGAGAAAAAGAGAGAGAGAGAGTGACTGGTCCTGTTGAGGATTTTGAACCTCAACGCCCCCACCCCACCCCCCGTGATGCACTTCCTCCAGCAAGGCCATAATTTTTAATTAAGGCCACTTTCTAAGCATCAGAATATGTGAGCCCCTGAAAGTGTACTTTTATTTAAACCACCACAGTAATAAATATATTATTAGAACCTTTTCACCTAAGGATAGTATGGTCCGTACTGATGACTAGACTCAGTTAATGAATTTATTATTATTATGTTTATTACTATTATTATTAAAGAAAAGTCCTTTATTTATTTAATATTTTCTTCCTCTCTCTAAATTTTTTCCTTACCCTTTTTGATTTTTGATACTTTCTATTCAACCAAATTTACAAAAAAATATTGTTTTGGGCTTTTATTTTCCTAAATTTTTTAATTTGTATGTTAATTTTTATTTACAAATATTTTACATATTAAATGACAAAATGACAAGTTTTGAAACACTTATAGTGTAGTATGGAGAGATATTCTGAAATAGCTTTTTTCAATTAGAGTCTGAATATTTCTCCAAATTCTCGTCTTACTATTTGACTCTTCAATATTAATGTCCCTCATTGCTTTGCTATCCTTTCTGCCATGTATTCTGCTACCTAATCCCTATGTACCTTCTCTTTTTACCTCATACTCTTCACCTATAGTTTGTATTATGGTCAAGGTCTAAAGATCTAAATTTGACTCCAATTATTCTCATACTCTAAGCCTTTTATCCCATCCTTTTCATATCCATTAGCATTTATCTCCTCTATAGGCTGCTTTCCTAATGTCTGCAGAGGTCCTGACGTGTAGCAAGTTGTCCTAACTGCTGAGACATCTCTCCAGCTGAATTAAATGGACATGGTGAGTCTGTGTGGTTAGGCATGCATGAGCAGTTGTATCTTTGAAGGCCAGAAGAGGGTGTACGACCCTGGAGCTAAAGTTACTGGTAGTTGTAAGTGGGGGCACAAATGGGTACTTGTAAGAGGTTTCTGTCCCGGACTTTCAGGCATAGCCTCAAGGTTTAGACCCGCAGACCCACAAACTCATAGAGACATACAGATGCTTACAGTAGTTTTAGGCTTATCGGCCTATGGCCCAGGCATATAACTTGTTAACTCTTTACCCTTAATGTAACCCATGACTATTATCCTGTTCAGCCAGGTGGCTCTGTACCTTTTCTCAGAGCAGCATAGTTGTCCTCTGCATTTTCTGGCTTCTCTATGGCATTTCTGCTCTGTTCCCCCTGTTCCCAGAGTTTTCATAGTCTGGTAGCCCTGCCCACACTTCCTGTCTGCCTTTGGCCAATCAGTGCTTTTTATTAAACTCATAGGCGGGGACAATTATTTCCAATGGAAAACCTAATCCCCCTACAGGTACTAGGAACAGAACTTAAGTCTTTTGCAAGAGCAGTATGAACTATCAATCATGGAGCCATCTCTTTAGCCTTATTTGTAGGGTCTTATCATATACTCTGATAAACATTCAATACCAGGTGTAATTGCTTAAGTCGTTGAGGGGCATTTGCAACACTGGTGACCCACAGCTTAGATGAGGTATCTCACATCTAATATTAGTATTTTCATTTGATAATTTATAGCTTCTGGTATTGACTTTTCCACCTATTTAGGGTATCTTCACTACAACTTTTTAACACATGCACACACATTATCTTATAAAGTAGTGTTTTTTTTTTTTTTTCTGTTTCTATTTTTAGCTTTGGGTGAAAATCCGGAGATCCATACTCTTGTCTTCATACTTGTATGCTAAGTACCAGGACTGTTGAGTCAGTTTTTGAAACGGAAATATGATTTAAAATCTCTTGCATTACCTGCTCCTTCCCTTATAGCTGTAAGTTTTCAGTATTGCACATTGTTGATGACATGCTGTGAGCCCTATGATCACTGTAGTTCAGGTTCACAAGCATCAAAAGCATGCTTATTATAATTCATTAGCTCACCACCTGAGATTTAAATTTTTCTATTTGATTCTGTATTCTTTCCTGCACTTTCAATATCTGTTTCGGTTTTCAGTTAGTTAGCTTTGTTTCCTGTTGTTTTTCACAGTCATGACAAATTAGTCAATTTAAAAGTAATTTCAAGATATCTCAATTAATTGTCTATTTTTTTCATTTTGTTAAATTGTTTACCTATAGATGTTTGAATGCTCTGTTATTCTCTTTCTACTTAATATGCTTTACTGTTTTTTGGGCACATTATTTAAATATATTATCCATTTGTTTACAAAAACAATTTAATAACAGAGCTAAACCTTCACTCCAGTAGGCATAATGCATTTATTTAGTTGTTTTTTGAAACCAATGCAATTGCATAAATATCCTTAAAACATTTTGTTCACTTACAAATATTTGTTAAGAAATTATATCCTCCAACTAAATTCTATGTGGTGATCATCTAGATATTTATGAAAATAAAAATTCATTTTATTCTTAGGGATAAGTTCAGAAAATACTGCAACAGAAAAACTCAGATGATGATAATTTACAATAGGAAAATCTATTAGGAGGTTATCATGGAGTATAATTCAGGGTACACTATTCTGAGTATAGGAGAGGTCTTTGGCTGAAAGAGGCAGTAGCTAGTAGATAAATGCTATAAAAAATTAAAAAATGGGAATATAGAGTGTTTCTAATGAAGAGGCATTACTGTATTTTTTATATTTAAAACTGTTAACATTATATGATAAAACTATCATCTTAACTAGCTTAAGTATAAAGTTTGTCAGTGTTGAATTACAAATTTTTAGATAGTTTACATTTCACAAAACCAAAGTTTTGAACTCACTACACAATTCCCTATTGGCCATATATAAATCTAGTCTAGAACATTTAGTGAAAAATACTTAGTAAATTCTTTACAGTGTTAAAAAATATTCATTACAACCTGCACAGGTACTAACTTCTAGTTTTGTCGTTATTTCCCAATATAGTGTAATGACTAATTAGCTAGAATTTGCTTTTCTTAGAGAATAAGTAGCTTTGAGATGATTTGCATTAAATGAGATTTCATATGCACGGTGGGTAATATTGTCAGGGATACAGGATCTGGCAAAACTGATGAAACAATCTTCTAGATAAGTCTGTAAAACATGATTTATATGACATAAATGGAATTGAGAAGAAGACCTCATCTAAACGCTGGCTCTGGTTCAAGAGTAAATGTCAACAAAAAAGCTGGCTGAATGTGTTTACTAACTCCTTGCTGTGTCCTAGATGTGGATTCATTTTTACTAAATGTTCTAAAATCTTTCCTCTAGATGATTTTCCTACCATGACAAACTGAACTGTCAAGAATTAGCCAAGATAATGTTTTAAGTTGCTTTTGTCAGAACAATATAACAATTCATAAAATTAATTGTAAAAAAAAAGACTTGAGAATCACAAATTTGAATTTACACTGGAAATTTTGAATAAAAATATTAAATAGCACCATACATATTTAATTAATTAATTAATTAATTATTATTATTATTATTATTATTTTTAGGAGAGGTGTTGTCTTAGTCAGTGTTCAATTGATGTGAAGAGATAGTGTAGCCACAGTAACTCTTATAAAAGAAGTGAAGCTTGCCTACAGTTTTAGGGGTTTATTCCATCATCAGTATAATGTGGTGCTGCTATAAGAATCAGTCCTTCTCAACTCATGAATTTAAGGGGATCCACAAAGTCAGGGCATTACTCACTCAGTAGACTTTTCTATCTGAGGGAGTAAAACTTAAGTATTTGAGGCTGACACAAAAGGAAACACACACACACACACACACACACACACACACACACACACACACACACACATCTCCAACATATCAGGATCTCACATAGGGTGCTGATGAATGACAAGCCTTTAACAGGTCAGAGAAACTGAACTGAAGAGGATGATGCAGAGTAGGCAAACTACTGGACAGAGAAACAGACATACAAGGACTTTTCTGAGCACCAAAACTTAGTTTTTTCATTTTAATAATCTTTTTGTTACTTCTTCTACCCTACTACTTTTTTTGTTCTGTTCTTCTACTCTGTTTCCCTTCTGTGTCTTTCCTTATACTTTCCTTCTCACTACATTTGGATGACTTCCTTCATACTTTTTAAAAAATTTTTTTTCTTTTACTCTTAATCTCATGAGCAGTACTACTCCCTGGTTACCCAGCAGAATCTCAAGTGAAATAAAATTTATATTGTGGTGATATGGTTGCATTCTATTTTTAATTAAATAATTAGAATAACTACAAGTTAAAAACAGAATGTTTTCCATTTTTCTACATTGTTAGGCATTTTATGTTACAGGTGAAAAGCAAATTATTTGCAAGAACCCACATACATTCATGTTAAAGAAACTTGTTATAGATTAACAAAGTTTAAGCAAGCAAGGTATTTTTTCAGCCAGTTCTTTTAATGGCTGCCTATACTTTGAGGTTACAAAGAAAGAATCAATCACCTTATTATTTATTTTAAGAGGTAATTTTATTAAAAAAAAAAAACCTCTTAAAACACTAGAAATCTAAACTTTTACATATCAAAAACAATCAGTCAGCTCTACTTTAAATCCTAGTGTGCATACTCACCAACAGATTTTCTTGAAATACCAGAAAGCCTAGGGAAGAAACTAGTACAAGGAATTAATTATCACCTATAATCACCAATCCATCCTAGCAGGGAAGGCACATCAGCCTTTATTGGCCAGGCTGCTATTGTTCAACTTGCTTGCTCAACTATTAAAAGCATGCCTTTCTAAACTTAAAATGCTCCCCAAGATTTTCTATCTCAATAGCATCTTAATGTAATCTTACTATATTTGTTAAAAAATATTTACTATCAAAACTCTTTATAATAAATAACACTATTATCATATAAAATCATTGGTTAATTAAATAATACAGCTTAAGAAGAAATCATCTTCATAATAATCCACAGGTAAAAATGCCCAGTAGAACAGGATAGTTTCATGAGATAATCACACTGCATTAAAGGCAATAGGGATTCCTCCACACACATTCACATCATGTTGAATATTGGATAAAAATGACAGAGGCAAACCTATAAAGGCACAGCAGTAACAAGAGACATTCCAGATCTTAAAATCTAGGCCCTTGCCTGTCAGAGATTCACTTTATATTTAGAGAGGCTGAACTTCTGAAATTAATTAACACCTGTTGCTCTTCTTTCATGACCACTGGCAGTATGAATTGTGGCAGCAAGCAGGCAGACATGGTGCCGATTAGGAGTCAAGAGTTCTACAGCTAGATCAGCAGGCAGTAGGCAGAAAGAAAGACAATGGTACTGGCTTGGGATTTTGAAACCTCAAAGCCCACTGGCAGTGACACACTTCCTCTTATAAGGCCAAACCAACTTCATTAAGGTAGCAACTCTTAAACTCTCAAGCAGTACTACTCCCTGGTTACTAAGCATTCACATATACAAATCTATGGGGACCAGTCTTATTTAAACCACCACACTTTATTCCTTGGCCCCCATAATTTTGTAGCCATATCATTGCTAGAATATGTGGTAGGAATTCCTGACTACTTATGTATTTCCTTGAGTGAGTGACATTTATCATGCTATTACCAGCTATGTATATAAGTTTCAATTTGCCAAGTTTTTTATCTACATTTTGTTTTGTTTTATAGTTATCATCCTACTATATAACAAAGATGTCTCCTTTTTTTGGATTCATGTTTAAATAACAATTAGATGATGTTGATAAATATTTTATAAAATTTTTAGCTATCTTACAGCATCCTTTGTGAACCCTCTTCCTCATTGTTCCTTGAGCCTTAGATTTTTCTTTTCTCAGCTGTATCCATTAAGACTGTGATATAATACTCTGCATTTTGTTGGTTATGCTTTTCTGTAGTGTTCTCCCTGAAGGCCCAGGTTTGTATTTACAGAGGATGTGAAAAGAGTGATTGAGAAAAATTTAGAGGTCTGTCTTTAAATTTTCTGTACTTTCCTTCCAAAACTAAAGATAATTTAAAAACTATTGACCATGGCCTATGTATCAACCAACTTTGCTAGACATGGCATTGAGGAATAATTGTTGTTGTATCATGTGGATATATTTTCTGACACTATCACTCTGCCTAAACAAATTTTGAGACTTTTTCAAAATGTCAATTCTATAAGATATTTGTATATGTGTATAAGTCTGACTTTCAAATAAAGGATGGATATATATATTCATTTTTGAACCTGATAATTATAGTCACATTAATACATGAGAACATTAAAGAAGAAAGTCTATTTAATGGGTCATTGTGCATTTGAAATGCAATTGAAATAGTAGAAATAACCTTTCAGTTATTCTACCTTAAAATACATGTGTAATTTGCTGTGAATGATTCATTCTAATTATGGCCACAACATTACTTTTTCATGCAGTGTTGTATGTAACACAATAATAAGTCACAAAGTTTTATTGACTTTTAGAGGTTCAACTATTCTAATTCTAAAAGAATCACCAAGATTAGATTTGAAGGCTCACAAATAATGAAATGAATGTCTTTTAATGTATCAATAAACTAACTGGTGTAATTATGATATTATTGTTAGTGAAGTAATGCAAAAGAATATGGAAGATCATACACAGCTGTGAGGGAGGGATGTATATGAGAAACAATTCATGTGTTCAATTCATGTGTTTGTCTTAGTCAGCTTCTGTTCCTATTAAGAGACATCCTAACTAAAGGGATGCTCATTTAACAAACATGAAGTTGGGGTTTGCTTACAGTTCCAGAGACTAACTCCACTATCGTGATGGCAGGGAACAAGGTAGCATGCAGGCAGTCATGATGCTGGAGAAGTAGCTTAGAGTTCTATTTCTGTATCTGCAGGCAACAGAAGGGTAGAGACACATGGGCTTTTGAAATCCTGAAGCCTTTTTCCAGTGACAGTTTTCCTCTAACAAGGCTACATTCAGTAGAACAAAGTCACAGTTTCCCTCCCTAATGGCAAAGCATTCAAATAAATGAGCCTTATTGGGCCATTCTTATTCAAACCCTTACAGTATTATAATGCAAAAAGGTTTTTAAAAAAAGCTGTTTAAAAATACATGTTTCCTTATCTTTAAATTTAGTAATCTAGTGCTAATATCAGAGCTGTTAAACTAACATGGGCCAGCACACTCATGCAATATTGCATAACTGCATATTTGTGTGTGTGTGTGTATTGAAAAAACAGCAACACAAAAATTTTAAAACTTGATTTTTCCTTTCTGTCCGTTTTGTAACATTTGGAATATAATATAACAAGTAAAATAAAGGGTATCTTGAGATACAGTAAGAGAGAATCATTGTCTGTCAGGCCATGTCCATATTTCAGTCAAATCACAGCTTCAGATTCTTGAAGCAGAACTGTGGGTCAGAGAAGAAAGCACAGAAATGGCTCATCTCCTTCCTAAGGAGGCTGTAGCAAGGAGCTATATGTCAGGAACTGTGCTTACCCTCTCTAATGACCAAGCATTCAAATAAAATACCTTATGCTGTAAAGGAAAATTTGTTTAACTCTTTATGGCTGTTCACCACCCCTCCTGATAAACAAAGAATGTGCTTAAAGTTTCAGGATCTGTCTCCTGTTTTCCTGAAATAATTCTTGCCACCTGCATTCCTGTACCTGCATTCCTCCACATAGCAACCCCCATGACCTATAAAAGCTTCTTCAATTTCAGCTCGGGGCTCTCTCTCTATTCCTGTGCATCCAGTGAGCTGAGCCCCTGGTATACTTGGAAAATTAAACACCTTGTGGGTTGCATGAGAGAACATCTCTTGGAGTCCTCCTTTTTGTGGCTGATTTCTCAACCCTTACAATGTTACAAGCTTGGAGACTGAACTCAGGCTTGGAAGGAAGTATTTCTACCCACTATGCCAAGCTTGTGCCAAATTATTTTATGTAAATATGGAGAGATGAAGCTCAAGTATTATGCTTATGCATCAAGCACATTTCATACATTTTAAAATAGAGAAACAGTAAATAATAAGTAGTCCATATACCTCCCAAGACTTATCAGATATAAAACCATTCTCTAAAGTACTCAAATATTTTTGAGGTTTTTTAGATTTATTTATTTATTATGTAAACAGTGTTCTGCTGCAGGGCTTGAGAGCATCAGATCACATTATGGGTGGATGTAAGTCACCACGTGGTTGGTGGGAGTTGAACTGGCAACCTTTGGAAAAACAGCCAACACTCTTAACCTCTGAGTCATCTCTGCAGCCCTCAAATTAATTTTATATGCAGACTAAAAGTAGAGGTAGGATTTTATTAATCAGGATTGTAAAACTGAATTGAATTGTCTTTCTGTAGTCCAAAAATTTTGGCATATATTTAAATATATCAATATATTTGATTAGTGAACAGTATTCCAAAATTGTTATAATAGATATCTCATGTATTAAATATATTCTTCTCTATTTTTCTTTTATTTTTTATGTTTTTATATTTGATTGTTATTTATTGAATTAAGATAATTCATTATGATTATGTGTCTTATTAAGAGAAGCAATTTCTATTAAATGGAAATAATAATCCATTCTTATTAATATTTTTAGTATTGAATGGAATTTTGGTATAGATATTAATAAATACCGGCTTACTTCCAAGTGAATATATGGGACAGTATTGAATGGTCATTGTCTAGAAAGAAGAAAATAAAAGGATACATTTGCATATGCTATGATTATATATATGTGTGTGTGTATTCTATTTATACTCTATGTATGTGTGTGTGTAAAACTTTGTGGCTTTTAATTTGGTAGCTTTAATCATTTTGCATTTATTTAAATGTTTATTTTTGCATTAGCCAACTTCCTACTTCCACAGTTAGTCAATGACCTATAAGATTTATTTGAATAGCTACAGAGTATAGCTGTAATAAATAATGGAGAAAGCATACAAAATACCATTTTGAATATTTGTTCTCACATCAGAAATTCATTATTTAAAAAATTATGCCCTGAAACCTTTTTCGAATATTTTTCTGCTGCTGACCTTTTGTTTGTCTTAAAAGAACAGCTAACCAACATTTTTCTGAATGACACTGTGAGTTTCATGTCCACATAATTTAATGTTTGTGTTTTTTATATGTTAATGTAGCTTACTTTTTGAAATTCAAGACTAAAATTATTGCTATTTGATTATGTCAATCACAATTAGTTGTTTATATGAAATAGAATTGCTTTTTCATTTTGATGTGTTGTACATCTGTTTGGTACCCTTTATAAATTTCTCAGAGTTTGAATACAAATCAGACTTTATATCTTTATAATAATTTTACTCGTTACTTTACCTTTCAATTATCTATATTTTAAAATATATATTTCATGTTTATGTACAATTTTATGCTTGAGATTGACACTTAAATAATGATTTCTGATTTTTTTAAATTTATATTCTGATTATAATTTATGCTTCCACCTTTTTCTCTGATCTTCAAACATCAAACTCAATTCTTTCTTTCTCTTTCTTTAGAAAACAAAAAGCCCAAAGTAAATTTAATACAGACAAACCAAAATTTAAAAGAGAGAAGGCTAAAGAACACGAGAACCTGCCCACCAATATAAATCAATAAAACACATAACTAGAAATCATAATAAAAGCAAAATACAAGTAAGGTTAAAACATACCTAAACAAAGCAATGAGACAAAACTCCAGAAATACCATTGATTTCATTTTGTGTTGACCATTATTTCTGGGAAGGGGTTCTTCCTATTAGGAAAGTTTGTATATCCAGTGAGACTTGATTGCAAAGATAATTTTTCTCTTCCAAATAGTTGTCACTTAGAGATAGATTCTTGGTTAGAGCTGTGAGTACATGTTACCATATAATGTTTCAATAAACACAAATTGCATAATGTTTAGGAAAAAACTAAACATGCCTACATCTACAAATACTAGCAGTTTTATGTGAAAAATATAAATTTTTTTTAGTCATCACACAATAAAATAGCATATAGAGACTTATGATTTTGATTATGCTTATGATTATATACTTGTGAACATTTCTTCACTCCTAGTCTTTCTATTTTAGTGTCACTATGATTTTGAATTTTAAATATCAACTTTTATACTTACACTTATAAATGAGATGACATATATTTGCCATTTTTGCCTGATTCATATTTTTTAACACAATGATATTACCAGTTCCATGCATGTTGTGGAAAATGAGATATTTCATTCCTTTACATAGCTGGATATGATCTGATACATGCATATTATCTCTATCCATGCATTAGTTTATAGATTCTTCAACTATTATAAATATTTTAACAAAAGTAAGGGAACCAATGTCTATCTGTCATTTATTTAATATATCTTGATGCTGGCATTTGTAATGGTAGTATTGGGTCATGTATATTTTTCAGTTATTTAATGCTCTTTCCTATTGTTTGCTATGGCAGCTGTACTGGGATATATTCTTACCAACAAAGTACACGAATTCATTTTTTCTCATGTTTCACTAGCACGTTATTTTTTTTATTCAATAGTAGAAATAATTCCTGGAGTTCTTATAATACATTGGGACTTTGATTTGCATTTTAATTCATATAGCTTATTAGACATTCAGTTGACTTTATTTGAAAAGTATTTCTACTTTCTAAAATGTGTTTTAAAGCAGCAGAAAAAGCAGTGGTTTTCATTAATGTTATTTTTTTACATACCATGACTTTTGTAGATCCCCATCTTCCTCAACTTTACTTCATCCTTCTGCCTTTCTTAGCGATGTTCTAACCATTAATAACCAGTAGTAATCTTTACCAACACTCACACACACACACACACACACACACACACACACACACACACACACATGCATGCATGCTCACACACAAACACATACATACTCTGCACATTTTAAAGAATATTGACTATTTATCTTTATGATTCTACATCAGTTATTTCCATCCAATTTTCTCCAAAAGTTCATGGTTTTATTATTGCATCTTGTTTTATAGCTGGCTAAAATTCTATTCTTAACATCCAACAATTACGCTAACCACTTTCTGTTAGAATAAATCTAGATAGTTTCAAATGTTTTACTTTGTGAAGAGAGAAATAATTAAAATCAATTTTTAAAACTTTCCATGTTAGGATATATTACCCATTCTTTATTTTGATTCTTTCTCAGATGGAGATTTTGGTACTCTTAGGGAATTCTACCACTGTGCTTTGAAAATGTTATCTTGTGTGTTCTCTCCTCATAATACTCATATATAAACAAGTTAATATAGCATAAAGTAACACAACCAATTGATATTCTATCATGGAAAATACACTCCACAGTACCATTTGTACATATGCAAGGAAGCTCAGGAGAGATTTCTACTTTTCTCTGTAATAAACATTGTCTTTATAATACTCCTCTGTTTCTGATTTTTCATTTAAACCAACCTTTAATTTCCAAGGTAATTATTGGGTTTATATTTATCCATATTTAATTATATTCTATAGATAATTAGTAGAGCATTGACATTTTATAAACTGACCACAGTGAGGCAGTTGTCTTATTTAAGTTTTTAAGGAAAAAGAATGTTGAAAAAGGAGACGTGCTGGGGTGGAAAGGTAGCTCAATGTCTAAGAAAACTTTTAATCAAAATTAGCATCCACATGAGATGTCAGGCATTTCATTACATACTCAGAACCCAAGAATCAAGGCAAGAGGAGACAGGAACATCACGGGGAAATGCTGACCATCATTCTAACTCTAGGTTCAGTGAGAGATCTCTCAAATTCATGTGAAAGAAAATGATACAGGACAACCCCGGAGATTTTCTAACTTCTACCAATATATACACATGTGTTCAGATCCCTCACATATTTATCTGTGCATATACCACACTTAAACACACATATATTACATTCAAACACAAAGAAGCAATATAAATAGTATATATATTATATTATGTTCATTTGTAATGCAGTTAGTAAGTATTTTTTATAGAGATGCTTCAAATGTAGTTGGTTTTTCTCTTTTTGTCACTATCTACAATGTTCAAATATAGAGTAAAATAATGATAAACAAAAGATATGTCAGATTAAGAGACATAAAATTAGAATTTGGGATATCTAAATTCTGATCAGTTGTACAATATTATTATTCTGTGTTTTAGAAAGATAAAATCTGTGACACATGTATTATTGTAAGGCTGGCATAAGCATTTTAGTTAGGAAATAATAATTAATAATTTAAAATCTATAATTTATAACTCCATATCAATTTAATGTCCTTAATAGGCTGCAATATATCATCTAGCTGAAAATAGTCTTACCATATAGTGCATACACTTCGATATTCACTAGAGTTTCTGTGATTAAAAGTAATAGTTCTAGCAATTTTGAGTACATTTTCTTCAATGTTTTCTCCTCAGTGACACACATTTCATTCCTTTGGTCTATCACCTTACTGTACTTTTCACCTATGTGCAGCACTTTCTGTGAAAAATTAAGAAAAAAATAAATATGTGTTTAGTGTTTCCATCATTTTCTCAGTTTTGTCTGGGATCATTGCATCACCATTATAAAATCTGTTATGTACTTTATAAACAAATCTACCTCTAAGCCCAAATGAGTAAATAATTCTAAATAGTAGGTACCACATCTTTAAAATACTGTTATTTTTCTCCCATCCTTAAAAAGCACAGTGAAAACCTTTTAAGGTTTTTTTTCCAATAGAAATTATTTAGTCTAGTAACTTCTTTGATTCTTCAGTCTTTAAAGAACTTACTAGAAGGTAGAAAGTTTATGGAATTGGAGATTCATTTTATCTGAAAAATACCGATTGGTAATAGTAGTATTAAAGAAAATGATAAGTTTTTATTGAAATTTTTTTTTAGATTTAGCCTTCCTACACACAAATACACACACACACACACACACACACACACACACACACACACACACACACACACACACACAGAGAGAGAGAGAGAGAGAGAGAGAGAGAGAGAGAGAGACATGCAAACACAAAAGGATATGTGCATGTGTATCTTTAATCATGTGTGTTTGTTGTGATTAAGTGGTACTTAGTGTTTGCTATACCTAGAGGAAGAAAAACAAATGATTCTAGTTCCAAATCCTTTGATGTGATTATATAGCACTAAGTAACCACAGAAACTAGAAAAGTATAAAGAAAAATGGTAAACACTGAAAGTGGAATAGCATTTTACAATTTATCCAGATAGGGAAACAGAATAATAAGAAAGGGTATCCATTTTGATAGGAAAGGTTGTACAATACAAAGAAGAGAAGAAAGGAGATTAATATTGCCGATACTGTGATATTGTTTGGTAAATCCACAAAAACCCTATTATTTAATATTTACCTAAATTTATATACAGTATTGATGTGGGAATGTCTTTCTGTGTGCTGTGAATATCAATCTTTAAATAAAGGAGCTATTTTGGCCGATGACAGGCAGAATAGAAAAAGTAGGAGGGGAAATCACAGCACAGGTAGGAGAAGCAGGGTGGAATCAGACAGACTGAGCCAGCTGCCCAAGAAGGAGCATATAAGGAACACAGGTGAGCCACGGGTCACGTGGCAGACAGATTAATGAGAATGGGTTGATTTAAGATGTAAGAGCAAGCTGGCAATGTGGCTGAGTCATAGACCAAACAGCATAAAATTAATATAAGCGCTTGAATCATTTCTGGCAGCCCTGATCAGCTGCGGGTGGCTAAGGGGTCTGGGACAGCAAGTCTGTGGGTCTGGACCTCTGGCTGTCTGGGACCAAGAAACCTCACTGCTACACAGTATATATAAGTGAAAATATATACATACATACAACATATTAAATATATATGAAATCAATGGGATGAAAAGTGGTTCCTTATAAGAATGATGAACTAACAAAAATCCAGATACCAGCTATAGGATACATCCTTTTCAATAGCTGGTCAGGTTCTGGAGAGCAGCTTCAGCAAGTCAAAGAAACTGGAAAGTGTCACGCCCATCCTTGCCCGTGAGGAATGACTCAACACCAGGCTCTTCTTTCAGCGGTTTATTCAGGAACCTTGAACATGGCTTCTTCTTCTTTTGGGGTACCCGCTCCCAGCTAAATATCTTCTGGACTGCCAATCACGGGGCACCACGTAGGCAATGCCAATAGGTCCGGATACACGGGAGCAAACCAAGAGCTTAGCCTTAGCCAAATAAGGAGTTGTTTATCTCAGAGAGCGCTCACCATGGGGAAGGTGGAAGGCAGAAGCCAGCACCATCTTTAAGGTGCGGCCACGCAGCTCTCTACAGGAAAGGAGATGTGGAGTTGATAAATATTAAACACACACAGCAGACATGTGTGAAGGGGCAAAACTTGATTGTCTCCTCCTCCCCTCCTCTCCCTTCCACTCCCCACCTTTTCTGTCTTTATTTTTCACTTAATCCTTTTGTGATGCCTAAGACAAAAAAGCTGTATACAAGAAATAAATTACCACACAATCACAAATCACATATTTTCCCCTAAAAAAATTAAAGTCTTCACAAAGAAAGAAATTACATTATGATCACAAGTTACATGATTTTCCTAGAAGCCCATGTGTAGTTAAATATTTTCTTGTGTTAATTTTCCCACCATTACCTCTCACCACAGGCAATGATTCAGTTTTCATTGATTAACAAGTGTGTAAGCAAATTAAGTTTATTTCATCCACTCATTTTTTATGAGCAGACAGCTATTTAAGGTTCCAGTGTAGCAAGTGCTATCTTTGTTTTTCTATCAAAGTTTAACCAAGTTATTTAACTACCCATTCTAATTGTTACTAATTGCACAAATCCTAATTTGTCTTACAATAAAAACTTGGAGCTATATATATATAAATATGTATATATATATAAATATGTATATATATATATATATATATATAATTATATATAATTGACTTTAGTCTCGGAAGTAGAAAGGTTGAGACCAGAAGTGATATGGATATACAGAGAAAGAAATACAAAGTGAGAGTAGATAGAACTTCACTTCTGCCCCCAAGCCCTTCCCTTACTATTCAGCTGACGACTCAGAGGCATTCAGTCAAGGATTCATGGTTACAGTGTGTACTCCTGTCAGCCTGAGAATTCAGTAGCGGTGAGAAGTTTCTCTAGTGGCTTTTCATCTGCTTCTCCAATATTTCAACTTTTACTCTACTATAGGGCTTCCCATAGTAGAACACGAGATCCCAATTACTGGGATTAAAGGCATGTGCCACCATTACAGGTCTCTATTTCTCTTTTACTTGGGATTGATCTCCTTTAGCCAAGAATTCACAGATATTCAGATGATTCTCTGTCTCTGCCTGCAGAGTGCTAGAGTAAACCTATGTGCCAGCACTGCTTGGCCTCTATTGTTAACTCTGTGGCTGGCTCTTCCCTCTGATCTTCATGTAAGCTTTATTTCTTAGATAACAAACAATTTATCAACACTGCCAGGCCTGCTGAGAAAGGGAAAATCAGTTTTCTCCAATGGGATAGCTCTGGGTATTTTAACCAAAACAGGCAAGTGAGATGTCCAGGATAGTTTGCTTAACAGAAACAGGTTCTATGATTTTAAATGTTTTTGCTTATGTTTTGTAGTATTTTCCTTTTTCCTTGGTTTGTTTGTTTTAATTTTTTTTATTTTGAGAGAGTGAGAGAGATAGGAGATAGACCATAAGTTGAACAGGGAGAGAGTGAGAAATATCTGGAGAAAGTTGGAAAGCTGAAATACTATGATCAAAACGTATTGCATAAGAATTCACTTTATAAGGCAGTAAATACAAAATTTGGGTTTATTGGTATTTTAATAAAAAATATAGCAATGCTCTACAAAAGTTCTTACAATGAATGATTTAGAATTATAAGATCAAAATCTAATAGAAAATTAGACACACCATACTATAATATATTAATAGAATTAATTTTAATTGAAAACCCTTATGCTCACAATTTTATTACTATTAAAAAGAGGACATGACTGATATGACTGATAAACATCATCTGACATCATCTGTATGTAATCAATTAAATTTTTTCTTACACATTCATGTGTACACACACACACACAGAGAGAGAGAGAGAGAGAGAGAGAGAGAGAGAGAGAGAGAGAGAGAGAGAAAGAGAGAGAGAGAGTCCTAAGATTTGGAGGTTCTTAGGAGCTTTTAAGGAAGAACAATTTGTAGAATACTCTGATAAAGGGGTAGGTGCTAAAGGTGAAACCTGAGCAACAACTTTTTTCTTTATTTCATTTTAAAAGTTTTTTGAATAATGCATTCTCTAAATCTCTTCTATCCAGAGAAAGGGTTGTCATTTTATTAATAGCTTAATGCCTGAGAATGATGTACAAGATTATTTTTGAAATTTCCCTTTCCTAGCTGCCTGATGAGCTGTTAAGATCGTCTTTCTGCAATTGATGTTAGGTTCAGTACTTGAAGAAGTCGTTGAGATGGTCGTCTGCAGTTACATATTACCGTGGTACTGCTTTCACTTTATCTGCACTTTTATTGGGCATATTAAATGTCTGTGGCAGTTCTACTTCAGTTACTGAAAAATGATCAAGTTTCTCAGAATATATTTTATGGTTTTCCAAATCCTACAAATGATAATTCTTCCTTATTCTCTGATGTAGAAGATACAGTTAAGTGGAGGAGCTGTAACAGGAAGAGATACTTGTAACAAATGTCTTTTAAAAGTGTCATTTTTCTCATACTGATATCAGATAATAGAAATAAAATGTAAAATTAAAAGTTCAAAGTTTTAGAGTCCAAGGACTTGGATTTATCATACTAAAAAGACTATTAATAATATCCATAATTGCAGACTATAAATACTGAGGAAAGATATAGAACATAACTTTAACACATGACCCCATAAAAGTTGATAACCATATAGCTAAGGTCATCACACTAAGGAAAGAGATATAAAAATGAAGCCACATCTTTAAGGAGTATCCCTTGCTGAATAAATCTCATAGCCTTACTCATTTTCTTTTGGGAAAATTGTTCTAGTTTAAAATATGTACAGTTTTTCTATAATTAATCATTACCACTACGTAATGTCTAAACTTTATGTTTGCCTATTTAAACCAGACTTTCTCCATTTCTCCACCAATCCAACTCCATACTTTATTTTCCTAACAGTCAAATTTTAAAAAATGAATTAAAAAGAAAAAAAGCACAAGAAACACACACACACTATCAAAACCCATAAAAGCACAAAATAGGAAACCATAACACATAAGCAAATAACAACAATATTTAAAAAACAAATGCTCAAGAAAAACAATATAGACTCTTGTACTGTTGGGCTTAAGGCTTACTCTTATGGATGGTTTATATACCCTGTCAATCTCTGCTGGGAAAAAAGTTATTATTATTATTTTTTATTTTGAAACAATTGCTATTAGGTTATTAGAGGTAACTTCTTGGTTAAAGATGAGAGTTTATTTCTCCTTCTCTGCATTGGAAACTCATCTGGCTTGAACTTGTGTAGCCCCTTTTCATGCTGCTAGAGTCTCTGTCAGTTTATACATGCACAAATTCTGTTCTGTATTGTTCTCTGAGGCCTGAGGGATGATGGACTTTGATGAGAGCATTCACAAGACTCCCATTCTCTGCAGTGTGTTCATGTGGATCTTGGCATTAGTTCTCATCTTCTGAAGAAGGAAGCTTCTCGGATTACGATTAATGAGACACTGATTTATGTGTGTAGCGTAATGTTGTTATGCATCATCTTTTTACTGTGTTGTGTTAGCAGAATAATAACATTTGGTACTCTCATAGGCTGATGACTAACATAGTCTCAAGTTCTTGGCTATGTAAGTAGCAGTAAGCATTTGCACAATCTCTTACAGTATGTCTTTAATCCAGTCCAACAGCCAGGATATTTTCAAGTGTAATATTTAGTACTAGACTCCTTATAATTAGCCACCACATGTGAAAGTACAAGCTACTAATATACACAATTTTTAAACAGAGGTTATACTTCAGTAAACATACAAGTTTTTAATATAGGCCCAGGAATTCATTGAGAGGACTCTTGGTACTGAGAACTTTATAATGAATGAAGGAGTATAATGGCACTACACAAATCACTTTAGGTATTTTCTTGATTATTCAGCCTCTGCCCATTCTCGGTTTGTATGAAAAAAGTCATAAAATTCAGAAATATTTTTGGGTGGCTCATTCATAAAGTGGGTCCCAATTTTAGTGTTAATAAAAATAACAAATTTAAAATAGTGTCATTTTGACACGAATAAATTTTTTGTGTTCATAATTATACTGTCTGATAAATTAGTTATTTTATAATATCAAAACTACTATAGAATGTATGAGTAATTCAAATGTTCTATGAATAAACCCCTCAAATAAGGCATAAGTCAATATAAGACATCTCTAAGAGCTGTATTAGTGGAATCCAATTAATTTGTTTCTATGACTTAATTATTTCTTTCTGAAGATAGGCATACATTCTGAAGCAATATCTTCAAATTATCATTCTTCAGTTACAACTGCCTCATACTAGCTACTAAGAACTCACTGTCACAGAAGTTACTTGAAATCAGAAATTTACTTAGTGGCAGTTTTCATGTTGATTTCCATACCATGACATTAATAACTTTGTATTAGTTGATATTCTGAAAGTGGATAGTAAAATTTAAACATGTAATCAGACCATAATAAGCATAAATTAATCTCACAAGTTAGGGAGAAGCAGAATACTCAAGATAAAAGAAACTGTTCATGTAGACTATATCTAAACACCTAAGTCCCATCTCTTACTGGAAAAAAGAAACATAAATGCCCATAAGTGATAACAACACCAACAACTATCAGTCTTTTCAGAGATTAGAGTTCATCTGAACTATAGACACAGAGGGTAGGGAACTCAAATTTCATCTTGTAAGAAAGCTGAGCAACAATGGGAACAGACTTTCAAAATGCATAGTTTATGTTCAGTGTTGTTACATCAACAGCACAAGATGTTAAAAGACTTGTTTTGCTTAGGTGCCATTTACTGGAGAAAGTCCATGTGCTGTGTGACAAGAAATGATTCATGAGAAAGGAAAGAACAAGAGAAAAACAGTCCTACTTCACTTCAGCAAGTAGGCAATGATAGTTACATCTTCCATGATGTCACTACACCTATTACTGAGGAACCACAGCCACAGAATCAGTAATTCAAACATGAGTTTTCTCTATAATTAGATTTAACAAAGATGTGCAAACAACAAGTGAGGCATGATTTATGTGTTATTAGACATTCTTAGTCAGAATAAGAAAATGAAAAATATAGAATTAAATAATAATTCCTAGCACAGCCATCAAAATCCTCAGAGGTCAGAATAGTATTGAAAAGAGCGCAAGACTCTTGTGGGTATTCATATAAAACAGTAGTTTAACTTTATGCAGAAATATTAAAATGATATAACTGATACTAAGGTTAATAATGTCAAAATTTTTCTGTGAGTATAAGAATAACTAATAGAAACAATAAGTATAGCTCTAACTAATTAAATGAAGTAATAGAAATACAGGAAGTTTTGAATTGCTTCAGAGTTAAGAAGAATGTAGGAGCAAGAACCAGAACTGAGAAGGGATTATGAACATTTAACAGTAAGAAAAACAGACATGAAGGAAAACATCCATAGCTATATTTCAGAAACTAAGTTTTCTCCACATTAAATGTCATTTTTACGACAAATAGAGATGTCATGAGACCTTAAATCTCAGCTTAGATTATGATTTTATTCTTTGGGAATTTTATACCATGTATTCTTTCCCTTCCCACTGCTCATCATAGATAACTCCTTACACTCCAGCCCATCCAACCTCGTCTTCTTTCTTTCATTTTATATCCCCATTTGACTTTATTGGCAAGCTAATACTTCATTATACATGTTTGGTTTAGTGTTTTTTTTTTATATCATTTCCTCTTTTGAATGTCATTTCATTCAATAGCATTAGGCAACCCTTGGCCAGCAATGCTATGCCTACATGGTTTATTTATATATCAATTTGTTTATTTTATTGAAAAAAATCAGTATTTTTAAAGCTAAATGAATAGTTACATGCTAGGAAATATATGTTGGTCTGCACATATACAGCCCTTTGCAATTTTGGTATATATAGCTCTACTAAATAAGGCAGTGATATTTATCAGTATCCTGATTCTAACAAATTGACACAAATTAACTATGCCATTTATTAGAAAGATTCAAGCACTGAATTTCATGAACCAATATATTGTCTTTCTCTCCCAAAATATTCTGAATATTGTTATGAATTCTAGTATGCATTTTGTTAGTACTATTACTAAAATTGTTAACTCATATCAATTACTGAAATTCATTGGTTTAACTGGGTCATATCTTTGCTTACATATGTAGTTTAACTATCCTATCACCTGCTCATTTGAACCTGAACCTTTATTCCTTCCTTTTCGTAGATCCTGTTACTTCTTACACATAATCAATTACGTATATTGACAAGTCTTAAGTTAATGAAATTTTTGGTTCTTATAACTCCACTGAGGAAGATGAATCATACAATATTGATTGTTCATATTTTTGTTCTATTTTGTACTTTGACATGATATCTTACTGATTTTCAGTGCCCTTCCATTAAATCTTATTCTCCTAATTAGCTGGGGAAAAATAGGCTTATAATACCATTCTCATCTTAGAAGGGCATTTAAATAATTTACCCACTCTTTCACTTAATATATGGCTGACTTGGAGTATGAGAGTGAAAGATTTGTCCAGAGAGTTATCAGAGAATCATTACCATGCTAGACATATTTTAAAGTGAATTAATAGAGATACAATGAAATGATTTTAAAATAATATATGCTTCTACAATACCATGCATTGATCATCATAAATTTGTTTTAACTACACATGTAAGTAACAATAATCACCCAATAAAAAGAGATTATCAGCTTGAGGTATGAACAGAGTTCAAGGGAGGGTAGCTGCCAAAGAGTAGGGAGAGGAAATGGAGGGAAAAATTATATAATATTTCAATTAAAGTAGGTTTATTTTTTCAAAATCAGACCTTAATAGAGAAAAGTCAAATGAGCTGTGTTGGTTCAAACTGATAATCCTAACCGTTTGAACGGTGAGAAATGAGGTTTTATCCCAGCATGGGTAATTCTATCCAAGCATAACAATTATATATCATGTGTGAACAAATTTGAATAAGTAAACTATCCTTTTTGAAAACTGATAGGAATAGATCCTGTACTTTAATGCAGATTAAAAAGAAATTCACATAATTGGCATCATATATATAATTCCTTAACATAGTTATTTCTATGCAATACATTATTGACTAAATTAGAAATCAACTGTAACAGTCAAAGCAAACAAAAATAATGATGTTCAACTTAAAATGTATGCTTAGAGTTTTAAAAATAAACGTGAAAATTCTAATTGCAATTACAAGAGTGAGATCCGGTCTTGATTCTCACAGGCTAAAACACGCTGGAAGACTGTTATAAGGTACTACATCTCACCTTGGCAACACAATAGAGTTTACCCTGGTACAGTTTCTCTCCTCTTCAGGGTGGTGGAGGGGTCCTTTCCACCCCTAGCTGGGGAGGAAACACCCTTTATCAGCTGAATCACTTGCATCGTACCTCTTCTGGGTAGCACAATGGAGTTCACTCTGCTTACAGGGACATGGGTGAATTCAAATGGGAGATCCAATCCCATCCTTCATCTGCCATATATTGCCATGGATCAGGGAGAGATACTCACTGTTCCTCATTGGCTGTAGCAAGTGAGAGAACTAGCCCTGAGGTCCTAAGAGGAGTAGAGTGGCTCCTGCCCCTCAGCAGCCACAGCACTTGGGAGAACAGGCCCTGCAGCTTATCTGAGCAGCACAGTAGAGCTGACCCTATTGCGTAGGACTCAGGTGAGCCAGCTCCAAAGTTGTGAGTGTGAGAAAATAGACCCTACTACTCATCTATCATGAAGCAAGAGAAAGATGCTATTACTTAGCCTTCACCACCTTCAGCAGACAAGAGATATGACCCTCCCACTTATCAGCTATGGCACTCAGGAAATTGGACATTGCTCCTAGCTGAGAGCACAGTAAAACTGACCATAGTGACATCAGGAGAGCCTGCCTAAGAATGGAATAGTTGGCCATGCTCCCTTGTCTTCCATGTGGTGATAAAAGTAGGTGAGAGATGCATGACCCAGGCGCTGAGGAACTAACTGTTCCTGCCTCTCACCATCTGCAAATTTTGGAGAATGGCTACTGTGCTTTGCCTGGACAACAAAGTAGAGCTAGCTCTGGTTGTATAGCTGTAGGTGAGGGTATGAAGGCAAGAGAACCAGATCCGCATCTTGCTCATTGCTGCGTGGGATGAACTAACTGGAACAATTCCAGAGAGCTCACCCAGGTCATGAGGACAGTAAAGAACTGGCAGACTGACCAATCCTGCAACAACCTAGATCCAAAACTAGGGTGATGGGTTGGCCTTTCCCAATTCCTACCCCATCTATTTGTTGAAGCACATGAAGGAGTCATCAGTCCTACAGACCCAAAGCTGAAGGCTTTCTATGATGAAGGGCACTTGCAAGTAAAGATATATGGATAAAAGGGTTTACTGTATGACCCATTGTGTCACACAACATTCCATAATGAAAATTTTCTTTCTTTTTCCTATTTTATTTTTAATTATATTTTTGGGGCAAATGTTGCTAGGGCAAAGGGAGGACAGGAATGGAATGGGACATAAATGGGATCAAGATGTATAATGTGAAAGACACAAATAATTAATAAAAATAAAGTTTAAAACATAACTTAGGTACTCAAATCATAAAATTAGAAAAAATATAAAAAATAATAATGACCATAAAATTTTAAAATAAAGCAAAGTTAATTAATATTTTATATTATAACAGATATTTACTTATTTTTTGAAGTATGGAAAAATACATTTTTATATAAGCATTAAAAAAAGGGAAGTATATCTACAGGAAAGAGTCATGTTTATAAGAGCCTTGAAAACCACTTTACAATGGTAAATTATAAATTATCGATGATTTTTTTTGTAAGAAACATTCAAAGGATCAAAATTATCTAAAAGAAAGTTAGAAAATAACTTGTTTTTATAATAATTGTTTTATAAGTCATCCTCTTACACTTTTCTTTTTAAAAATTTAGTATTTGTAATTATAATTTTAACAACCAATTCTCCTTTCCCATTCCTTCTTTGAAAACCAATTGCCTTTTAGTTTTTCCTGTAGTTCATGGCGCCCTGTTTTATTGTTATTGCATATATGTTCATTCCTGCCCTGCTTACCACATGGCTTCCCCAGTTGCTTATATTTGTATAGTTCTGATGCCTCGTGGACTTTTTTCCTGCACAGTTTGACCCATCCATTGCTGTCAATCTTCTTCAGCTCTTGCTTGAGCAATCATGTTGTTGGGAATATAAGGGTATGGTTTCTAGCATTATATTTTAAAATTATGTGTAGAAATAAAACCATTCAATGTAGTGATTTTTTTGTAACTGTTTCTTTTTCAGTTGAAGAATTAATTGGATGGAATGTGAACCAGGCTTCAAAAACTAACAAGTTATGGGACTTTGAGTCACTTGGGTAAATATTTAAAGGTGATATAGCTAGATCATATGACAGGTTTCTCTTTCACAGTAGTTGGACTAGTTTACAACTACAAATTTTTGAACTTTATTATCTTTCTTCCACATTCTCTCCAGCAATTGTCAAACAGTAGAGAGATGCTTGTATATCAGTATTTATGGCAGCATTATTTATGAACGAGGCATTCAATGACCAAAGAATGGGTATAGAAAATGTGGTATATACACACAGTGAAATTTTTCTCCCATAAAAGAAAAAAAATGGTGTCTCCCTAATACTAGATCCAACTATATATAACTATATTAAATGAAAGAGGCTACTCTTAGAAAAAAACTATTGTGTTTTAGTTGTTATGGAATTTTATAAAGATATTTAGAGTCATGAATTTACATATGATATAGGAGTAGAAGTAGGATTGTCTAGGGGATAAGTTGATTCACAAGATGGAAAATATGAGAATTGATAAAAGAATTCAAATGGACATGCTTCGTTAATTATTGGTATTAGTGTGGAGCTGATGATATTTTCATCTGACAACAGTGAGAATACTGTTTTCAGCTGAATATCAAGTGTGTAGGAACAGTAAACATGAATCCAGAAGACATACACACGTTCCTTTTACTATCATCCCTCAAACATGCTTTGATGATGCAAAGAATCAAACATTAGACCATAAATCAGTGTTAATATTTATGAGCATTATTTCATGTTAGTAATGAAATTCTCTGTAATAAAGCCTCTGGAATTTTGTTCTTTTTTTGTTAGATAGGAGTTAGTGAGATTTTTCAGTAAAAGAGCAGATTATACACACATTTAGTTACAGAAGCCATCTGGCTATTGTCACAAGATCTTAATTATGAGCCAAAAGAAAATTAAATTAATGCACATGGGATAAGGCTGTATTCCAGTAATATATCATTCTTTGACCTTAAAATCTGAATTTATTTTTATTTAAAGAATACTTTTTCATCTTTTTTCTCACCTGTTTGCTAATGCCACAGTCTTACCAATCAGAAGAAAAAAATCAAATGTGCGGAACTTACATACAGGCATTGGATTGTTGCCCATTATTCTTTAGTTTTGTTTTAGGGCTTCTCCTATGTGTTTTCTAGAAAGCACTGATGTTGATATGTACTATTCATGGTCTCTAAGTCCAATGATTTTGATTCAGTGATGACTAATAAGAAATGCTAGCCACATTAGTTTAAGTTACATCATTTCTTTTATTGACAATTAGTATAGTCTATCTTCATGCTTTATTTTAAAAATATTTTCATTATAACAGACCTGATAAAATGATATTAAATATTATTAATGGATTACTTTCCATCTAGTTAAATAGTTTCATTACTTTGGGGTTCTGGGCTTTATCCTTTGGAGCTCAGAGTTTTCTTCCCTGAGAAACTGAGTTTTGTATCCTGATGATTTTCAGCCTTTTTTATATCCTAGGAGTAGTAGCAGAAATCACTGTGATGAAAGGTTTTCAACAAAACTTCGTAATATTTTGGTCGGTATGATATAACTTTTTAAGCTAATTATTTCTGAGTCTCCTCTCTTCTGTTCCCTCACAGAGAAAATCATTCATAATTTACTTATTGCAAAAGAATTTTTTAATGTAATAACTCCTATGCATTGATTCATAGACTAGAAACAGGACAAAGAAAATATCTAAAATGAAAAGAGTCAGGAATGCTTGGAATTTAGACATTGCATTTATGACACAACAGGAAAAACCAAATACCCATATACATTACAGGTAACTATGAAACCAGAGGTTTAAATAATGTTTAAAAAAAAAACCCAAGGGCATGAACTATTATTACAACAAATTATCAAAAAATCCATTGAATGTGATTCAAAAGTTTTAAGAGTGTTTTAGTATGAGTTTCTGGCCTTTCTGGCCCATGGTCCAGACCCATAGACTCTCAGTCCCACAAAAACACAGAGGCTTATATTAATTCCATGCTGTTCAACCTATTACTAGGGCTGCTCTTTCATCTTGACAAAATCCATTTCTATCAATTTGTCTTGCCATGTGGCCCATGGCTTACCTTTTTCTTTACATCTTGCTTCTTGGGCTGCTGGATCGCATCTCTCATGTTCTCACCCTCTTTCCTCTATCTGTGTTCAGATTTCAAACCTGCTTCTAAGACACCTTACTGGAGCAAAAACAGTCCCCTTATTAACCAATGACAATAACAGCATACAGAAAGACATCCTACATCAGAGTGTAACTAGGTCAGTAGCTCATACAGTGATTATCAGTCAGTGAATCATCAGCAGAGGATGGACATTCTCTTGGGAGAACAGGGACAATGTTACAAGCTCTTGAAGCTAATTTTCTTCATCCTCTCACTGACTTCTTTCTCCTCCTGACTTGGACTTCTTATGTAGCAGTACTAGTACCAATGTAGTTGGCAGCTCTGAGGGCAGCAACCGAAGAAGAAAAAGAAATATAGATCCTTATACACAGGACCAACATGTTTAAAATATCAGTGTAACTCTCAGGGCAGAGGTGAAAACATTTTCACACAAACACATTACTGAGTCAAATTTTCTAGAATTAAAAACTTCTTAAATGGTTTACATTGTGAAGAACACTAATAATGGTTATGTAAAGACTTTTATTTTAAGGGTGGATCTTGTCTTTTAAAAAATATATTTCAAGCATATCTGTAGAAAATATTGAAGATGAAAATCAATAAATTTGTCCTGGGGACGAAATTCTTTTTATGTAATTCTCTGCATGAAATGAAAGTCTTATTTGTTTTTATGTTAAGGGATTAGAAAGTCCATTATCAAGATTATGGATTAGAACATCATATGATAAGTTTCAGATGTATTTTTGGCTATGTTTATTGTGAAAGACTTAAGAAACACATTGTTATTATAACCATAGTTCTTTCACTGATAATCATTTCTCTCTGTACTCAGAAAATTATTTGAATATTTGATCTTGAATATGTAAGCTTAACAAACATAACATAACCCATAAGGTGCTACAAGTTTAAAATAAAATAAGTTGTTTCTCATATTTTATTTATGCAATAATTTTGATTAATTTCTAGTGTTGAAAATGTTTATGTATAAAAAAACCACATCAGCAGAACTCACCTGAGCTTTTTTAGTAATGTTGGCATTTGCAAAGCATTACAGTGGCATTTCTTACTGATTACGTGTCTCAAGTGCATTTTGTATATATATTGATACATTTTAATTTCTTGTTCTTTTTTAATTTAAAGTTTTAAACTTCCATTTGTTACTTTTTATAAGCTAATATTTTTTATAGTTAATAAATAATATGTTTTCTTATTAATTTTATTTTTCATTTATATTTTACAATTTACATTGTAAGGCACTGCATTACATTATTATTTTGTTTATATTACATTAACAAACAAAAACTTTAAATGAAAACATATCAAAAAACTAAGACATTGCAGAAGTACTAATAATTCATTAGTTTTGATATTAAAGCATTTATTTTAATTGTGTAAAAAGTATAATGCTTATTCTGTGGCATTCAGAAAAAAATTGAAGTATATTATCAGATTGTTTTGCCCTAATCCTTATAAAAACAACTTTTAATTTTCAAACCTGTGTGTGTGTGTGTATGTGTGTTAATTTGAATAAAAATGGCCCACATAGGCTCACAGGGGTTGGCACTATTAGGAGTGGGTCTTGTTGGAGAAACAGTGTCATTTGAGGACAGGCTTTGAGGTCGCATAAACTTACGTCAGGCCTACAATGTCTCACTTGCTCTTCCTGCTGCCTGTTTATCCAGATGTAGAATTCTCAGCTCTTTCTCCAGTGCCATGGCTACCGGAATGACCCCATGTTTTCCACCATGACAATATTGGGCTAAAGCTCTGAAACTGTAAGTCAACACCAATTAAATGTTTTCTTTTGTAAGAATTTATATTTTCCTGGTATCTTTTCCAGTAATAGAAATGCTAACTAAGTTAGTGTATAAGTGTATTTGTGTATATTACTTATGAATGCCAGTGTCTGGAATGTGGTGGTGACAACAGAAATAAATTTATTTACAGAGTGTCTCTTGGTGAGGATAATAAAGAAAAGGTTATTATAATTTAAATCATCTTATGAGAAGACTCATACTACAATAATATGAGTAGAAAGATTGAGGCATAAAGTGGAAAGGGGCCTACTTTCGTCTCCATCATTTCTACAACATTCATAGTAAATTTCAATTAAGTATAATATTTAATAACATATTGAAAGCCACCATATTTCATAACATTTTGAGCAGAAACATATCACAGATTATGCTCTAAATCAAGTAGGCCAGACTGAAAAACAAAGATTCTGACTATAAGAGAAATATTTTATCTGAAAAACTGTAAGGAAATTGAAATTATCCAATATGAGTTATAACTGAACGATTGTTCATAGTAAAATATGTTCAATTCTAGAGAGAGAGATTTGAAAGTGAGTAACACAAAATGTGGTAGTTTGAATAAGCATTTCTCACATAGGTTCACGTATTTGAATACTTAGTCATTCGTTAAGGGCCTTAGCTGGGAGGAATTAGGAGAACTGGCCTTGTTGATTACATGAGCCTTGTAAGAAGAAGTATATCAGTGGGGGTGGGCTTTGGTATTTCAAAAGCTCAAGCCAAGACCAGAGTTTCTTCCTTTCTATTGTATTCAGATCTAGATGTAAAATCTCACCCACTTCTCCAGCGCCATGTCTGCCTGCATGCCACCATTTTCCTGCCATAAGGATAATGGATTAAATATCTGAACTATAAGTAAGCCAGATCCAATTAAATGTTGTCTTTTATAAGAATTTCTATAGTCAGGGTGTCTCATAACAACAAAATAACACTGACTCAGATAGAAGTTGGTACCAGGAATAAGGATATTGATATAAGAGGCTTCAGCATGCTGCTTATTGGTGGAATATAGACTTTGGGATTTTTGCATTAGGAAAGCAGTTGAACGTATTAAAGAGGGCTTAATGGGCCACACTAGTAGGAGTATGGGAGACAGTGGTGAGGGCAACTTTAACTGTGGGTACCTTGATAAAGATGTTTTAGAGAAAAAAATATTGGTAATTGGGATAGAGACATTTCTTGTGATGTTTTAGAAAAGAAGATAGCTGCTTTGTGTCCTTGTCCCAAATAACTGCATGAAATTACATTGAAGAGTTTGGAATTGATGACTTTGGTAGAGGATATTTCAAGACAGCCTACTATTGACTGTTTCCTATGGTTATTAGTGACCACCATTAAGCAGGTAGATATTGAAAAAGATCATACTAAGCCAGAAAAATACAAATTGTACAGTTTTTGGAAAGGGGGAACACCAGAAAGAGTAATGCAGCTGAGTATCGTGCTCAACGACATCAAAAGTTTAAGAAAATCCTGATGCTAAAAGGGATAAAGTAAGTGACAGCCTCAAGACCCTACCCAGATCAGCTGCTAACTGTGGAAAGGAATTAAAGAAAAAACTTAAGCAGAAAAAAACATGTTAACTAGAACATTTGTAAAAATGTATTTGAACAAGGACCAAGACTCAGCAAGCAGGAGAACTTGGCAGATTTGGCCACATGGTTCTAATTTTAGAGTAAAGGATACAGAAAAAAAATGGTGGTGGAATCTCCCTCTGCATCTAAGAAAAACTGCTGAGGCCAGGATTGTATCGGGCATCTTCCAGTATGGAGGCTCAGAATGGCTACTGTGTGAAACTGTGAAGTTGAAGCTTGGATTGGGTTGGGGATTTTGAAGATGTCAGGTTCATAGGATTCCTGCCCAGGAGAACTGCAAACCAGATCTGGTAGCAGCACTTGAGAGATAAATGTATTTCTGTCAACAAAGCTGGAAGGTTATAGATTTGAGTAGCACTTTGAATTAGACATGGAAGTGCCCAGGTTTGTTTGCACTGATGGTTTTCAGTTTTGTTTTAGTCAAATATTTCTTCACTGTGCTCCTTTTCCTTCCTTTGGGATAGTAACATATATATTCTGCCATTATAGCCTTAAATTCTTTGATTTTGATTTTACAGGTGGTTATAGTTGAGAATATTAAGAGACTTTGACCTTTGGATATTAAAGACTTCTTACATTTAAACAGTGATGAGGCTAGTACATACAATGAGGACTTTTGAAGTTGGAAAGAAAGCATAGGCCACCATGAGGGCCTGTGAGGTCTACTTTGTCAAATGTGGCAGTTTGAAAAATAATGGATTTCATATCCTCATTTTTGAAGGCCTGGTCATTAATGAGAGACACTTGAGAGGGACTATGAGATATAACCTTGTTGGAGCAGACATGCCCTTGTTGATGGAAGTATATCACTGGGGGTGGGTTTGGGGGTTTCCAAAGTTCAAGCCAGGCCCAGGTTGTATTATGCTCCTGTATCATCATTTTACTGATCAATGTATTCCTTTGAAGTTATAAAGTCACAACTCCAGAATAACAGATGTCAGAAGAAAATGTTTTATCTAACATATGCACCTTATATTTTATCAGATGTTTACATATACAATGTACTAGAAACATTATCACAAAGTGATTTAATGTTCTTTTTTATTGAGCAAAACTACCACAACTACAATGTATGCTTAGATAAACCTAAACAAAATTAATACATATTAGTGTAAGATTATTTCGCTCTGAATGGAGATGTTATTTTTCCTCCAATTTCTTGCTTCATGCTTTAATGAAAGCCATGCATCATTGCTTTAAGTGAAGTAAAGCACAAGATAAAATAGGACATTGCTATTAACCTCTAACATTGCTGTGTAGGGAGGCAGAGACAAGTTTAATAACTCAAAGATAAAATACTCAAAGTGTAATTACCTAAGCCTGCCTACCATGGCACATTAACATAGGGTAATAAACTTGAGTCTATTTTCACAGAGGGATGAAATCATAGTCCATAATCAATTGTATCCATTTTGTGGCTTATAGAGTGACTGCTGTTTTAAAAGGAGGTCATCTTATGCTTTATTTCTGTCAAATGATGCAATATCCGAGTTTATTAATAAATAAAACTGAGTTTAGAAAAGTTTTAAAAAAACTTATGTTCAGATTTAAAGACATCAATTTGCTCTCTCTTAAAACTCAATCTAACCATTATTTGGATTTCATGTTCTATATTATTTTAATATCTCAGCCATATAATGAGTATTTATTAAGGTAAATACAAAAGAATGATATGCCAGAATCTTATTTAAATATAATCATATCTATCTTAAAGTATAAAATGTATTTTAAAATTAAAATAGAGTTTTCTTCAATTACAAATACCTTTCTTTTCTCCCCACTCCCTATTAATCCCCTTTTTGACATCATTTTTTGGTCACATACTGCTTTCCCATTTTTAAATACCTTAAAATATTTTTAAAACACACAAAATTGAAGTGGTAGAAAAAAATTAACCACTAATTTTACTGCTTTGCTTTAATTATGACTAAATTTAAGGTTTTAAGAAGGTTTAGAAACATGAATAGATTTATGAGGGCTTAATATGTGCTTTGTGTAAAACATGCTTTTGAAAACTAAATATTTCTAAGATCTGTTTAAAAATTCTGAACATTTAACCTTGAATGAAATTAAACAGTAACAATGAAAAAATTAAAATATGAATGTGTACTCCTCAAAGAATTCTTTTTTTAAAAAATTTTCTTTATAGCAGAAGTAAGGTATATGGACCTAAAAAATTATGTAACTGAAAACATGCTTAAGACTAAGAGGCATGAAACTCTCTAGATCAAATCTATGTTCTAAAACTTAATATGTAGTTTTATTAACACATTTCCATTTTTGCTTAAATGCCCATATATTATTATTTTAATGATTAAAATTATTATTGGTAGAAATAGGAAACAAAAAATGTCGAAAACTAGTTTCATATTTTATATGGCATTCTAATACACTTAGGCCCATAGCCTGCTATGCCCAGCCTCTTCATATTGCCTGTTATAATTTTTAGTGATGAAAGTTACACAATTATCCACCATTTTACATGTGTTTCCTTGGTGGATTTAAATATAGACCCTCATAAATATAATCATTGCTAAAAACTCACTCTAAGTTTTCTTTTAAGAGGATGTTAAGGTTTTATGAGGAATGAAGAAAGTTTCTCCTGGTCATTAATAAAGTTATAAATGATTTCCTGATATCTTAAAAAGAGAATATTTTTGAGGCCATATGAACGATAGTGAAATAGAATCTACTGAAGAATCATAGGTGAACTTCATTATCATTAGCTTTGTTCAAGCTCAGGGATAAATGAGGCTTATAAATGTTGTTAGGGAGGATGGCTATTTTCACAATATTGATTTTGTTTACCCCCAGAGGATGAGAAATATTTCCATCTTCTGATCTCCTATTCAATTTTGTTCTTCAAAGTTTTAAAATTTTCATTGTACAAGTCTTTCATTTCTTATCTTAGATTTAGTGAAACAGGTTTTATGGGTTTTTTTTTTAATCTATTTATAAAGAAAATTGTTTCCCAACTTATTTCTTGTTATGTTTATCTTTGGTGTATATGAAAGTGTGCATCCTGCAGTTTCTCAGAAAACTTGCAATCAATCTAGCTTGCCAGCAGTCATATCATTCTTGGGCATATATGTTACAGTGTGGTTTCTTTGGTTCCGGGCAGCCAGAGGCCCAGACCCACAGACCTGAAGCCCCAGACCCCTTAGCCACCCACAACTGCTCAGACTCCCTGAAATGACTCAGACACTTATATTAACTTCATGATGGTTGGCCTATGGGTCAGGCACATTGCTAGCTTGATCTCACATCTTAAATCAAACCATTTCTATTAATCTTTCTTGCCACGTGGCCCGTGGCTTACCTGTGTTCCTAACATGATACTCCTTTGGACTTCTGGCCTGGTCTGTCTCTCCTTACATGTTGCTCCTTTGGGCTTCTGGCTTAGTCTGTGTTTCTTTACATGTTCATCCTTTGGGCTTCTGGCTCTGTCTCTCTCTGACTCTTGCCCTGCTCCTCCTACCTATGCTCTGATTTCTCCTCCTACTTTTTCTATGGTGCCTGTCATGGGCCAAAACAGCTTCTTTGTTTAAAGATTGCTACTCACAGCATACAGAAAGACATTTTCACATCACATATACTCAAAGGTTGCACATTCATATTAAAAGGACATTTGCTCAACAATGTTCCTAGCAACATTATTCATAATTCATATGGAAACAACATAGATGCCCCTCAACCAAAGAATAATTTTTTTAATGTTGTACATTTATACAATGGAGTATTATTCATCAGAAATAAACAAACACAAAAGTAACACATCTTGAAATTTGCAGGAAAATGTATAAAAATAGGAAGAAAAAAAAAAACATCCTGACTGAGGTAGCCTAGACACAGAAAGACAAACATGGTATATACTTATTCATAATTGAACATTAGACATAAAACAAAGGATAACCAGGTTTCAATACACAACCCCAGACAAGCTAGTTAACAAGGGGTACCCTAAGAAAAACAGCCATTGATTCTTCTTGGAAGGGAAATAGGTAAGATCTCCTGAGTAAATTGGGCATGTGGGTAGGGGGTAGGGCAAGTGGAGTAGAAAACAGAAAGGGACAGGGTATTAGAGTTGGGGGAGGTACAGAGAAGGAGAACAAAGAAAAAGATACTTTGTTAGAGGGAGCCATTTCATAGTTAGAGAGAAACTCGTTGCTAGGGAAACTGCCAAGAATCCACAAAGATGATCCTAGCTAAGACTCCAAACAATAGATGAAAGGGAAACTGAGGTGACCTTGGAGATAAAATAGAAATGCCTGGAATATATTTCTAAAAATACTCAACATCTTTAGTCATCAATGAAATATGCTTTAAATTACTCTGAGAGTTCTTCCTACCCAAGCTAGAATAGTTAGGATAACGATAAGAACAGCATTAATCACAAGGATAATAACAACACACATTTTCAAGCAAATGTGAGGGTAACACACAGTTTTCTGAGTTTTTTTTTCTGGAAGATAAATGATGTAGCCAATGTGAAAATCAGTGTGTTGATTCCTTAAAAATCTAAAAAAAAAGAATCTGCTACATGACCTATCTATACACCATTCTTATGAATCTGCCCAGAAGATGTTATATTCAATCACAGGGATGATTTTTCTTACTTAATAAAGTTGATGAGTTCATAATAAAAATGTAATACCTTCACATAATAAATATTCTTCAACTATTAAAAGAAAGCAACTTGCAGGTTCTGGGGAGGAAGAGTCAATTTTCATCATGGATGCAGTTCTTGAGAGGTTGTATATGCTCCACTAGATGACTCGTTAGATATTCACACATTTTCTAAAACACTAACTACACTCCATAGTTTAAAGAAAAGAAAGAAGAAAAAAAAAGCCCATGAATCCAGAAGGAATAGTGGTGATACAATTAGGAGTGGAATTAAAAGAAAGAAAATACTAGGTATATTTGGTCAAAACTTGTTATATGAAAGTATCAAATTCTCAATCAATATAATAATAAACAATCGGTATGTTTAAAAATGATTAAAAGAAGAAAGATACAATTGGTTACATAATTGAAAATAATGTGCAAAAAATTAAGACTGCCGGAACCAAATACAAAGAAAATCGAAGTGAAATTTTATACCATTGTAAGCCAAAGGTGAAGAAAACAGTTGAGTCTGTGCTTCTCACAGGAAAAATTGAATACAATTAGACAGAAAACTAATTTTATGTGGTTAGAATTTCTATGAATAAGTATTCTAAGTATAAGGACCACAGTTATTTTGTAAAACTTTGGCAGACAAATAGCCAGCAAATTTAAGTTCAGGAATGAAAGACTCAACTACATTCCATGTAAGATTTGGCAGCCTTTTTTAAACATGTCCCAAGTATTTCAGCTGTGTTCAGCAAACCCTAAGCAGCTTTAAAAGTCCCATTATGATGGGGGTCTGTAACAAAATAACATCTATTTTTGTCTTATGAATATGATTTATATTTCTGTTAATTATAATTCTCTTTGATTCTATCATTAGTAAATCAAATGTAATTTTGTGGAATAAACTTTCTCATACAACACATATCAAAGGTAATTAAAACAACAGAAATGAATTATAAAAAAAATCCTACAAATATTAGTTAGCTGATGATACATTTGTTATTGGTAAAATTTTCATAATTAATCTGATGAAAATAAAGTGTTCAGATATAATATTCCATTTTAAATTCTCAAGTATTTTATACAAGTCTACTTAGAGATTTAACTGAGCATTTAAGGATTGAAAACTTGCAGTTAAGACAATTTCATCATCATTATCTTCATTAGTCACTTGTTCATTGTGTGTTGCGTTTTAATGATAATATATATTGGAGTTAAACAGTCAAAATAATGGAGACTTTTTTCTGATGGTTTTGTATTCTTATCATAATGATGTGCAATAATTTGGCTTTTTTCATTGTAATTAGTGCTTTTGATTTTAATTTCTCCATAAAGAACTCATAGCTATTTCTAAAAGTTGACAATTTAGTTTTCAAAATAATATGTAAGCTTAAGGAGTAATTCATTATAGTCTTTCTTTAAATAAGTATAGAAATTATTATCAAGAATAACAAAATGCCTTTTACCTGTATTGTTTCTTAATCATCAGAGTATAATAAAGTTATTTCTTAATATTTTGTATTATCATTAATAATAAAATTTACTAAAACAATATTTTAATATTATCTAGGTAGTTATCTTTGTAATGTAGTTTTTCTGGACATGTTAATTTAATATACTAAGAATTTCTTTTCTAAATGTTTTATTTATATTACTTATATTTACATGTATCTGTAATTATGAATGTGTGTGTGTGTGTGTGTGTGTGTGTGTGTGTGTGTGTGTGTGTGTGTGTGCGTATAAGCTCACAGAGGAAAGAAGAGGGTTTTTGATAACAAAGAGTTGGAATTTCAGAGACTGTAAATCACTTGACATGGGGGTTGGCAACTGAACTTGAACTCTGTTACAGTGAAATAAATATGCTTTTTTCCAAAGTTTGTTTTGTGGGGTGGGGACAGCACAGGATCTCACCTGGGCTGGCCAGGAACAACTCAGCCTGTTCCTTTGTTTACATATATGTTCTAATTTACCCAGACACTATTTATAAACAACCATTATAAATTTACTGTAAACAATAGTTTAATTGAGTAGTTATTCTGATCAGTTTTATTATATTGTAGAATTCAAATGAAGAAAACCACATTATGGTTTTTGTCACTTTGTAATGCTAAGTTGGTTCTAGTAAACTTTTCTTAAAGCAATAAATTAAGTTATTATGCACAATATTTTCTCCTCTAGTACTTTACCATTATTGTTAATTTAATTACTATTTCAGTACTTTTTATATACATTAAATATATCATATAAATATTGTGGAAAATGTTTTTAAAAGACATTATAATTAGAAATAATAATAAGATTATCAAAAATTAAACTTTGAAGTATATGGGAACAGATCAGTGAACATCAATGACCCAAACAGGCAATTGTGGTATTAGCTTAAATATTTCTAAAACGATGAATGGAAATGTAAAGAAAATGCCTTCTATCTAAACATAGTCATTTATTACAACTTTATAATCTATATTTTAGTCTACAAATTAATCTCAAAATGTGAGATATTTTCTAAAGAATAGAAATATACAGGGCTGGAGATATGGCTTAGCCATTAAAGGCTGGGCTCACAACCAAAAATATGACATAATATTATAACAGAGAGAGCTCTTTCTTTGAAGTGTGTAACTTGGAATAATGAAGGAAAAAATTCATCACTAAAGTTACTGTAGAAAGAAACATGTATTACATAGTCATTCAGTGTCTTCTTCCTCTACTAGTATAATTGTGTATATGAAGTCATGCTATTGTTTAAAGAATAGGCATCCAAATTCAGAAATATAAATTAGATTCATGTCTTTCATTTTCAAATTTTATCTTGCCTATTTTCTAACAAATACTGTTGTCTTAATATAATTCTCTCACTGTCACTACTTAAAGAATAATATTTATTTTTATTTATCTGGAAAATAAAAAGCAGGAAGTTGGCCACTGAGGTATGATCAATGACCAGTGGTTATAATTACTTAATCAGTTTCTATGTTTCTAAGCTTATATAAGATAAATTACACCTCTGAAAAAAGGACAGTGACAGAAACAAAATCATGTATAAAATAAACAATAAAATTAGAAGCAATGGGAGTAAAACTTAATCTAAGATAACGGTGCTATTTAACATCAACAGGAACACAGAAGAAGATGATTAATAGATATTAAATTATACAGGAACAAAGATTGAGAAAATTGGAACAAAGCATAATGATATTTTAACTTCAACAGATATAAATATTATTGAGTTCCTTATGAAATGTTCAGTATTTTAAAACTGATTACTAGTGTATCTATTATATGTATGAGTAACTTATTCCTTAAAATTTTCAACTCATGTTACCTACTATATTTATAAAGAGAAATATACAGAAAATGATGATACTATCTACGAATATTCTGCCAGGCCATCACAGAAAAGTACTCATACTCGAGACAGATCATTCTGTGATCTTTGCCATTATAATTTTGACAACTGACTGATAACACCACAGCACCATTTTAAAAGTATACTGTTACTGTATAATTTTTAATGACTAAATGTGTGCAGTTTTAAATATATCCTGTGTGTTATATGTTAAAGTTTTAATGGCTTACTTAAATGCATTTGCATGTGCCAGCACTAATTAGACCATGTGAGCTAAATAAATAATAAAAACTACCATGAGTTTTGGAGTAAGATGTGATGGAGAAAACTATGGCGTAGTTGTAGGAGAATAATAATAGATATAATTAAGATACATGTTGTTCTGGTTAGAACATGTCAACGTGTAATATTAGACATGCTGCAAACTTGTAAAAAGCTAGAGCCATTTGGGTAGAAAAATCCACAAGTCAGAATGTGCTTCCATTAGACTGGCCTGTGGCAAGTCTGTGGGGTTATTTTCTTAGTAGATGATTAATCCAGAAGAGCCTATATTATTGTGGGCAGTGATACATAAAATGATAGGTAGGTGGTATTCTTTCTTTCGTCTTTCATCATATCTCCAAGGCTTGAAGCATCGTGGTATAAATGTTCTATTGGTGAATAACACTCAAATGTCTTTCAGATGTTTGAGGAGTAACTAGTATCTTCTTTTAATCACACTCACGGCAAAGAGCAGTTTCTCTGCTTACATCTGAGAATATCATTTGAGTATAAATAAAAATATTTAGAAGATAGCTTGAAACCATGTCAATTTAGCTACATGGTAGAAATACGTTCTCCCTCTGGCATGAAGCATCATCCATTTTAAAAACTTGGTTTGTAGTAGCAGACATAAAAATTCTTCTTCAGTGAAGGGATTGGAGGAGGAAAGGGAGAGAGAGCAGGGGGATACATGGATATAAAACAATTTTTTTATATAAAAAATGATAAAATGAAGAAAGAAAAGTCTTTTTCCCTACCCACTGCTGTTCCCCTCTCTCCCCTCATTCTAGTCTTCCCTCAGCTCCCTCTCACTTCATCCCCCTCCATTTCCCAGGGAGGGCAATGAATCCCTAAGTGATGCAGTTCAGTCTGGCATATCCAGTTAAAGAAGTAGGTCTAAATCTCTCTCCCAAGTATTAAGATTGAGTAAGGTGTTTCTTTGTAGGAAATGTGCACTGAGATATCTGTTCATGCACGAGTAATAAACTCTTGTCTGACTGCAAGAGGCTCCACAGACTACCTACTCCATTCCATGTCTACATTCTGAGGGTTTACTTCCTTTCCAGGAAGGTTCTTCAGCTATCATTTCAGAGTTAGTGAGCTCCCAATAACTTGGGTAAGCCATCTCTGTGGGTCTCCTCTTCTTAATCCTGAGCCCATTGCTCATATACTATTTTCTCTTCAGAGGGACCAGGAGGTCAATCTGATGCTCAACTGTGGATCTTTTCTTCTGCCTTCATCCCTTCATCTGTTGCTGAATGAAGGTTCTATAATGACAATTACAGTGGTCAAGGTCAGCCTTAACTGACACCTTATTCTGATCTTTTCACTTTATTGCTCTGCTTTATTTCTTTCTTTAAATTCCCCCAATAAATTATTCTTATAGGAATTTCTATCCAAATCTTTGCTTCTACATGAGATGACTTAAGATAGGTATTAATGGGATCTTAATTATATAGTTGTACAAACAGAAGTAGTATTCTCTTAATTGACAGAATCCTGTTCCCAGTACTAGGTCTCAGTTTCTAAACTCTACCACAAACTAGAACTGGACTGTGGAAAACATGTATTATGCTAAATCACAGATATAACCTTGCTGTGAGATCTTCAAATGCTATGATTTTTTTAAATTAAAGATAAACATAAACTTTATTGTCATATACACAAACATTTTTAAAGAACTTAAGGAAGATTTTTTTCTATGCATTTATAATACATGATCTCAAAGAAAATCAAGTTGCAATGCAATGAAAGATTTCATATCTAATATGTTTTCCGTTGTTAATCAGGAAAATACAGATAATATAATGACCTAGTTCATTCTTAAAAGTATGACAGATAAAGCTGATTATCTTATTTTAAACACATGTCTGAAGAATTTTTACCAAAATCTATGCATAGAAAATTTATATAAAAATTTATTTAATACAGTTCAAAAATTTATTTGAAGGTGCTCCATTTTAAATTTTAGAAACACAGTAATTTATAAGTATAAATGATTATAAAATGTGAAAATTCTGACAATATATTTTCATCTTCATGGCTACAAAGATATAAAAACATATTTTATAGTCTTGCATATGAATTTGTATTTAATATCTAAATAAAAATTTGGGAATGCTCTCTGTGATTGACCCTTATTCAGAAAATTTAAATATTGATAGCACTATATTATTAGAGTTTGATCCAAAACAAGGAACATTTTATCTTATGAATGAAGCACCTACACAATTAAATTGGTGTTTATTCTCATTTCATTTGTGGTTATTTAAATAAGAATAGTCACCTTAGTCTCCAGTATTGAATGTTTTGTCAACAGCGAGTAGCACTCACTACTGGAGAGAGACTAGGTATAACCTTGGTGGAAGTATATATCACTGGACATGTTACTTGGAGTTTTAAAAAATAAGCCAGGCTCAGTGTTTCTCTCTTCCCTGATGCTTACAGAACCAGATATATATTTCTCAGCTACTTCTACAACTTGTCTGCCTGTCTGCCACCATATTTGCTGCCATGACTACAAAGAACTAAACCTCTGAAATCATCAGCAAGTCCTAGTTAAATGCTTTTCTTTATAAGAGTTTCCATGTTCTTGGTGTGCTTTCAGAGCAATACAATCTTGACTACATCTAAGTCAAAGGAAAAATACATTTTCTCTTAATAAAACAACTAAAAATATTTTTATTTCGTTCCAACTCAGTACTTTGATAGGTGTTTTCTGCTCATTGTACATGTTAAATAGAGTTATATACTCTAAAAACAATACATATTGTAAAGATGAGATTTTCCCTGCCTAACCTAAGATTTGACCTCTTGTTTACTGAGAAGGTACCTGCTTGCCAACACCCTCCTGAGCAACACAGGATGTGCTTCCTGCATTGTTGGCTGCCAGACTTCCTGTGCTTGCATTCCTGATGTAGCAACCTGGTTGGGGCCACCCAGGAAAGCCTTACCATGAGAACTGTTACAACCTCTCTATCTCACGAGCCCAGATGTACTCCTCCCCTACCTAGAGTGCGGTATAAGAATTCTACTCTGAAACCATTCGGGGCTCTTGGCTTCCACAGTGCCTTGAGCCCACACATGTGTGTATCAGTATTTCTATCATTAAACTCTCTCTCTCTTTTAAAGTTAACAGTGGTCATTAGCCATGGTATTGGGGTGTCTATGAGCACTAAAGTTTGGGGCACCCGGCCGTTACATGTGGAGGTTCCACCAAAAATATTCAAAGACCCCCATGCCCTGTGGATCACTCTATTGGTGAGTAAAACTGGCGGTGGCTGCCGAGAAGGGACGTGAGTCTCTCTTGGTTGTGACCGACAGACATGTCAGGGAGGTCATGGGCCACTGTCTCGAGGGACGCCTAGAGTGTGGGGGTGACCCAAAGATGCTTGGAAGCCCATCTGCTGTCTTAGACAGAATCTGTAGAAATGTTGCCAGTTTCCAGTTGAGCTCAGAGGTCCAGACCATTAGATCTGTTTTTATTTTCATTTTGCCGTTCACAGAGCAGCCAACTTTGTCTGTGTTGTCTGTGTTTCTCCATCTGTCCATCTGTCTCTGTTTTGTTGGACTCTGTCTCCTTGTTGTCAAAATATGTCAAAAATCCTCAACCTCACTCTCACCCCTCCCACTGGTCTGAGGTCTCTGACCGGGCTAATAACTTATCTCTCATTGTTAGGAACGGTGAATGGCAGACTTTCTGCACTTCTGAATGTCTGACTTTCGGTGTGGGATGCCCCCCCCCCCCAATTGAGCAGCCAAAACCATTGTCTTCCATCCAGGTCCCCTCGGACAACTGGACCAGCAAGTGTACATTTGGATCTGGGAAGACCTGGCTGAAAACCCTCCTGACTGGGTGCGGCCGTTCCTACTTCATCCACCAACTCCCTTGACATTAGACTCCTCTGCAACTATGCTTCCTCTTAAATCCTCCTCTAATCCCTCTGCCCCGTCCCTATATTTGCCTCTGCCTATGCTCGTCTTACCGGAGTAGCAGATGCATCATCTCATGCTGAACGGGACATCTCCTCCCTATCCAACAGATCCGCATCCCCAGAGGGCCCCCCCAGGCACACCCGGCACTGTTGGGAGTGAGACCTGAGCAAGGAAGCCCAGAGAACCCAGCCACCTGAGGGCATTGCTGTCACTCTCCCTCTCCACCCTCACAGGCCGATGGTGGATGATGGGCACTTTTCTTGGAAGATCCTGTTAAACTAACTGACCATTTGAAGTCCCTTATGTTCTCTCATCAGCCCACTTGAGATGATTGACAACTCCTAGGAACTCTCTTTACCTCTGAGGAAAGGTATTGGATCCTATTAGAAGCTCGGAAACTGTTTCCCAGCTCAGACGGCTGCCCAACACAGTTGCCTAACCTAGTCATCCCCAGTGGGATCCGAATATCCAAATACTCCTGAAGATAGGAAATACCTATTACTCTGTCGCCAGACTCTTAATGATGGGTCTCCGGGCTGCAGTACGACACCCAACTAATCTTGCCAAGGTAAGAAAAGTGATGCAGGGGTCTGATGAGTCCCCCTCTAAGTTTTTAGAGAGGCCAATAGAGGCTTATCAGAGATATATACCATTTGATCCAGAATCGAAAGAACAGACAGGGGCAGTAGCAATGGCCTTTATAGGACAGTCGGCAATGGATATTCGCAGAAAATTGCAGAGAATGGATGGCTTATAAGATATGTCCTTGAAAGACTTAGTTAGAGAGGCTGAGAAAGTGTTCTAGAGAGAGAAAGAGAGAGAGAAGAACAGCAGAAAAAAAGAGAAGGGACTAAAGAGGGAGTGAGAAGAAAGAGAGCTAGAGAGAGAGAGAGAAGAAAAAGAAAAGCTGAGAAATAAATGAAGGAAATAGAGAATTAACTAAAATCTTGGCTACTGTAGTTGACAGGCAAGGGAGACAGAGTAGAAATAGGAACCTGGGCCCAAGTCAGAAGCTTGGAAGAACACTGGGCTAAAGACTGCCCCAGGAAAAAGAAGCCAAAACCTGCAGCTAGTACAGCCAGCCTTCTCCCCCTGGATTAGGGACGTCAGGATTTGAATTCCCTCCCCAAACTCAGGGTAACCTTTAATGTGGAGGGGACCCCGATTGACAGTGAAGTGGACACAGGAGCAGTCTATTTGGCCTTACAGACCCCCTTAGGTCCCCTCTCCAACAAGAAATTATTAGTCCAGGATGTCAACGGTGCCGTCATAGGGTATGGACAACTAAAAAAACAATAGACTTAAGAAAAAAAAATAAAAGTGCAGTACTCTTTCCTAGTGATTCCCGAGTGCCCAGCTCCACTGCGAGGGTGAGACTTGCTTACTAAATTAGGGGCAAAGATCACCTTTAACCCCCAGGGGCCCGAGGTGGAATTCACTAACCCTCTAGCCAGCCAGCCTTCTGTAAATGGCTGAACCAGGGCTGGCAATCCAGCGGCCCCCTGTGGTGGTAAATTTAAAACCCTCAGCTACCCCCGTGCAGGTCAGACATGAGCAAAGAAACCAGGGAAGGGACCAAACCCCACAATAAAAAGCTGCTGAAGCTGAGAATCCTAAAACCATGTCAGTCAGAATGGAACATTCCATTGCTTCCCATTAAGAAGCCTGGGACGGGAGACTATAGACCACCCAAAGACCTGAGAGACACCAACAGCTGGGTGATAGACGTTCACCCGACTGTCCCCAACCCATACAACCTACTCAGTACCCTCAGCCCTGACAGACAATGGTATACTGTCTTGGACCTGAAAGATGCCTCCTTTTGTCTGCGTCCCCATGAGTCCAGCCAGCCTCTGTTTGCCTTTGAGTGGACAGAGCCGGAGAACAGATTTTTAGGACAGCTCACCTGGACTACACTGCCTCAGGGTTTCAGGAACTCACCCACCATCTTCGATGAGGCTCTGCATCAGGATTTATGACTATTCTGGACAACTAACCCTGAGGTAATTCTGTTGCAGTACATTGATGACTCATTGCTTGCAGCCTCCACGGTGGAACAGTGCCAAGAAGGGACTGAGAAACTGCTCATTAAACTGGCCAAATCGGGACTTCAGACCTCTGCTAAGAGGCCCAGATATGCCGGCCGAGGTGGTGTTCTTGATATATTCTTCATGGATGTGAAACGATTGCTGATGGAGCCAGAAAGAGAACTGTCACTCAGATACCTCCCCGTGAGAGCCAGAAGAGCCTGAGAGAGTTTCTGGGAAATAGTGGATTCTGTAGGCTCTGGATTCCGGGCTTCTCAGACTTAGCAGCTGCTCTATACCCCCTATTGAAAGATAAAACTGAGTATAAATGGGGGAAAGAACAGCAAGAGGCTTTTGACCATATCAACAAGGCCTTTCTCTTGGCCCCGGCTCCAGCCCTTTCTGATGGTGTTTCACTCCTGGTGAAAGACGCTGGTAAAACCTTGGGTCAAAAGTTGACCATAGTTGCAAATTTTTTCTCTGTTTGGACTCCTGGTGAAAGATAGGATCCTACAATGGACCGACGTTTGTGGCCCAGGTAAGTCAGTAAGGGGTAGCCAAGATATTGGGGATTGATTGGAAACTTTATTGTACCCCAAAGTTCAGGACAGGTAGAGAGAATGAATAAAACCATTAAGGAGACCTTAACCAAATTGACCATAGAGACTGGCCATAGAGATTGGGTGATGCTTCTGCCCTATGCCCTTTTCTGAGCTCACAATATTCCCTCCACTATAACTAATCTAACCCCCTTTGAGATACTTTTTGAATCTGGGGACCACCTCTGGTGTAAACCTTCCAAATACCCCCTTGTCTGCTAGGTTGCAGGCCCTGGCTAAAGTATAACATTCTTTGTGGAAGCAGCTTTCAGACCTTTACCAGCCCAAGGGAGACAGGACCCCACATCACTACTAGGTGGGAGACTTCATCTACGTCCAGTGACACCAGCATCGGACTCTTAAACCCTGCTGGAAGGGACCCTACCAAGTCCTGACCACACCAACTGCAGTCAAGGTAGATGGCATTGCTACTTGGATCCATGCTTTGCACCTTAAGCCTGCACCTGCTCCTGACAACCTGTGGACTGTGGCGTGAGCTGACCACCTCCTCAAGATTGAGTTCACCACCAGAGCAGGAAGTGACATCCCTTACCAACCAATCAGACATGGCAGGTGATATCTGGGACCGGGGATGTAATATGGGAGACGTCCTCCCAACATCCCCAATGAACATGGTGGCCTAGCCTGTATCTGGACCTCTGTCAGTTGGCTGCAGGACTTGATACCTGGGATATTCCCAGTACTGACCCTAAACAACCTATGTCACCAGAGGTATGCCAGAAGGGAGCTGGCTCCTGTTCATGTGCCCAGTGTGCCCTGGGATGTACACATCCTCACTCCTGGGCAACATTACTAGACCATAGGTTTTATGTTGTCAGAGAGATGACAGAGATAGGCAGCAGACCTACTCATGTGGGGAACCTGAAAATTTCTACTGCCACCAGTGGGGCTGTGAGACAACTGACAATGCTTATTAGAAGTCATCCTCCAATTGGGATGCAATTACTATTACCAGAGCTGAGATCTTTGAGAAAGGATTAATATCTTCCTCCTACACAGAGACCACTGGACGGGGGCTTAGAGAGCAAATCTTAGAATGCTCACTCGCCCTGATGCCTGGAAAGAGCATCTACCTCAGATTGTGCTAGGTGCCAGGGTTTTGGCGGGAGTCAGAACAGGCAATGCTGCTTTAATTGAGGGTCCCAGGCAAATGGCCTTGCTAAAATCTGCTATTACCAAAGATTTAAAGGCCATAGAGACTTCCATAAAAGCTCTAAAAAAAGTCTCTAACCTCTTTGTCCGAGGTCGTGTTGCAGAATTGGCAGGGCTTAGACGAGAGACTAGATAGAGAGTCAGATCTCTAAGATTAGAGATATGCACAAACAAAAGGGGGGATTGTAAAGATGAGATTTTCCCTGCCTACCCTAAGATTTGACCTCTTGTTTACTGAGAAGGTACTTTCTCACTAACCCTCTCCTGAGGAACACAGGATGTGTTTCCTGCATTGTTGGCTGCCTGACTTCCTGTGCCTGCATTCCTGATGTAGCAACCTGAGTGGGGCCACCTAGGAAAGCCCTACCATGAGAACTGTTACAACCTCTCTATCTCAAGAGCCCGGATGTACCCCTCACCTACCCAGAGTGCGGTATAATAATTCTACTCTGAAAGCATACAGGGCTCTTGTCTTCCACAGTGTCTCAAGCCCACACATGTATCAATATTTCTATCATTAAACTCTTTTTTTTTTAAGTTAGCAGTTTTCATTAGCCATGGTCTTGGGGTGTCTAGGGGTGCTAAAGTTAGGGGTGGCCACCCATTACAATATTATATGTAGATAAACAATTTGAGATAATGTTAGCTAATTCAAGGAGATGCATTATATTAGTTTGAAATTTCACCATTAATTCTGTATATTTAAACTTATTTCTTTGAAAACTTCATACTGCACAATTTAATCATATTTTCATTTATTGAGTCCTCTTTCTCTACTTTGTGTCTTTCTTTTAAAACCATAAACTCTGATGTGGGAATGCCTTTCTGTATGCTGTGAATATCAATCTTTCAATTGGAGCTGTTTTTGGCCATGACAGGTACCATAGAAGAAATAGGAGGAGAAATCAGAACATAAGTAGGAGAAGCAGGGCGGAGTTGGACAGATCGAGCAAGCCACCCAAAGAGTAACATGTATGGAACACAGGTGAGCCACGGGCCACATGGAAGACAGATGAATAGAAATGGGTTAAGATAGAAGAGTTAGCTAGCAATGTGCCTGAGCCATAGGCCAAAGAGCATAAAGTTAATATAAGCATCTGAGTCATTTCTGGGGGCCTGAGCAGCAACGGCTGGCGGCTAAAGAGTCTGGTTCAGCAAGGTCTGGGCCTCTGGCCTCCCGGGACCAAGGAACCACACTGCTACAGATGGCGCCCAACGCGGGGCAGGCAGAGGTTTTCGGCCTGCAGGCTCAGCGCACAGGCACTGCCGCAGCACGCAGGTGCGGTTTTCTATCTGCTTGGCCTAGGCGTGATCTGCCATCTGCTTGGCCTGCCACTGCCTGCCTGTGTGGCGGCTCTGTCTATTTAGCTCAAGTAGCTGAATTTAAATAGCGTGCATGCCCCTCCCGCCAGCCAGCCCACGTGGTCACTGATTGTGACCTGAGCAACTGTAATTTCCACTGTGCACTCGCAGCAAACAAAGGAAACAAAACCCCTTCTATTTTGTGATTGACATCTTAATTTGTGAGAATTTGATTTTTCCAAGGATTGTATTCTGCCTGCTGGGGCCCCTCAAGACCAGGTAGGGTCTGTAGATAGCTTCCTGCTGCTGAGAATCTCTGCATCTGCCATATAGTGAGCAGAGCATTGAATGCTACAGTGACACCTATGGACCAAATGTCGTCATTACACCTGAATTGACTCAATGGCTGATATTTATTCTATTAATGACTTCAGGTCATATTTTTCCATGGTGATTGACAAATTTTTGAATGAACATCTTGAAGGCTTCAAGACCCCAGTCCCACTATTTTTTAGATTGTTTCTCTATTTTGTGTTTCAAAATAAGAGAATGATGAAAAAAATGACATATGGAAATCAACAATTGCTGTCCAGATTATGTGATATGGAAACTTCAAATGGCAGATAAGGTGAAAGATTTGAGGAATAGAAATCAACAATTCCTGTCCACAATATGTGATATGGAAATATCAAACACAAAAATAGTAAATGAGGTTAAGAAGTAAATCAATTAAGAATGTAAATCAACAGTTTGGTCCAGGATATGTGACGTGGAAATTTCAAACACCAAAATGGCAGATAAGATTGATACTCTGGAAACTGGTTACAACAAGCTTTCACATACGGCTTTCTCCTTAAATATGGATAACACTGTACAAGAGAAAATATAGGCTCTATGTAAATGATGAAAACAAGAAACATTGACTACATTAATGATGAAAACAAGAAAATCATTAATTATGTTAATGATGGAGATCGAAAAATTTCTGGTTTGGTGAGGTCTTTGGAAGGACTACTTCATCAGGAAAATCAAGCTCTAGAAAAATCAATAGTATCTAAACTCCAGGAATGAAAGCCATTAGTATCCAAAACCCATGAATGGGAACCAGTAGTATCCAAAATCAAAGAATGAGAAATGGTAATATCCAAAATCCAAGAATTGGAGTACCATATTGTAATACTGAAACGGGGTAGTGATACATGTTATGCTCAGAACAATTCAGGTCAACCCCAAATGGGATATTATGGTACTAGAGATACTCTATCTATGGTAGTAAACATGACAGGGCTACCCCCTTTACCACCACTATTGTTCCCGGCTACTGTTCAGACAAATAAAGCATCTGGGGGATCTTCAGAATATGTAGAGTATAGTTATGAGCCAGTACATATGAGAAGTATTAAGAATTTTAAGGAGGCAATATCATTAAATGGCATACACTCTACTTATGTAAAGCAGCTTTTAAATTCATGGTCAACAAAAAACTGATTTTACCAATTGATTAGATGCAGCTAATGGCTGCTGTCTTGGACCAAAGTCAGAATTCACAGTAGAAAAGCTGGTTTAGAGAGGAGACCAGGACCTTAGAGCAACAAAAAAAAAATTAGGGGTTTCCTTGCTTCTCAGGACCAAATCCTTCATGAAGGCATGTTTGCTGATGTGAAGGCTCAAACTACTTATGATGAGCATACTTTATTGCTATGCTGTACTGCTGCACTGAATGCTTGGGAAAAGATTTTGGACCCAGGTCAAAAAATTGAGCCTTATACTAAGGTCAAACAAGGCTTAAAAGAGCCTTATACTGACTTTCTACAGAGACTTACCATGGGTGTACATAGAGCAATATCAGATCCAGAAGTTAAGAAGCAATTAATACTTTCTCTGGCCTTTGATCATGCTAATCTGGAATGTAGAAGAATGCTTATGTCTTTAAAGATCAGAGCCGCACCTATAGAAGAGTTGATTCAATATGCAATCAATGTTGAGTCTCTCCATTGTGACGAGTTAAATTGGGTAGGCCAAGTGGTTGCTAATATTAGGGTGAGGAACCAAGGTATCACTTGTTTCAACTGTGGTAAACGAGGCCATATAAGAAAAAAATTATACACAAGGTACTCTTAGAAATAATACCCGATCTAAGTTTAATTTGAACAGAAGGCCATTGCCTTCTAGATTATGCAAAAGGTGTGGCAAGAGATGGCATTAGACCAATGAATGTAGATCTACCAGGGACAAAAAAGGCATCCCTTTACCATCAAAAAACGCCTTTTGGGGCTTCCCAAAAACCAAACTCCAAATTCGAGGAAGGTAAGATCATATCCAGTCACAGTAGAAGACCAGCATTCTCAAGACAAGTAGAGCATCCAACACCTGATCTAAAAGATCATACAATATTAGATAATAAAATAAATTCAAAAAATTTTACAAAACTGCTACAAAACTCCAATTTTTGCAGTCCACATACTCTTCAGTATGTAGATGAAGCAAATACATTTTCTCTCTCTTAATAAGTGACACTTATTAAGGTGTTCATCTTGTGATAATCATCTCTTATTTTTATATTCATTTATTATATCAATCAGAGAATATGTTGACAAGAACTAATCACCTTGCTTCCAAAATATAGAATGTAAATAACATACTCAAACATACTCAGTTTCCAACACTTTTTCTATTTATATAGTGCGGATATCAAGAAGGTATTTTTTATGAAAAGACCTGTCAAAATAAAATTCAGGCTTTCAAACTATTTTACTGAGTAGAATTCAGGGAAGTACTTCTCCAAAGTTATGGATGACATTGTGCAAAGACAGAAAAAAAAGCATAGTGAGGCATCCAGGGCTAGAGACTCCTAGAGAACTCAAGCTTTCTTCAGAAGGTATTTGTTCAGCTTTTGGGAATGGAACGTTAGCCCAAGTAAAACAGAGTTAAAGATAGCTTGAAATGTACAGGGCCAGAAGGAAAAAGAGAAAAATTAAAGTTATATGTGGCTAACATTGATAAGAATTTATGGGGATAAGGCTTATTGTAACAATGGAATACTCAGATTCCTCTAATCTCAGGAATGAACCATAAGTTATATGTTTTTAGGAAAAATTTTAGAAGTTATTATGAGACATAGTCACCAACCATACAGGTTGTACAATAATAAGGCACAATAGCTGCTAATATTTCAAAGACCTTAATTTCATTCTTATTATTTTACTCTCTAAGCATTCTCCTACAGAAATTTTAATCCAAAGGGCAAATATTATACTGGAATGAATATTTCTACCACATAACCGAAGAAAAAAATGAAATAGATAAATAAAATAAAAAACTGAAATATTAAAATAATCCTACAAGAAAAAGGCTTTGCTGTATGGAACTATATCAAATTCCAGTCTGCTCTGAAAAAATAGGGCCTTTCATGTAGTACCTTTGCTTAACCCTAATACATCCATTTGAAGATCATGTCTCTCACAGATGTCTAGAAGGAAACAGGTTAAATCAAGAAGGATTTGCAAAGATAAGAAAAGCAACATAATAACAATGACTAGTGATAGTTTACAATACACAGTAAAAGATTCCTAACAAGCTTTCCTTCGTCATCTGATAACTTAGTATAGCGTCATTGATCAACTGTTTGTTGGACTGAGCTTGTCTCAGAGATTTGGAATACTAACACTTAACTATCTCAGATTCTGTCTATGTTCTGAAATTGATAGCAATCAATAACAATGTTTAGAAGAGACCAGTTTGTCTTACCAGAACAATAAACTCCAACTAAAAATATCTGTTAGTATTCGCTTTAGATGTAATTCTGCTTATATGTCTTCTTTGTTAAATGTTTCCTACTATATATACTATGTGCAATTAAATACTGCCCTTGGCTGAACATGTTATTATTTCTTTCTTTCTTAGTAATTACCATGGATACCATGTCATTAGGCAAAAGCAGACTGCTAATAATCTAATTTTAAAATTCTCATTCAAATTATTCAGTATTCTAACCATGTTACTGATTAATTCTGTCATATAAATGCCTATGCAATTAATAAGATTATACTGAATAAAAATACCAGATGTTATGAAATTTGATGTTGAATATTCATGTGTTAATTCCAACGTATCTGAAATAGTTTAGTTTTTGAAAAGTACAATCATTTTGAAACTCTTACCTTACACTAATTGTTACTAACATTTAAAATATTTATGTCAAAATAATAATTATGTAAATAGTTAGAAATTTGTCTTAGTACATATTAGCATAAAACTGTTTGCCTTGGATATTCTTTGTATTGTAATTTTCCTTCTAGATGTCAGCTTCTTGAAGTTATAGTATTTAAAAAAATCATTGTTTATTGATTGATTTAGGGCATATACATAGTCTAAGTCAATGACTGAATCTATAGGAAGAGCTATACTAGTGTCTGCTGGCAATCAGAACCAGTAAAATCACAGTAGAGGCTCATTTTGTTTCCTAAAAGAAGAGATATGAAGAACAGTATTTTTTCTCACTGTGTAAGAAGGACATGACACTTGATTAGCCACTATCAATTTCAAGGACATGTAACTACAGAGAACTATTTGTTGGTTATAATTGTTTAGGCCAAATATTCACGTATATTATTACACTTCCAGAAGAGTATTTAACAAAATCTTTTCTTTAACCTTCAAAGCTGCATTTGCTCTCCTGTGCTAATTTTCATGTCTAAATTTTCCAAGAATTAAGGAATTATACTGGAAGTGGTAAGTCAAGTTTTTTGAGGTAAAATTTTCTAAATTTAAAACTGAAGTAAAAAGTCAGGTGATTCCATTTAAACAAATGAACAAAAAAAGAATTACTGACTCAGAAATACATTCTTTCTTGGGTAGACTTTGAGGATTTGCTTTTAAAAGTTTCTTTCCAAGTAATAAACATTATAATGCAAATTTCTACAAAAGGCTAAGTCAGAGTTTCCAGAGCATAAGCACGTACTTCTGAGTTATCTAATTTATTCTGATTTCTTGGCTGCTTATGACTAAAGAAAAATTAAACCTCTATTTAGATACGTCTCCTTTCTTCAGCCATGATAGAATTTCTAAAAACAAAATGTAATTTTTTTCTTTTAGAAAACAACATAGCGTGAACTGAGGTGATATATTATATATCTGATAAAGTTTACAGAAAAATCAGAGGACAGAGCCACCCACAGAGTTAGCCATAATGGTCAGGGCGTGGTGATTTATACCTTTAATTCCCGCACTGGGGAGACAGAGATTGATCTGGACCCCTATGAGTTCAAAACCAAATAAAACCAGGTGGTAGTGGCACACACCTCTAATCTCAGCCCTTGAGGTCCCATGCCTATGCTGTTAGCACTTTGGAAATGCATATGCCTTTATTTCTAACACTAATAAAATTGAATCAGGAAGTAAGAATCCTGGGCAGAGAAAAAAAGATAAGGCAAGAGAAAGTAGAAATTCAACCCTTTACCTTCAATCCCCCTTTCTTTTGGCTGAGGACTCAGGCTTTCTTCCAGTTTGAGAATTTGTAGAGGAAGGCCTGAGGACTTAGCTGGGTGAGAAGTGACAGTAGCCTGTTCCTCTCTCTTTCTGATCTTCCAGCTATTCCTCAAAATTTGGCTCCAGATTTTTAATATTATACCAAAAATAATTTATGCAATATCTGGTGCCCAACATTTGGGCACAATCATATAAAAAGGTGCTTTCTTATGACTTTTCAGCCATCAGCACAGGGTGGAGCTACACATGATCAGAGTCACTACCCAGTTGGCAAAGTTTTCCTTCCCTGTTAGCCTCTAGCCAGTCCAGTCCTTTAGGAAGTTCCTGAATGCCAAGGGGAAATTCTTTAAAAAAAACTGTTAAAGGAGATCATAAATATATTCACAATCAGAAAGATGAATTTAAAAGTGAACTAATCTCAATATTGTATTACAATATTACAGAGTAATAGCCTAAGGGTTTCAAACAGTCAACATAATTTCTCAGCAGCATCATAGGAATTATCAAATGATAGAAATCTCCTATTCCATGTAAGAAATGAATGGGCTCCTGTTTAAATGTTAGATTTGTAGAGATTCAAGAAAACAATAGTTTCATATAACGTGCACTTACCATTTGTAAAGTAGATATTAAACTCTTGGTCAACTTGAAATAGAACTATCCCTAAAGACTTGACAGATATAGTTACAGTGGTTTGTAAGGTTGGTTCCCAGTTACAATGATGGACCTGGTGGAAGAACGAGGCTAAGACTAATGAATGGCACAATAGGACTAATAGTACTGAAATCTCTCAAGACCAACTTCTTGGGGAGGGACATTATCCTAATGTACAAAGGCAATCTTTATATATGATAACCACACCCTGTCTTTGGGTCACATAGCAGCCTCAAATGCTTGGAATATAATTGAAGAAATAGGAAAGAAAATTGAGTCATTTACCAAAATCATACAAGGCCCAAAAGAAACCTTCATTGATTTGTATAAAGATTGAGTTCAGGACTAAATAGAATGGTACCAAATTCAGAAATGAGAAAAATAACAATTGAATCTCTGGCTTTTAAAAAAGCTAACCCACAATACAAATAAAAAAATATCTGAGATACAATATATAATTCTATAACTATAGCATTAACTATATATAACAATATGCCAGTTATTCCCAGAAGGACAGGGAAAAACGGTTAAACCATATGTAGCTGACATTGCCATGGATTTATGGGTTGTAACTTATTATAGCAATGGAATACTCAGATTAACATTTCTTCAACCTCAAAAAAATCATAAAATAACATGCTCCTTGGAAAATATTATAAGGTAATATGAGAAACAGTTACTGACCATGCATGGACAAAAACAAGGTACAACAGCTGCTGGTCTGTCAAAGGCAACAGCAGCTCTACCTTTAAAGTGAATAACAGGCAAGCCTATATGGGCTCAGTAATGGCCGTTAACAAAAGAGAAATCGCAGGTTCTAGAAGAGCTAAGCCAGAAGAACTTAAATGCTTAGTATATTGAAGCGTCAAACAGCTTTTAAAATTCTATTGTATTTGTTATCAAAAAGAATTCTGGAAAATGGTGAATGATAATACACCTAAGTGCTATTACCAAGGTGATTTAGCTAATGGGCTTTCTATAATCTAAAATTACTTTTTTTATTTCTAAACAATGGCCTGTCATAGCTATTCACTTAAAAGATTATTTTCTTCAGTATACTGTTTCAAGAAAAATACAAAAACATACACTTACAATGCCTAATTATAATAATTCTTCGATGGTAAAGATATACAAATGGAATATTTTCTCTCAGGGAATGTTAAATAGCCTCATTCAGTGCCACTATTTTGTACAACAGGGTTTAAAAATAATACATAAACAATTTTTACAATCTCTCATTTATCACTATATGGGCAGCATATTATTGGCTCATTCAAATATAGATACTTTAGAAAAAATATTTGAAAAAGTGAAAAAATATCCTGCTTGGATATTGTAAATTGTATCAGATTCTTTAATTATTTAGGATATAAAATAGGTCTACAGAAAGCAGACCTCCAAAGGTGCAAATTAGGAGAGAAAGAAATATTGCTAGAAGACATTTCCAATTTATGGACCACTATTGAGATAAACAACAACAAAAGTTATGAACTGGATAATTTGTTCAGAATCTTAGATGGTACAAGGACTTCAATAGTCCTAGAGAATTATCAGTTGAATTTGAAACAAAATTGGCTTTGTTAGAACATAAATTGTAAGAAGCATATGTGAATCATGTGGATCCAGACGTAAATGGATTCTGGTTATTTGACCATCTAAGCATTCTCCTACAAAAATTTTAGTTGAAAGGGAAAATTATTATATTGGAATAGATATTTTACATCATAAACTGAGTAAGTAATTAAAAGCATATGTAGAAAACATTTCTGATTAGATTTTTTTTTAAAAAAAAACTTAAGACTTCATCAATTGTCAAAAAATGGTCCCAGCAGATATAATATTATTTTTATGTGATGATATATAATTAATAAAATTAATCTGGAATATCAGAGCCAACCACAGAGCCAATTTATGTCAAGGAGTGGCAAACTACATCTATAATTCTAGCTTTAGAAATGTGAAAAGAGGAAGTTAAACAAACTGGGCAGAACAAGAAAAGAGGGTTTTCAGCTTTCCTAGACACTTTTCTTCCTTTTTGGATGAGGACTCATAAGCATTCAATTGGATAATTCCTAAAGACAGTTCTGAGGGGTTTATTAGTTGGCTGTAATTTATTATTGATATTCCATATTTTCTCTAATAGCTGTCTTTGGGTTTTCATTATATACAAAATTAAATTTATACAATTCCCTTAACTAATGATGAAATTGAAATACTTTTGGTAGAAAGTGAACCATGGCAAAGAGCGTACAGTAATTTTATGTGAGAGATTAACAACAGATATCCCCAAAGCAAGAAAATTAATTTATAAAGAGAACAAACTGGATTTTTCCTAATGGTGTACAAAACCCCCCAATTTCTGTAGCCCCTATATTTTATACTGATGAAAATAAATATGGAAAAGCAGGTTACAAATCAGAAAATGTAAGTAAAGTGTCTCAAAGCTCTTATAAACCTGTCCAAAAGTCAGAATTTTATGTTATTATGATGGTATTAATGTACTTTATAGAACTTCTTAACATAGTTACTGACACTAAATATTCAGAAAGTGTTCTTTTACACATGAAAACTTCTGACTTTATTCCTGATGAGAAAGGACCACTAGCTGCAGAAGGAACTACAGAAAGAGACTACTGAGCTAAATCAGCCTGTCTGATTAAAACATAGATATGTTGGCCTCAGAATGGGGACCAGGATATGTGCTAGCTTGGGGAAGCAGTTTGACTTTTGTTTTTTCAGGAGCAGTAATGCTATGAATATCATCAAAATTAATAACTCAATTAGAACAGGAGATACTTCATCACTATTGGCACTGAAGTAGAATTTTTGAAGTTCAATATACTTTTACTGTAAAAGTTCTAGTCATTATGAATAGATGACATATAATAATATTATTTATTGTTAAATAATAAACATTATATACAATTAACCTATGGCCAACATTATGCTAACTAGAGTTTAACTAACAACATTTTCCCTAAGAACAGAAATGACACAAGGGTACCCACTCTCCCCCTTTTCAAACATTATAGTGCTTGAAGTCTTGACCCTAGCAATTAGTCAAGAAAAGAAGCCTAAAATCTTAAAAAGAAAGGAATAGCTATAACTATAATTAATTATAGATGACATGATTCTGTATTTAAAAAACTCTAATGAATTATTTTTCACATCCAATAAACACAGAATTAAAAAAATGAAACAGATGTAAAAAGGCTAAACTTCACAAACTAATCCGTATGCTTACTACAACTCACAAAAAATTATGACATCATACTTCAGAGATCTAAAAATAACAATTCCTGGATTTATATGAAACCACTAAATGCCATGAATAGTTCAGGCAATCTTAGAGCCTAATAATATAGTGGAAGAAGTCACAATACCTGAGCTCAAATTATACTTCAGAATTATAATGGCAACTGGTGTCAGAGTAGATAAACCAAGAGGACAGTATGGAAGGACCTGTAAATAAACAGACTTTAGTGATCTAAATGATCACTTAAGTTTTGACAGTGTGCTAATATATCAAGCAACAGTGGAGAGGATAGTGAACTGGCCTTCTCCTGTAATCAGATTTATGACCACCCTAATTGTCATCATAAAACCTCCATTAAGTAACTGATGGAAGCAAATGAAGAGATGGATCCGTAGCTAAGAACCAGACTGAGTTCCTAGAGTCCAGTCAAGGAGAGGGAGGAGGGATTATGAGCAAAGGACAAGATCATTGAGATGAAACCCACAGAGGCAGCTGACCTGAGCTAGTGGGAGCTCACCGACTCTTGACTTGTACCTGTTTAGGACTGGATAAGAATTGTGTGGATTGGGTAGGTTGTGGGGACAATGGCAATGGGAGCACCATTTTTGTATAGTACACACACTGGCTTTTGAGAGTCCATCCCCTATTGAGGGATACCGTGCTCAGCCTTGATAGTGGAGTGAGAGGGAGAGCAAGAGCAGGGGAAGAAAGGGAAACTGTCTTTTTATGTAAAATGATAAACTTTTAAAAATAAGATGACAATATATAAATAATCTTTAATTAGAACTTCCTTATCTAGTTCCAAAAATTAACAGACAGCACTTTATAAATCAAAACTTTATTTTCCTCACATCAAAAGAACTTAAGAGCAGATCAACTTGACAGCTTATCAAATTAAAGAAAATTTTTATTAGCTGTTGTTAAAGTGATTGAAGTTCAAAGTTTTACAATCAATGCAGAAGCAAATTCTAATGAAATAAAATAGCCTGACCAAAAAGGGATATAGATACTCAGGGTTAGAATAAAGAAAGGCATATGACAAATAACTATTATAAATATCTTTTCAAAATGCATAGACACCAGAGAAATGCAAATCAAACTTTTTTGACATTCTAACCCAACCAAGTCAGCATGTTTATCAACCAAAAGCCTGACAACAAATATTGCAGACAATGAAGGGTAGTAAGAACTATTATTTACATCTGGTCGTAATGAAATTAGAGCAGCCATTATGAAAATATTTTGAGGTTCCTCAAAAAGTCAAAAGGAAAGTAGATGTCGGGGGTTTGTTTTCCCACTACTATACATATACATGAAGGATTCCATATTCTCCAAAAGAGATGTTTGCACATCTTGTTGATAGCATTACTCATAGCAAGGAAATTAAGTCAATGTAGATGACCCTCTGTGGATGAACTTGTAGTGAAATTTACTGCAATAATGTATCTCCATGATATACTTCAGAGTCTTACCACTATAGTTTCTCCCTCCTTTTTAAACTTGCATATTGACATTTTCAAGTAAACTTCACTCCAGAGGTGTCTGGGTTCTGTGTCTGAAGTACTTGGTCTCTTCAATAGTAGGGACCCAACTTTCACCTCTGGGAGGCCTGTAGGAGAGTTCTTAAAAGTAACTCAAAGCTTCAACAACCTTATGCTGGTGGTTTTCATTAGATTATCTGTAGATCTGGAAGGAAGCACTGTTAGTTCAGATTGAAAAATTGAGATTTAAAATTTATTTTTATATTTAGAAACTGACTTACTTATATTATGGGTGTTTGGTTGATAATTGATTATTATTTCCTGGGATTTTTCAGACATCTTGACTCTTATTTCTTCCTTATCCCTCCTCATTGATGTGCCTTCCTTCCCCATCCCTTAAATATGGGGAGCCTTAAATATCTTCCAAAGAGCCTCTCTATTAATTTGTCCTGTTATCCCCCCTAACCTAGCCACGATTTATTTTTACACTTCTGGTTCCTGAAGTTGCTTTAGGATATGTACTTACATCTGAAGATTTGGTGGTAGAATCCTCAGATAAGAATAAGCATATGATATTTCCTCTTATGACTGGGTTACCTCACTCATTATGATCTTTTTTAGTTTCATCCATTTACTTTCAATGTTCATGATTTCATTACTTTTATAGCTAAACAGTAAGTAGTCCATCTTGTATATGAACCACATCTTCATTATCCATCCATCAGTTGAGGGACATTTAGGTTGTTTCTATTTTCTAGCTACTGTGACTAGAGTAGTAATGATTCTTTATATTGTGTTTTTATGTTCAAATAGAAAATGATGATGCCACCACTATCCTTACTTACTGAGGATATACTTTTATTCATAGGACTCCACAGCCTCCAGCTGGACACTTCTAAAACCATTTTAGCAAAGTGTTATAATAAAATAATTAACTTACAAAAATTAGGAGTTTCTTATATACAAAAGACAAGCATGCTGATAAAGAAATCATGGAAACACTACCTTTCACAGTAGCAAAATCTGAGTTCTAGCCAAGCAACGGGAAGACAGGAATTAAAAAAAACAAAATAATGCAAAGAAACAAACAATAAATACTTTTAAAGTACTGTAAAAAAGACAACAAAAGAAGGAAAATCTCTATGATCATAGAAAAATAAAGTTAAACATTTTAAGAATATTCACCATACCAAAAGTAATCTACAGATTTAATGTAATCCCCATAAAATTCTCAACACAGTTCTGAAGAGAAATCGATAAACAATCTTAAAGTTCACATGAAAAACACAAAAATATGCCAAGATGACTAAAACACACCTGAATCATAAAGCCTTGTCTAGTGGTATCACTCTATCAGATTTGAAATTGAACTATAAACACAATACTAATAAGAAAAAAGTATGATTTTATTATAAAAGCAGACATATTAATCAGTGGCTTATAACTGACAAGTGGACATAGCTCCATACAGCTACAGACAGATGGTACATTACAAGTGTGTCCAAAGAGCAAACTAAAGAAAATGCAACATCTTCAGCAAATGTCACAGGCCAGTCTACATGGGTATATGTAGAAGAATGAAAATCAATAAATATCTATCACCTTGAAGGGTATTTCTCTCCAAATGTATGAAAGACCTTATATCCTGAATCTGACAGATGGGAAAGTGGGGAACAGGCTTAAAATTATTGGCATGGGAAAGAATTTTCTAAACCGGATGCTAGCATAAGGATTAAAAACTAGTAATAAATGGGACCTCATGAAGCTTAAATCACTGTACAGTTCAGGATAATAAAGATAATGATCTTTAACACAAGGAGACACTCGACAGATTTGCAAACATCTTTATTAATTATACTTCTGGTAAGTAAATATAATATATAAGGAACTAAATAAAAGAATATCAATAAATAAAATTAACTAAAAGTGAAATGTAAAGTTAAACAAAGTTCTCAAAAAATGAAATAGAAATGAGTGATAAACACTTAAAATGTTCAAAATTCTTAGCCCCTAGAGAGAAGTAGATCAACACTACTTTGAGATTTTATAACACATCAGGTTCAATGAATAAGACTAATAAATTAAATGACAAGAGAGAATGAAGAGGATATGAGGAAATAGAAACAAAATTATTTATGGGCTAGTGGAAATTGATAGTCACTATACAAATCAATGTGGTTGCTATGAAAATAGATATATCATAAGGTACAGATACATCACTATTAGGTTTCCATCACATGTCTTTAATACTTACTTCTGATATACCTGCTCATCCATGTTTATTGTTCTTCTGTCTATAATAGCCCAAATTGTAAATATCAAACATATCCACTAACTGTATGATTATATAATAGAATATATAATTATACAGAATATATACTTGAATCCTTTTTATGTCATTGGCCAAAGGGATCTTAGAGATACCCATAAACTCTGCCATCTATCACTGTATGTAAGACTCTCTTGCTGAAGAAACCACATACTTAAGATGCATAACATGGAAAAAGCTCCATGGTTATCATGTGAAAGCTTCATCCTTAGTGGTTAGTTTTCTTCATGCTAGAAAGTGCCTCACATGCTACCAGGGGAGGAAAGTAATCTTTACTCTTATCACATATTTACAAATATGTGCCAAAAAGATATAGTAGTGACCTGGAAACAGATATGTTTATTGGTATAACATTTTCATGAATATTAGGGTAACAATAACCACCTATGATTGGACATAAAATCTACCCTATGAGATAGAACCTATGGATGACACCATTAAACTAGCTAAGAACCTGTGATTAGATTGATCATAGACCTAGGAAAGAACTAATACCATTTTTCTGTTAAAGAAACATAGCAACAAAATGACTCTTAATGATAGTGCTATTCTCTTAGATCTTTACAATATTCAACTCTGATCACAGAAGTGTCTTCTTTCAGTAGATGATAATTAACAGAGGTACTCATAACTAGACAACATTCAGTAAGCGAGAGACTTTGGAGTCATTGTCCTTGATTAAAATGTCATCGTAGTTTTTTCTTCAAAATTCATATGTCTGTGTGGAAGGTAAAAAAGAAAGACTGTGCGACCCAGAGGTCAGAGGCAATGTTAAGAAGAAAACATTTTACAATCATTACAAAGTAGAGACACATATAAAGTCAGAGACTGTGACAGCACACATGAGGCTTACCAAAGTTTAAACCAGTGAAAATCCAAGAATAAAGAAGGGAAAGTGGACAGAAATCACTCTCCCCACAAGGTAAGAAGGTATTTTTAAAATCTCCAACAACATGTACTTTCTTTAAAAAGAAAAAAATAAAAAAAAAAGAAATCATGGAACTAATTTGTGTTGGCCAACCACTCCTTAGAATATGGTATGCACTGGTGTGTTATTGATATTACTTATTACTTCTCTGAAGAAATAGCTTCCTAGATGTGTATTATGCTTCATGCATATTTCAGAAATACTCTACCATCTAAATTACTCACTTGAAAAACTATAACCTACCAATCATAGTTACTTATAAAGTAAAAAAAGTTTACAGACGTCTTTCTGTGTCAGAGTTGTTTTATTACAACTCAATAACCATATAAAACAATGGAAATGTGCTAAAGCCAACTGGAAAACATTAAATTGACAAAATCGTTTTTAAGTTAAACTTACAAAACTACACTTGCAATTACATGTTTAGATATTTATATGATGGAATTCAGCCTTAAGTAAACATAAATTTGTAAAATTTGTAGCAACTAGATGTACTCAGAAGTTATATTATTGTTGAGTGATACAAAATCAGAAAAAAATATATGTGTATTCTAGTTTATAATACACACATATAAATTGTTGTAGTGGGGTTTCTTGGTTCTGGGTGGCCAGAGGCCCAGACCCACAGACCTGCATGCCAGACCCATTAGCCGCCCGCTGCTGCTGCTCAGGCCCCCAGTAATGACTCAGACACTTATATTAACTTTATGCTGTTTGGCCTATGGCTCAGACACATTGTTAGCTAGTTCTTACATCTTAAATCAACCCATTTCTATTAATCTGTCTGCCATGTGGCCCATGGCTCACCTGTGTTCCTTACATGTTGCTCCTTGGGCAGCTTGCTCAATCTCCCCTACTCTGCCCTGCTTCTCCTACCTATGCTCTGATTACTCCTCCTACTTCTTCTATGGTTCCTGTCAAGGCCCAAAATAGCTTTTTTATTTAAAGATTGATATTCACAGCATACAGAAAGACATTCTCACATCATTTCCCACTTTCTGTCTAATCAAAAAGGAAGGTTTTAATTTTAACATGGCAAAATTACATATAACAAAATAGACACCAAGCAAGAATTACAGTTACAGTATCTAGTCTATTTGTATTTAGCAAAATTAAAGAAAATACTCTATCATCTACCTTATCTTTATGAGTCTAAAGTTTTATATCTAATATACCTTTTAAATGACTAAGAAAACCTATGCCTATAACTATCTAATCTTCATCTACATCAACGACCACAGAAGGATATATTTACCTAAATAAACAGGAGGTACAAGCAACTTCTAAAAACTAGAAAAGACAGAAATAACATCTATCTGCCTGGAAAGGCACCCAAAGTTCCTTTATAAAGTTAGGGCCTCTATCTTCAGCCTATAGGCCAAGAATCTCTTTTTATTTCAGTGAAGTAGGAAATCTGTTTTGTCCATTCATCAGTTGCTTCTCCTCGAGTTCTGAAGAATGTCTGACAGTTTTCTCTCTAAAGCAGGAACCTGAAGCACCATATCAGCTTGTTCTGCCAAAGTTCAGAGGTCACCCTCTTATGGAACCTGCATGTCCACTTTTAACAGCATACTGTCAAGCAGTTAATATAAGAACAGGTTCCTGTCCAGTGGCTAACCATTGCCACAAAGAAAGTAGACTCTATATATAAATAGACTAGATATTGTAACTGTAATTCTTGCTTGATAACTATTTTGTTATATGTAAATTTGCTATGTTAAAATTAAAACTTTCCTTTTTGATTAGACAGAAAGGAGGAGGTGATGTGGAAATGCCTTTCTGTATGCTGTGAATATCAATCTTTAAATAAAGGAGCTCTTGACAGGCACTGTAGAAAAAGTAGGCAAAGGAATCAGAATAGGTAGGAAAGGAAGGGCAGAGTCAGGGACAGATCTAGCAAGCCACTCAAGGAGCAACATGTAAGGAACACAGGTGAGCCACGGGCCACGTGGCAGACAGATTAATAGAAATGGGTTGATTTAAGATGTAAGAGCTAGCTAGCAATGTGCCTGAGCCATAGACCAAACAGCATGAAATTAATATAAGCGTCTGAGTCACTTCTGGGGGGCTGAGCAGCAGTGGTGGGCGGCTAAGGGGTCTGGCGTGGCAGGGTCTGGGTCCCTGGCTGCCTGGGACCAAGAAACCCCACTACTACAATAAATAAATAGATTAAGAAAGTTTAAAGTATAACTTTTAGAAAGGAGACAGAAGGGTAATGGAATATTAGTTGACGAGGAAGGATGGAATTCAATCAGAATTTATAAAAGAAGATATAAAATTGTTTTTCTAGTTTTAAATCTGTCATAGATTATTTTTACATTTTGTCATAGATAAGTATATAAAATGTAATTGATAGGAAAGAAAATGAAATCCTAAGTGAAGCTTCATAACTTTATCATGCTTATTCTAATTGTACAGAAGCTTGCCAAAATGTAGACTTTGGGACTATGCATTTGTCCAAAAAAATTAGTGTGTTAGGTGTTTATTTTTGTTTTTTTATAATAAAGTTATACCATTTGATCAAAAATATATTAAAATGTATATATATATTATCTGTTTATCTTTCATTATTACATAAGTGTGAATCAACTGAGTATAAATTATTCTCTTATTTCTTCCTCTCCACTGATTGCCATGAGGCTTTATTTTATCTTGAAAATTGATCACAGAACTGTATCTCAGGCACTAATTTTTTTTTTCTTGGTGGCTTATTTACTACTACATATATGAACTCACATATATTTACAACTCTCTGTAACTGAAACTTATTATCCTCATCTGTAAAATTAAAAATATCACCTACAATCAAGAGATTAATCTTTTTTTTCTCACATGTTTACCATATTATAATTATTGCTTTTTTTCTGCCACTAACATGATTGTGATTCTTTTATGTATTGGCAATGGGTGATTTTTCAAAAGCAATTTCTATCAAAGTCAAGAATAATTTATTTCTAAGTAACTCTTGCCCCAAGGGTATGGTTGGGAATGAAAATTATGAAGCTTTAAGACATGATGACTAAAAATATAATTTACTCTAGCAGATGACTTAAATATTATTTCCATTTTACTTCTTTCAGCCTATTTCTCCTGAAGTGAAAGTATTTTAATATCAAAAAATATCTAAATGCTGTGTTGAATCTTAGTTTATATTGCACTGGACACAAGCTTAGCAAGAACTATATCAAGTACATAACATTACATCTTCCAATGTCTATTACAGATTAATGTTCTGTGTGTTAGACTGGACTGGATAAGAAAATAAAACTGAAATCTTGGCTTCTTCTTTTTAAAAGTAAAATTTTTAGTAAGGCACTCCCTTCTAGTGTTACATCTTTGTTCATATAGTATTTTAACAATTAGCCAATTGACTTTTTTCAGTGTCAAAACCATTGAAATCTATACAAGTTTTAAAAAATAAAGTACAAAACAGAAACTCAGCATAATTTCCAAAGGCTGTGGTAATGTTATAATTATATTTAAATTTAGTTAAATCATATTTAGAAGATTCATTGTTTAGTATAAGAACTATAAGTGTATTTATTAATGTTTCTGTTGAATTAATCTTTCTTTTCAATTTTAATTTCTGAAAGGTGATAGTAGAATGTCTTGAAATATAATGTTGCATCCTTATATGAGGCAATTTTGTTTTGTATCTTATTTGTGATCTTTATAGTTATGTTTGCCTATATTTTCTAGAAGATAAAAAGTATTAATTATCAGGTACTTGGAAAATATCAATATTGTCAAAATTATAGATATGTTTTCCAATTCTAGCATGGCTCTATTAATATAATTAAGAGTTGCATAATTACAGAAATTAATTTGGAATTTACATTGAATTCAGAAGACACTCGTTATGCTTTTATATCTAAGATACTAAATTTATAATTGCATATAGAGCAAGACAATAGACTGGGAGTTAGAGCATCTGTACTTAGACGTTGGTTTTTCTTGGAATCCATAATATTACTTTATACATTTGCTAGATTTCCTTTATCTGTAACAATACAGATTATATCTGTTCTAAAAATGTCTTTTACACTAAAATCTTTTCAGAAACTGCAAAAAAATCTGCATATCTTGTATATCGCTTTTAAAAATTGATTAGATAACAATTACTTAACATTTATGTGCAGCCAAGAGTGCAGATTAACAAAGCATATTTTTCTTATTGAAAAACAGTACCTCATCTCTATGACATTTGATATACTTTGTTTAAAATGGCTACATAAATAGCTTATATAAGAAAGCACTCATATCTAAATGCTTAATAAAATGATTATATTTATGCAATTTTATTTCAACTGTGTGTGTGTTCATGCATGCGTGCACAATTATTTTCTATAAAGTAATAAATAAGCCCATTACATATAGGAAAGAAATTTATAAAAAATAGAGTCAATAAAAATAAAAACATGAAATATTTTTTTCAACAAAGTTCTCTCTGCCTCACAAATAAACAACTTAATCATTCTCTCACACATTTGGATTTCATGCAACATGAAGATAACATCATTAAGCCTTATCAGTGTGATTTGCTAAGTGTTCTTTGAAATACATTTTTATAGTTATATTACAATTTTTAATATTCTTTGATTTTTTTATTAAGGAGTTTTACTTCTAGAATTTATTATAAGCAATAATTCACTAAATAAATCATTATAAAAGAACAAAATGAGTGGAAATATTCATAAAAAGAAATGTTACATAAACAAAATACAATAGTACTCTTACAAATCTACAATTTTAATGATGAAATTTATATAGCTATATTAAATATTCTGTGTAAAATAGAAAAATAAATTTTATAATACTTGTAAGGCATTTAATTATATAAAAAAGAAACCAATACTATTAAATTGATGAAAGTAAAAGATGACCGAATATTTAGAATTTATTATTTCCTTCATATTTTTGCATATATATGCCTAATTTTTGGTGAAAGAAAATAATGTATATGTATATTCAATATATACTATATGCATTCCAAGTGATATACCTTTATATATGGAAGATCTTAATAGAAAGACAGAAAAATTACAGAAAACATTCTGAGTCATGAAATATTTAATCAGTAATTGCAAAACCTAAATAGTTGAGGTGCAAAGATTTGAAGGAAGTTTGTGCTACACAATGAAACATTGTTTCAGTCTGATAAAGAACAACAACCTAACTAGAATTCTCTGTTTTCTGAAAATTGGCTTTTGTGATTTTATAGTTTGATTGCATTTCTCACTATGTCTACAAACAGAATATTTGTCCACATATTATGATAACATAATATATGTTACTGTTTTGTCACTGACTGTACTATATAAGAATTCTACTCTAACACTCTAGCTAAACATATGCCTCCCAAAACGAGCATTACAGCTTTGGCTGAAAGTGCTGTTAGCTAAAATCCAAAAAATACCACAATGTCACACTACAAAACAAACATCACACAAAGATTTATTGGGAAAAAAAAAAGACCCAGGAGGTTGGTTGCCTCTGATCGAAAAGAAAATAGCAGCAAACTGAACAGGATTGAGAGTTTATATAAAGATTCTTGGGAAAGGGTGAAACTTTGCAGGGTGGAGATTTTCAAGGTGGTGATTGGTGGTGGGATTTCATGTTCAGTGATTGAGATTTTACTCTGTAGGATCAGTTATGGAAGTTCTGTGAGTGTAACCTGGCAGTTAGAGGTCCACAGGGCAAAGGCCTGGTCACTAATATGGCTTGAGGTGCTTATATTCACTCCTATTTTGTTGATTATTGATAATCAGGTCACAGGGAAGAGGACAATGTTATCATTAGACTACTTTCTGTTGAATCAGGGCATTGAGGTGCTTTGTTCAGTCATCATTATCAGGATCTTCATCAGGTTGTAACTGGGTACTTCAGATCTCTGACTCATTAGTTAGAGTCTGGTAATACTGTATGCAATAGCACCTGATTAAAAGTCTGGTAGAATTCTCTTGGATCTGTTTTTGAAAAAATCCAGACAAGTTTATAAAGCAGGGTGCAATTAGTAGGATTGAAAAGGCAAGAAAAGTGGGGCTAATAAGGGTAATACCCGTTTCCACTTGCTGGAGGCAAGGCTTTACATTTAGGTGTTACAGCTCTGAAGGGAAAGGTATCCTGGCCATCAGAAGTCAGGTTATACCTATTAGGGTCCAAGAGAAGCCCTCAAGAAAAGACCATCAGATACATATGCAAACAGCAATAGCGTTTATTATTTCCAACATTTTGGGATGGCAATTAGTGACTCTGAAGGGAGGTAACAAGCTTCTTTTAAGAGGAGCTAGGAGAATTTTAGGGAGATAGAATTAATCTGGGTCAGATTGGGGGAGAAAATATTAGTCTCCTGGTTAATTGGTGGAAGGCTCTAGTGGCTAAGGACTTTCAAGCAGGGTAGAGAAAGGTATCCATAGGTAGTAGAAGGCTGGAGGTGGTGCCTGCTGAGCTAGCAAGGAGCTGTGGGGTTCCTGCTGATTGGTTGTCCCTAAATTGGGGTTTTCTGAGAATTGCTCGTTCATCTCTGCCCATTTCAGTGAATGAAAACTAGGGTCTAGTCTCTGCCAGGCCTACTAGGAGAATATGCCATAGCTCTGATCTGGCTCCCTGGTCCTCTTATACCTATAGATATAAAGGAAAAGGTATTCTGATTTTCAGAGCCAGTTTTTACTTATAGCTGTAAAGGTATTCTGTCAGAAGTCAGTCTGTATATGAAGCTTTGAAGAGAAACTTATTCTACAGTTAGAAACTAATATATACTGTAGCTGTGAAGGAATGTATCTTGGATACCTATAGCTGTGAACAAAAAGGTATCCTGACTGTCAGAAGTCAGGGTATACATATGGCTCTAAAGGGAATGGCTATCAGAAGCCAAGATATACTTATAGCTGTGAAGAGAAGGTATCCCTGATATCTATAGCTATGAAGTAAAGATATTCTGATTGTCAGAAACAAGGATATACCTATAAATTGGAGAGGAAAGCTATTCTTGAAATTCATGTGGCTTTGGTTTAAAAAAGTAAATAAAATAGAGCACTATGCACTGATGCATACTAGCAGCAGGGGAGAGACAAGTGTTTAGAACAGGTAGAGGAGAAAATAACGGGAGAAGTACAAATGTCTTACTAAGTAGATTTGCACACGTGGTGGGCAGCCAGAAAAGTGTAGGAAATTCTTTCTTAAGAGATAGGAGGCTTAAGTCCTCTGAGGCTATGGAGAGACAGTGGATACTGAATCTGGGTGATATATTTGGTGAGATTTGATCAAGCTGATAGAATGGTAACTTTACCCTTACAACAGGGGAACAAGAAAATGTGGGTCACTAAAACTCCTCAGGATTAAATAGGTAGATCCAGTGCCCACAGGAGAAAGACAGGTTGTCCTGAAACTGTGATGTCTACCTGAGGCTTCCAGTGTGAAGTGGCAGTAGTCAGGCCAAGGGAGCCCCAGACCCTCTCGATGTCCCCATGCCCTATGCCATGTTCCATGAGGGACATCAGCACAGTAAACACCACAATGCCCATCAGGATGGCACTTTGGACATGGTCTATGTGCTTAATGAGGGATCAGACAAGCTTAGGCCCAGTGAATCTTCTGACTTCATTTAAATTAGGGACCCAGAGGTTCTCAGGCTTTGAGAGGTCAGGGAGCCTAGGCAGTTGCTATGGTCAGTTGAAAGGTCTTCACTAGTGTCAGATATTTTTGTTTTCAGGCTTTTTTATCTCTTCCATGGTACATCTTAAGGGCACTGCTAAGACTTCCGCCTGTGCAGTCAGAGGTCCTTTCTTGAGATAGTTAAGCATGGCCCTACTATCAGGGAAACTCTGGGGGTGAAGTAGGGAAGTAGGTCATATGGAGATGTTTTCTGTCTGGAGTCTCCGGATCCAGATTGGTGTAGTGCAAGACAGCCTTTCTAAGGCAGTCTAGGAATTGAGATGGGCTACCATGTTTGTCCTGGATGACTTCTTGGATATTTTCATATTTATCTCTTTAAGGGTGTCCATCCAGGAGGCAAGTTCCAAACTTATCCCTAGCAATACCCTTCTGGGTATTGTAATTTTATTCAGGGTGTTGGTCAGGGACTTCTTGAGCCCTGACTGGGTGGCCAGCCAGTTCCTGGGAAGGGAGGAAGAGAGACCAGAGAGGCTGGAGAAGAGAAGGGACTGTGGGCTGAGACTTATCATCTTTTACAGTTATCTTTATGTGTGTAGTTAAATCAAAATAACTGACATTGAAAACTCTATAAGTCTATAAGAAACTTAGATACAATGTGCTTAAATAGCATTCATAATTAATCATACAAATATTAAGGAAATGTCAAAGTATATTGTTTATTAGAATGTGCATACATTTAAGTTTACATGATATTTTATGTCTTACTACCTGAGGTTATTGTAATTGTAAACATACTATCTCTCTGCTTTTTTTTTTTTTTTAACAAAAATGAATATCCAGAATTGAGGATAAACCTATACTATAGAATAAATCTAATGTTATATTTCTTTTTCTTCCCAAGAGTAAAATAGAAGTCTTATATTAAATATAACATGAATAGATTGAGAGCCTCATGTTAAATATGAATGGATTGCTGAATAAATGTATGTATTATCCATATACAGTTGAATAATTATATATTTGTGAAGTTATGAAATATGCATCAAAAATAAATAGTTAATGAAGTAGCACTGGCAATATTTGTTTTTCAGTGTTGTTTTTGTGATAGGAACATTAGTTGTTCATATTTAAATTGTAAGAATCTTACAAAGTATTACATCTAAATTTTACCAAAATCCATTACATTATTTAAATACAAGGTGATTTTTCATGAATAGGTCAACAAGAAAATTTACATATTGCTCCAAAATAATGGTATTATGTCTCAGTCAAAATAAAAAGTAAGAATTTGCCTCATGTTGAGCTACAGGCTGCCACAATGTGCTTTTAAATATTTCAATGTCCCTTGAAATAAAAGTCACATAGTAAACTATTCAAATTACACCATTACGTTGAATACATTTCCTCAGGGTTATTTGTGGCTTTGTTGAAGTCATAATGAATGCTTTATATCAAAGAAATGTGTACATATGGATTTGCATACTGCCATCAAACAGCTCTCTGGCTTAATAAAACATGTTAAACACCTTTCCAATCCAAAGTTTCTTTCTTTTCATTATTCCGGTCTGGTGTCTGCCTTCTCCATGGGAAGCAGGTACAGCCTCATCCCACATTTCCTTTTTCCATTTTCCTTTCATTCCCAGGTTACTTTAGTTTAGTTCTGATTTGGGAAAGGTATGTAACAAAAATAAGTCAAAGGCTAAGGCAGTATGTATCAGCATCTGCCTGCAGTTTCCTCTTGGCTACTTACAGATACTCAATGCTCCCTGACTGTATCTAGATTATCTAGATTCCTGACTCTACTTTTGTTCTTTCTCAAGGTGTTTCTATGGAGTCACTGGACACCTGTCTGTCTTTCCCTTCTACCTCAACCATTCTTGTGGAATATACTTGTGTACTGTACTGTCTTTCCATCTTCACAGCACACTCTCAGCTTCTTCCCTCCAGCTTAGTTCTTAAACAGGTTCCTTAACTCTTACAAGTGGGTTTTTCTATGAAGCATCATTTCCAGCTGCTGACATGGCAGCTATATTCCATGATGCAGTTTGAACATGAAAAATTTCATTCTTGTACAATTTCTTGGGAGGTTGCTGCTGCTTCTTTGCCAGCTATTGTTCTGTACCTTGTGTCTGTGCTTCAGCTGTATGCTTTATGCTAATCTTTTTCAGGAGGTCCCTCAGTTTATAAATATTTATCTAGGAATCAGATATAGCTTTTCTAAATGTTACTACAATGTCTCTGACATGTCGTTGGTGTTTTGCTGCTCCCCTACTCTGTTTATTGAAAAAAAATTATAAGTTATCACTTTCCATACAGAGAAATAGACAGGCAAAAGATACACACTTTGTGTGCAGGGGGAACTCTTAGTTGTAAACAAATCTATGTTTCTTATAAATGGCCAATCACCAATTTCTCTTCTTTTCTCATCTATATGGGCAGAAACAACAGAATGGCTTAGAGTTGCATGATTCTTCCAATCACATTTTATCATATTTTAAAATCTAGCATTATCACATTATCACTTATCACACTTTTATTTTTAACTAATATTTATTATCCATAAAATAAGAACTCTATATAAACACTCAAACATATTTTAGAAATCTATTGATATATCTTGAAATCTCTTTGCAAGTATTAGTAATATTTTCCACATATTACACATATTAAGAAATAGACCTTGGTTAAAGGAAGTTTTATGAATACTTTGAAAAACAAATTCTATAAAACTCTTGTGGGATTTCAGATTCCTCTGTTGAATACATGATTCACTTAAAGATTAATTTCTGTGGGAAGTTCACAATGGAGTTGTGTAATATTTCATTTTCCTGAATAAACCTAAGGTTGATAAAAAAAAAAACACCCAATCAACATGATTATTTTTGTCACTTACTTAGTTTAAAGAACTACTTATACCTTCATATCACCTCTCAAAAGCTAAAAAAGAGTGTTTGACAGATGGAGTTGTGTGACAAAACTTTTTCAGAGAAGATGTTACACACATCTATTCATCCAAGACAGGGAGCCCATTCACAGACCAAAGTGTGGGTATCATCAAAGTCAAAATGTTATCCATTGAGTCTTGGAGGGCTTACTTACAGGAATATGAGTGATGGATCACTTACAGGAGCAGAAATGACTCAAAGATAGCTTCATCACCAAAACACACTCCAGCACATGTGACAGCTCCCAAAAGCTGGGAACTTGAAGCATGCTAGTAGCTTCACACATATGGGAATATCTCTTTGAAGTGACTCAGTTGGCGTTTCACAAATTCCTGTTGTAATAAATGAAACTCAGAACCAGATATTGGGGAAAGGCTGAGATATCAAACAGAGGAAACACCACAGTCAAATTCTACCCAGCTATCTTCCAGCTTCCTTGGGCTCGCTCCTCATGGCTTCTTCTGCCTGCTCTGACTTCCTACACCTGCCTTAAATACCTTCTTCACCCAGTTGTTTCATATCCAGATAAAGACTAAAGAGGTGGGCTACTATTATTTGGTAGTTAGCCTTGAACTCACATAAACACAGAAAGATCTCCTCTGTCTCTGAAGTTATGGGATTAAAGGCCTGGCATCACCACTGCCTGCCTGGGAACCTGGAACTTCCTCTGTAAACCAAGCTGGCCTCAAACTCAGATCTGCTAGAATTAAGGGCATAGGTCACCACTCCCAAGTATTTCCCTATGCTAGGATTAAAGGTGTGAGTTACCACTCTCTGATCCTCCTAGACTGACTGTGGGTATATCTCTTCTCTGATATTCCAGACTGGTTTTATTAATATATAACATATCACCACCAGTTGGTCTAAAACTCTTATGGGCAGTTCAGCTGGTTTCTGCTTCTCCTTTCTCAGTATTTTCTGAGACTTGCTCTCAGCAGCTTGGCTTGGTTCCTCTTAGGAACAAGGGTCATAGAAAATCTGGTCTGTTTCAGAGACTTTGTAAAGGTATTTTGAGGTTTTTAACATGTGATTTTTAAAGCTCCCTGAAAGATGGAGTGTTTCAATCTCGGAGAAAACTTTTACACAACATAGGAGGCAGTACTATTAAATATAATCATAAGCTTCATGAATTTCTGCCAGGGGAATTAATAGTTATAACTTTAGAAAGGTAAGCTTAAAGCCAACATTTAATTTTTCCTCAAATATTATTTGTGTTTCTAGTAAAGGTATTATGAAAGAAAATCTATATTTCTATATATATGGTATTCAGTAGTGTTTAGTACATGGGCACTGAAACTGCAGAAACTTCATTAGCTTTACAGTGAAGGAGAACTCATTATTTTAGAACATGTTTTGCTGAATACAATAACTATGTTAAGGATCCCACTGTTCATTATTTGGTAACTTTGATAATATGCTTAAGGCCTTTCTAGAAGCTGTTTAATCTTCAGTAGATCCATGTAATATTTCTTCAGATAACTAAGTCCTTAAATCAAAATCCTAAATTTCAGGTTATAAGTTCCAATTAAAGAATAAATATACCTTTATTTGGGTGACTGATGGTGAGTATCAATCTTATATAACAGGTTTACTGGGATCTTTAAAATAGCTTTTGAAATCTTTATTTGTGTACTTGTGCATTTGTGTATGTGAGGGGTGTATTGTGTGTGTGGCTCTCTCTGTGTGTGTGGTGTGTGCATGTGTGTGTGTGTCCAGTATCCATGAAGGTCAGAAGAGTATTATGTCCTTTGGAAATTAGTTATAGGGATTTTTAAACTACCCATCATTGGTGCTGGAATATAACTCAGATCCTACAGAAAAAAAGAAAGTGCTCTATCTGGTGAGTTGTCTCACTTAGCCAACTTGAATCTTTAAATGTGTTATATAGTAAACAAAATAAAATAAATTTTATGAGTTAAGAACTTTAGTCTAATTCATTTTTAGAGAGAAATCTAGTCAGATCTAAAAACACTGAATACAAATACACATTTCCCATTAAAATACAAAAATAACCTTTAGAGAAGTGACTAAATGTTCAGTATCACCAATAACCAGATGAGTAGAATGAAGACTATGAGGCAATGCATGTTCTTTGTTGCTAGAATGACTCTCCGCAAAGGGAATGTGAGGCAGACAGTGTGGCTCAGAATGCGGCTTAAAAATTTGGAAAGTCCTTTCAAGCTATCAGTTGGGGGAAGATAGTACAACCACGTGCATGAACTCGTCTAAGTGTCATTTAAAACTTAAAAAGACAACAACTACCATATTATCAAGTAATATCAATGCTCTGTGCTTTTCCAATGAAAATAGGATTACTGTATCAAAAGGTTAGCCCCTCCCATGTTTATTACTACACTAATCCCAAATTATCTAATAATTTGGATAATTTGATTAATAGATAAATTGATAAATGAATATACATAAAATATTTTTCAACAATAAAATAAGTAAAAGCTTGCATTTATAAGAACTTTTATGAACCTATAGATAATTCAAAACGGCAGTGCTGTAGCCTAGTCTATGTTGATGTTCATGATCCATATTGCTACCAAAAGCTACACAAAGATTCTAGGATCTGGAATACCACCTGTGACCATGTTGTGTCAGAGGGCTAAACTGCTTCTCAGCCCATAGAGACCTGAGTAACATATGCATCTCCCAGGGGTTCATAGCATTTTATAGGCCCAGTCTACAACCAGAGCCATGTCTTGGTCTGTGGCCATGCCACAGCCAGGGTGTGTTGACAACTGAGGTCCCTATTATCATCGAAGGTCATTTGAATTCCTCGGGTCTGATAAGCCTCCTTGGGCCAAGTGGGTGTAAGACTACTATTCTACTGCTGGGTCCATGCCAGCCTGAGTGACCTGTACTGCCAAACAGGGCCATGATGGCATCTGGGCCCAGGCTGCCACCAAGGACCATGTCTGGGTCCATGGTCCAACTTCAGCTACGGTATGTGTGAATATTAATGATTCCTATTGCCACATAAGACCACATAGATGTCAATAGGTCTGGAATGCCAGCTAGGGCCATCATCATACCCAAGGACCTAGCTTCTGCTGGGCCATAGAAATGAGAGTGACCTGTGCTTGTCCCCTCTCCCTGGTCCAGGGGCCTGGGCTGCTGCAGGGGGCCATATCTGGGTTTGCTGCCCTGCTGCAGCCATGGTCTATAGGACCGTCCATGGTTAGTTCGCACCAAAGTAGTAGGGGTAGGATTGCACAGAGTTGGTCCAGCCCCTTCCCAGCCCCACAAAGGCTGCAAAACTATGGAAAACTTACCCTGTTCCTCTCCAACTGTAGCAGTTGGAAGCACCTGCCTGGGCAGCACAGTAGCGTTGGTCATGATGATATGGGTATAGGTGATCTAGTTCTGAAAGCATGGAAATGGACGAACAAGCCACACTGTTAGTCATGTGGTAGCATGGATGAGGGAAGGATATCCTCTCTTGTTCTTTGCCCCTACCCCCCCCCCCATCCCTCACCACCTTTGACAGGAAGGAAAAGCTGGTCCCAGGGTCAGAATAGTAGGAGAGCTGACCCTGCCCTAACTGGCTGAAGCACACGTGAGAGCAGGCCCTCTATGTCGACTGAGGAGCATATTAGACCTAATCCTGTTGGTAGTAATGCAGGTGAGCAGGGCCTCGGGCTTTGAGAGAAGGAGAGAGTCATCTGGCCTGTTCCCTATATGCCATGTGGTGGGTGGTATGGGTGGGAAAAATATGCCCTCTCCTACCCTTGCCAACTGTGGCAGATAGGAGATGTAGCCTTGGAGGCATGAAAACAGAAGAGTTGGCTCTTGCTCTCACCAACTGCAGCAATTGCGACAGCAGGCCATATACCTTGTCTGGGAAAAATAGGGTTGGAACTGACAGCATGAGCGAGGTGACCTGAGGGCAGGAGAGCAGGAGAAATGGCCCCATCCCTCACTGCCAGCTGTATTGGGTGAGCTAGTTGGGACAGTGCCGTAGTGCTTGTTCGGGTCTTGACAATGAGGAAAAGTTGGCAGGCTAACCAACCCAGCTACCACACTGGCCCAGAACCAGGGCTATGAGTTAGCCCACCCTAATATCCACCTCATCTATAAAGTGATAGAGTATGTGAAGGGGCCATATTTTCAGATCCAAAGCTATAGGATCCCCATGACACAGGACAACAGAATATTCAGAAGGAAATCCAGTGAGGGGCCACTATCAATAGGGTAGCAGATACCAAAGGCCTGGAACCAGACCAATGATCCATTCAAAGAACACAAATAAAGATGTATGCAGTAAGGGGTATACTGTGTGGCACACTGGGACACACTGCTGTTTCTGTGCCCAGATATTTTTGTTTTGTTTATTGGCTATCATAAGTTTTGTTTTGTGTGTTTTGGGGGGTTATCATAAGGTCAGAGGGGAGGAGAGGTGGTGGTATATTTTATATCTAATAAAATCAGCCTGGAATATTAGAAAACATATCCACCCACAGTCAAACCAGGGGGGTCAGAGAGTGGTAACTCACACCTTTAATCTCAGCCCAAGAAGGACCAAGTGGTGACCTATGCCTTTAATCCCATAACTCCAGAGACAGAAATCTTTCTGTGTTTTTATGAGTTCAAGGCCTCACTACCAAAGTAGTGGTTCACGCCTTTAATCTTAACTCTGGAATATGATGCAGAGTGAACCAGGACGTGAAACAACTGGGCAAAGAAGGTATTAAAGGCAGACATAGGAAGACAGAGAGTTATTCTGTAGAAGTGATGAGGAGCCAGGCTGAGGACTCTTGAAGACAGCTTTTACCAGAGAATTTAGCTGGGTAAGAATTAACTGTGGTCTGTTTCCTCTCTCTGATATTCCAGCTTTTCCCCAATGTCTGGCTTTGAGTTTTCATTAAATAACAACTAGAATTTGTGTTTCAGAAAGGCAAGGGCTGGGGAGATGAGTTTGGGATACATGATGTGAAAACCATAAAGAATCAATAAAACAATAAAATAAAATAAATAAGGGAATAAATAAAAGTATTAAATATGTAACACATTGCAGTTACTAATTAGCTAGACTTAGTCACAGCGATTTAGATAACCATGTCTAAATTACCAAGTGCATTAATGTGCATAATTAAAAATGGACAATACCACAAAACATAATGTTGTACACAATAAATACATTCATTTATCTGTAATTTAAAAATTAAAATGTATAAAAGAAAGAAAATGTTAAATTTCTGCTGTGGTTTTACAGGGAGACCTGTTTATTTTCACACCCGACACTTTCAGCTGATGTGAGACAGAGGACAACCTCCCCTCCTCTTCCTCGTCTTTATTTTACTACTCTCATATCGAGGGCCAAAAACGATACTTATGATGTGATCACTAGCTTATTAAGATTGAATTCTTGTTTTCTTTATAATCAATTAATTTGTTTGAATAGGTGTGACTGAAACTACAAAACTGATAGGTGAATGATTGTGTAAATTTATTGATGCCAATCTAAGAGCTAACCTTTCTATTTACCATTTTCAAGGATTATCTTCACTAAATACAGGTATATACTTTTACTGTTAAATAAATATACATCTAAATATGTTTAGTTTTTACTATGTACATATTTATATTATCTTATTTTTAATTTTACTTAAAATAGAATTACATCAATTCTCCCGTTCCTTTTTTATTAAAATTTCTCCATGCCCACCCCTTTGCCTACTCCTGTTATCCTTCAAATTGAGTCTCTTTTTTTAGCTTAGTACATTACTGTTGCTTGTACAATATGATTTTTGGACCAGGGATGACAACTTTGTGTTGTATCACCCCTTACATGTAACCGATTCCTCAAAAAAGACTAATCTCCCCATTCTCAGGAGTCAAGATGCCTAGTTATTTGTGTAAGTTTGGGTCCCCCTGAGATTTCTCACCCCTGCATTATTCTCTTAATTTTGTCATTGCTCATGTATTGTATAAGCAACCCTATTGTTCAGGTATCGTTTATTCATTAATTTCTATTATCAGTTGAAAATGCCAACTATAAAACTTATTGATTTCACTGAGGGAATACAATGGATATAAATTAATAAATATTGTAGAGCCTTCAAGCTTTAATTTTTTTAGTTATTCTTTGAAAATTTTATATATGTATACATTGTATTTTGGTTATCCAGGGTCAGACTCTCCCAAACAAATTTTTATGAACTCACATCATTTATATTTCTATCCTAGCTCCATGAACTCAACTTCATTACTTAACTAATTAATTTTGCCCCACTGTATCATATAAGTCTTATCTATACATGCATGGGTTTGGAGAAATCCACAAGGACACAAACAACTTAATAGTGGCCACCTCTCAAAAGAAAACAATTTTTCTTTCCTCAGCAGATATCAAGTGTGAACTTTTCAACTTTGTGTATAATTCCCTAGTTACTCTACCATCCATACTGAAATATTTTACTGGATTTATACTGTACAATTCTTTCCATAGTTGCTGAAAGTTAATGTGCTCAATGGTTAAGCCCTATCAAGAAGATAGTATTATATCATAACCTTACCATCTTTTGACTTTACATTCCTTATGAGCCCTCTTTCTCAATATCCTTAGGCTTTGGGTTTGTGGATGTTGATCTTGATTCTCCATCTACAGCTGAACACTCACAGTTGCTCACAGTTGGTTATTGCTAGGTAAGCTCAGCATCTCTCCATCAAGGACTACTCAGTAGGTTTTTGTTTGTTTGTTTGTTTTAATAGAGGCAATGCAGTTTCGACATTTGCAGTATTCCCTGTAGTAAATACCAAGAGCAATATAAATATAAATATGAGGATAAAGTTCTCTCAATGATGAGCTGTGGTGGTAAGTAATGCAATGAAATAAACATTTTCTTCCAAATTTGCTTTACGTCATGGTGTTTATCACAGCAAGAGAAAAGCAAACTAGAACACGTGCTTTTAATATTATACATGTCAGTAGTTCCTACACTTCTTATATAATAAGAATGGTTATATGATTTAAAATGCACTTACTCCAATTTGGCTTATTTTTCAATTTTATTTTATTTATTTGCTCAAAGAGATATCACTTCAATTTGTACTAATGCTGTTTTTAATGGTTACAACCTGTTGTGATATTTTCTTCCTCAGTATTTTTCTTGAATTATTTAATTTATAAAAAATTTCAATAAAATTTTTGAGAAAAATTAGTACTAAAATTATTTGATGTTGCCAATTTTATTTCTGTGAACATGAATTTAATATGTTGTCAATTTCATTTTAAATATATAGTGTGTTTAACATACATATTTATATAACAGTTAAAACTGAAATATTTTTACTATCATAAACAAGTGTTAACAGTAAATTCAAATGAAATTTTTGGTAATATTTTTAATATTTTCAAGTGCATAGATATGATGATTGAAGCCATCTGACCACAAATTACTTGATCATACACAATTTGAAGATATGCTGCAATGACATGAATTTAGATGTTTAGTCTGTTAGCTTTACACATATTGGAGTTTGTGAATTATCATCAAATCCAAAATGAAGCATAAATGCATATGTAGCTGAAAGCATGTTGGAGAACAGGCATTTGGTGTGATCCAATTAGGTAGTTTTAAGCATTTGTATCAACTCATATTCTAAGTTAAATTTTTTAATATCATTCATATCACTTATGTACAGGAGCATATCAATCTTATATGATGAAAATGAAAACAGATATGTAAGTATGTTATCTGAAGTGTGTTTTTGAGTGTTTTACTTCATATAAGCAGGACAAATAGAGTAAACCAAAACAAAATTATGTACTGACTGACACAGGTTTAAGGGAAAACCAGTATGAAGTCTCCTGTGTCGATTTGAAACTCATTAAGTAAATTCACTAAGCAAAGGACTATTCCTGACCACATAGACAGTGTGCTGTTAAGTTACACATGAAAATTGCTCCCACGTTCTCTTCTATCAGATCCAGTGTAACTGGCGTGGGGTTAGGTCTTTGATCCAGTTGGACTTGAGTTTTGTGCAGAGTGATAGATGTGGATCTATCTGTATTCTTCTTCATGCCGATACCCAGTTGTGCCAGCAGTATATGTTGAATATGTTTTCTTGTTTCCATTGTATAATTTGGCCATCTTTGTGAAAAATATGGTGTTCACAGGTGTGAGGATTAATGACAGGGTCTTCCATTTCATTCCATCCATCAACCTGTCTGTTTTTATGCTGATACAAAGCTGTTTTTTGTTTTTGGTTTTTTTTTTTTTTTTTTTTTTTTTTTTTTTTTTTTTTTTTTTTTTTTTTTATTACTATAGCTCTATAGAGCTTGAAGTCAAGGGAGGTCATCCTCCCGAATTTTCTCTATTGTACAGGATTGTTTCAGCAGTATTTTTTTGTTTTTCCATATGAAGTTGAGTGTAATTCTAGGCTTGTGAAGAATTGTGTTGAGATTGTTATGGGGACTGAATTTAATCCATAGATTGTTTGTTGTAAGATTACTATTTTTACTATGTTCATCTTACCAAACCATAAAATAGAAGATCTTTCCATTTTATGATTATTTTCTTCAATTTTTGGCCAAAGAATTAGAGATCTTGCAATATAGATCTTTCACTTATTTGGTTACAGTAATTCTAATATATGTATAGTATTTGTGGCTATTGTAATTTATTTTCTGATTTCTTTCTCAGACAATTTATAATTTGTAGAATAGGAGGGCTACTGATATTTTTGAATTAATCTTGTTTGCTGCCACATTACTGAAGGTGTTTATCAACTGTAGGAGTTCCCTGGTAGAAATTTGGGGTCCCATCTGAAAACAGTGAAAGTTTTACTTCCTTTTTTCCAGTTTGTATCCACTTGATCTCCCCTTGTTGCTTTATTGATTGATCTAGTTATAACTTCAGTACTAAACTGAATAGACATGGAGGGAGTGAACAGCCTTGCTTTGTTCCTTATTTTAGTTAAATCTCTTTGAATTTCTCAGAATTTAATTTGATGTTGGCTGTTGGCTTGCTGTATATTGCTTTTATTATGTTTAAGTATGTTTCTTCTATTCTTGATCTCTCCAAGACCATTATCATAAAGGGGTTTTGTATTTTGTCAAAGGCTTTTTCAGCATCTAATGATAGATTTTTTTCTTTTAATTTTTATAATATGGTAGATCATACTAACATATGCTGAACCATCCCTACATTTCTTGGATGAACCCTATTTGATCAAGGTGTATAATTTTTTTAGAAGTATTCTTGAATTTGGTTTTCCGGTAGTTAATGGAGTATTTTTTGCATCAATGTTCATTAGGGATATTGGTCTGCAATTCTCTTTCTTTGTTGTATCATTGAATGGTTTCAGTATTAGCATAATTGTAGCCTCATAAAAAGTATTTGGTAATATTCTTTCTGGTTTTGTGTGGGGAATATTTGAGGAGTACTGATCTAATTCTGGGTTGAAACCATCTGGCCCTCAGCTCCTTTATTTATATATTTATTTATTTTTGGTTTGGAGATTTTTAATGACTTCTATTTTCTTAAGTAATTCAGCTATTTAAATTGTTTATCTGGTTTTGATTTAATTTTGGCATTTGGTATCTATTCATAAAATTATCTATTTCTTTTAGATTTTTCATTTTTGTGGAGTACAGTTTCTTGAAGAATGACCTAATGAGCCTCATGATTTCCAGCATCTGTTGTTATGTCCCCCTTTTCATTCCAGATACTGTTAACTTGGAAGTTCTCTCCTTTTACCTTTTGGTTAGTTTTGTTAAGAGTTTATTTATCTTGTTGACTTTCTCAAAGAATGCACTGGCATAAGAGACTACTTCCTGATTAGAACACTTTTAATACAATGAGATCAACAATTAATAAATGGGACCTCCTGAAACTGAAAAGCTTTTTTAAGGCTAATGGCACTCTCAGAAAGGCAAAACATAAACCCATAGAAGGAAAGAAGATCTTCACCATCCCCACATCTGACAAAGTGCTGATCTCCAAAGTTTATGAAGAACTCAAAAAACTAGACTGCAAAATACCAAATAATCCATTAAAAATGGAATACAGATCTAAACAGAGAGTTTTCAAAATAAGATCCTAGATGGTTAAGATATACTTAAAGAATTGTTCAACTTCCTTAGCTATCAGAAAAGTGCAATCAAAATGACTTTGGGATATTATCTTACACCTGTCAGAACGGGAAAGATCAAAAACACTGATGACAGCTTAGGTTGCAGATGATGTGGAGATGGGATAACACTGCTCCACTGAGTCAGAAGGAAACTGGTTTAGTGACTGTAGAAATCAATATGAAGTTTTCTTAGAAAAAAACTGTGTATCAATCTACTTCAAGACCCAGATACATCAATCTTGGGCAAATACTCAAAGGATTTTCAATCAAATCACAAAAACATTTGCTCAACAATGTTCATAGTAGCAATAATTTTAATAGCCAGAACCTGGAAACATCCTAGATGCCCCTCAGCTGAGTAATAGATAAGGACAGTATGGTATGTTTATAAAATGGAGTTTAACTCAGCTGTGAAAAAAAAAAAAAAACCCAATAACCTCATGAAATTTGTAGGCAAATGAATGAAACTAGAAAACAATATTCTGTGTGAGGTAACTTAGACTCAGAAAGACAAACATCCTATTACTTATTCATAAGTGAATATTAAGAATAAAGAACAGAATAACCAACCTACAACCAATAAAGAGAGCCCAAAAAGGGATGCATAAATTTCCCTTGGAACCTGAAATTAAAAAAAAAAAAAAAGATCTCTGGTGTTATACTGGGGGTGGGGGTGGGGGGATGAAAGCAGGGAGCCTAAGGGAGCAGGTTGTTTGTTTGGGCTGGGAACAGGAGACAGTTTGGGAATGGGACAAAGGGTTAGAAAACATCCTGGTGCCAGGGAAACTTTCAGGAATCCACAAGGATGACCTGTTACAATAGGTTTCCTGGCCCCATCCGGCTAGAGGTTCAGGCACACAGAGCTACCTCCCCAGACCTCTTAGCTGTCCTATACTGCTTAGTTTCCCCTCCCTCCAAAATGACTCAGATGCTTATATTAACTTCAAGCTGTTTGGCCTATGGCTCAGGCACATTGCTATCTAGCTATTTCATCTTGACTCAACCAATTTCCATTAATCTGTCCTGCCACATAGCCTGTGGCTTACCTTACATGTTTCTTCTTTGGCAGCTGGCTTGATCTGATCTGACTCTGCCCTCCTTCTCCTAAGTATTCTGATTCCCCATCTATGTCTTCTACGGTGCCTGCTATGGCCAAAACAATTCTTTATTTAAAGATTGAAATGTACAGCGTACAAAAAGACATTCCCACATCAATGACACCAGCTAAAATCCATAAACTATCCATGTATTGTAATTAGACTGGTGACTACCCTAAATGTCATCATAGGGCCTTTAACCAGTAACTAATAGAAACAAGTGCAGAGATACAGAGCTGAGCACTGGGTCCAGCTCTGGTAGTCCTCCTGAAGAAAGGGAGTGTTACAGTGGGGTTTTTTGGTCCTGGGGCAGCCAAGGTCCAGACCCACAGAACTTCAGCCCCAGACCTCTTAGTCGCCCTCCACTGCTCAGGCCCCCAGAAATGATTTAGACTCTTATATTTACTTCATGCTGTTTGACCTATGGTTTAGGCACATTGCTAGCTAGTTCTTACATCTTAACTCAACCCATTTCCATTAATCTGTCTGCCACATGGCCTGTGGCTTACCTGTGTTCCTTACATGTTGCTCCTTTGGGCTTCTGGCTTGGTCTGGCTGACTCTGCCCTACTTCTCCTACCCATGCTCTAATTCCTCCTCCTACTTTTTCTATGGTGCCTGTCAAGGTCCAAAATAGCTCCTTTATTTAAAAATTGATATTCACAGCATACAGAAAGGCATTCCCACATCACCGGAGGAAGGATTATATAAGCCAGAGAGGTCAGAGTCATGATGGAGGAACCCACAGAAACAGCTGACCTGAGCTCATGGGAGCACATAGACTCTGGACCAATAGTTAGGGAGCCTGCATGGGCTTGACTTAGGCCCTCTGCATGTGTGTGACAGTTGTAGCTTGGTCTGTCTGTAAGTCTCTGAGAAATGAGATCAGGAACTGTCCCTGGCACTTAGCTGTATTTGGGATCCTGTTCCTCAAGCTGGATTAACTTGCCCAACCTTTATAGAGGAGGAGTAGCTTGATATATTTAAGCCCATGAGAGGCCTGACTCTTTCTGAATGGAGATGGAGGAGGAGTGGGTGCATGGGGAGGGAGATAGATGGGAGTCAGGGTTAGGGAACAGGAGGAGAGAACAGAGCAGAAACCATGGTCAGTATATAAAACATTTCCTGATGGATTTTTACTAAGGTCATCTCTCTTTTGTTAATTTTTCTCTTTTCCCCCTTTCTCATCCTATTCTTTAATTTTTTGGTTGTATATATTTAAAGTATGTTTTATGAGCCAACTATGGGAGTTTTGCTGTGAACTAAAATAAATATTCTGATTATTTAGTTTTCTGATAATAACTTTATATTAATGTTATTAATTCTCTTTTCCATATAATGCTATAAGGAAACTAGTTTATTCCATATGTTGTTTCATTGTATGTGATTATGTTTTTCACATCATATACATTATACTAAATTTAATTTTAGAATATGGTATATTTTTTGCTAGATGTTTTTGCTTCCTGCAGTCAAATTTGTCCTTTAGATTTATTTCATTTATATGGTGATTGAAAACTTTATTCTTTAGTAGAGGGGAGAATGTTCATAAACCCTGTATTCCATGACTGTAGCAGATTTTGCATTTGAACAAGTCATGATAAAAAAAAAATTATCTCACACTTTCTGCTCCTATTTTTTCTAATTTTCTAATATGAAGTGCTCATGTAAATAATTAGCTAGTCTAATTTTAATAATGGTCTAACATATATAACTTCATCTATAAGATACAGGAAAAAAGTTGCTCTTCAAAGTGCCATTGGTCTGTTTCAGACTATACTAGAAGCAGCTGAATAAAAAAGGATGATTTAATTTTCCTGTTTCAAAAAGATTTATATAGCATAAACTCTCAAACTTGCATGGTTCTCTTTATTTATAGGAGCCACACTTGTTGATTGCAATTACAAAATTGCTTAATGCTGGGGTGGTACCTCTGTGTCTCTTTGAAGTTGTAATGAAAGTATTTATGTAAACAAAACAATCTTTCATTTAACACCTTGTCTCCAGTCCTAGGAGCACTGGCTAAAATATTTCTAGCACTTGACATACTCTAATGATCTATAGTACAGAATCTAAATAAATATTATATGCAATACTGAAAATATAGCCTTCCCACTATTCATGACTACTTACATGGAAGAAAGAAGAAAAAATAGAGATGCATCCTGGAACTATCTAGGAGTTGGGTACTGCTGTGAAGTGTTTGACAGACTATGTACAACTATGGCAATTAAAGACAAAAACATTTAGTAAAACAAAATTGAAGTATCAATTTTGATATGAGAATATATAATCTAAAAAAATTGACAAAAAGAAAGTGAAAGATAAAGGATTAAATTATACTAATATTTGTATAACCTCTTTCCAACTACATCTTTTCTGATAGTGATGCACACTTTTATACATCTTAAAATTTTGCAGATATTATTAAACAGTTTTGATTTTGAATAAATCAAGAAACTTACATCTGAAAGCCCCAGATCATTTGCTACCACTTGTTGAACAATAACTTTATTCCAGCATTCTTAACATTTTTGAGCAGATACTCTGTCTGTATTTCATGTCAGTATGTAAAGATTCAAGATTTTACATAAATGTCATGTTTTAAATTAGTAGCAATTGAGAGATGAAGAAACCAATCAAAGATTTGCTTTACATCATATGATAAAACCTGGATTTGTTGAATTTCTATTCTAATGAGAAAACAGAAAGCAATTAGGGCAAGATAATAAATTAATAGCATGCAGTTTCAGGTAGGGATTTTTTTTTTTTAACAAGAAGCAACTAATAAAGAATGGTCATAAGTTTCTGAAAGCCTCAGAGACAAGGTTACAGTCTAAATAATAGTGTCATAATCAGAGAAACACCAGACTTTTTTATTACTAACCTTCATTTTAGACCATCATTGTTTCAATGCAAGGTTTGAAACAGTAGTTTCCATTCCACAGACATAAATGAAACATGTTAGATGATCTGTGTTCATATAATGCCAAAATAATCTGGGTAAAAACAGGTCTCTGAAGTTTCTTGGAGAAAGTATAATACCAGTTTTATAACTGCCAGCTAGATTTGTGAAACTGTACAACTCTTTAATATTTATATTTATACTAGGATGTAATTAAAACTTTACTATTACATTTAGTTAATGAATTTCTTTACAGCCCTTCTCAACTTGAAACCATGTTTTTTCATTTCCTTTATCTCCATGATCAAGATGTCATTGCATTCTATATTTATCATATTTTCCTTTATTATTATATTTGCATGTTCAATGTTGTGTGAATTAACATTCTTAGAATTAGTTTTTAGTTCAGTACAAGGCTAATCCTCATGATATTTTCTGTTTGGCCTTTTCATCACCCATTCTGCACTACTAAAAATAGGCTTTAAGTCTTTTGTGAATTTTATAAGTCCTCATTTTTATAAATTGTTAGAATACTTAACATGGCACCCCAGACCATGTTGTATGATATTTTGATTGTGTCTTAAAAAACAAAGCTTGCTATGAGTCAGAAGGCTGAGATAGCAACTACTTGACATTGGGTTTTGGAGAACAGTAAATATAGAGGAGACAGGAAGTAGTAGGGTGTGGCTGAAGGAGGAGCTCTGTGCTTTATGTTGTAGGACAGGAAGAGGTAGGAAACAATTGGCAGCTGCTTCCTGTCTGACTTATCAAGTACTTATCCCAATCTTTAAGTCTCAATTTTTTATTGATAAAGATAAATTAAATTAACACTTCATATGGCTTCCAACTTTGGGGGCAAATTCAAGCTATGGCTCTTTGCATGTAGCTTTTCAGTCACCAGCACCCACTTAAGCTGCATGTTGGAGCTGTATCTGCCCCTATCACCACACTATTGGCTAGGTTTTTCCTTTCTTTCCCAAGCCCACTGTTTGAGTTTGAGATTTTCCTGTTGCAAACTTTCTACAACTCTGTACACCAATCTCTATAATTTCCAAACTCCATAGGCACTTGGGCTTCAAACACCTGTGGAGTTAGCCCCTCATCACTGCCAGCTCTACCTTCAGGCAGCTCTGTACTTTCACTTCCCACCTGTCGTGTGCTGCTTCCACACATTCTTCCATACCTACAATTGGGATGGCTGTCTCTTTGGTTTCTCTTTCCAGTGGACTTATGGAATCTATTCTCAGGCTTCTGACATGTGGTTAGTGGCAAATGTCCTCATCCAAGCTATTTACCAACTGTGTTCTCTGCTCAGATGTACTATACAGCCACAGTCAGCCACACACCATACAGTCATCATTAACTGATTTGGTGAGACATCTGGGACTTGTTAAAGTTAGGAAATTAGAGCAAGAGAGAGAGAGAGAGAGAGAGAGAGAGAGAGAGAGAGAGAGAGAGAGAGAGAGAGAGAGAGAGAGAGAGAGAGAGAGAGAGAGAGAGAGAGAGAGAGAGAGAAGGAGAGAGTTTTACCAACAAACATACTATTAGGATGGAGGGATTTAGGCCCCTGTATGATTCCTAGATGAATGGTTTAAAAATAGAACAATTAAATGAGGGGATAATTAACTTAACCGTGATTTACATAATGTTATAATAATTATTGGTTTGTTAATTCTTGTTTTAGCTCTAAAAATGTTGGTTAATATCAATGCCAAATATAAAAAATTGATGCATAATATAGAATCCCTACAGCTAATTACTAAAGAAAATAATGCAATTTTGACTGTTAAGTTGGGAGCCTTATAAAAACTTATTGAACCAGATAATGGTTATTCAGACAAAGACAGAGGAATTTAAGGGAGAACCAACCTCAAAATTGCACGATAAAATTAGAAAGGAACTGCTAGAAACCTATCTCCAAATAAGTTTGACAAGCTGGGCAAAATGTGTGAAGTAGGCACATCAAAGAAACTATGATCACCTGTTTCAAACAAGTGGCCCAATAGCCTGGACTATTTTTATTCATACAATTTCAATGGTTTACATGGACAGTTTTACAATCAAATTTGTTTTAGCTTTCTAATAATCGTTATAATAGTTGTAAGTTTGTTCCTTTTCAACATGTCCTTTCTATCTTCCAACATTCCTACTAGTAACAGTTACCTATTAGACCCATACCTCTAATGTTAGTTAAGCACTTTTGCAAGGAACAAAGGAAGATTTTTTTTTTAATTAGGCAAACATCCAGGTGAAAGAATGTGCCCAGTTGGCAGCATTTGTGGTTAAAGTGCCATGAAAAGTAAGAGATAATTTTTTCTTAGTGGTTAATAGTTACATCTGGTAGGGTTTGAGTTCCCACAATCAACTCACCAGTTTAAGCTGAATCAATTTATTCTGTATTCTGTATACTCTGCCTCCTTCACTATTATCCTGTAAGCAACATAACTTAGAAACTTACTTTTAGTACTTGCCACTGTTTATCCCTGTTCTCATGTCTTCTGCCTCTCAGCTTCCTACAGTATTGGCACAGCTATTAGATATGTGAGCTATGACTTTCCTTCATTTCCTATTCTTAGACTGTTTCTGTTAACTCCTGATATCATCTATAATTTATTTATTAGCATTTCTCCAAGACTTTGTGGTTAAAATCATTCTCTCTAGTACACCTATGCAATATATAATATTATCATGAACTACTGTGACTCAGGCTATTTAAAGGGTACATTGAAAAGGCAACATTCTGCTCTTAAGAAGTCTGAATTCATGGTCACCCTTGATACAAAGGATTTAGAGGCTAACCTGGATGTGCTGTAATCAGAGAGATGTTTTTCTGTTGCAATACCTACTTTATTCATGACTGAGAATGTGAAACTAAAGTTAGCCAGCAATATAGCTTGTACAGTAAAATCAAGGAGAGTAGGTATCGCCTAAGCTTCTGGCACTTTGCCCAGATTTATTTAGTGAAGGCTTTGCCAAAATGGGTCAGTTTCTTCAGGGTCCTTCCAGGGTTCATGCTATTCTCAAGCCTTGTATCCCAAAGAAGTGACATGGCTGCCACCAAGGAACAGCCCAAAGTTAAAACAAAACAACAAAACCAACCAACCAAACAAACAAAAACCCTTAATTTATCCAGCCATGCTACAAAAACAGCTGCCAAATGACAGGTGTCCCTAAGGCTTTATAAGAGCTTGTATTCCTGTGGTGATGTAAACTTTGATGAGAATGAAAGAAATGACAGATTCATATGGCCTCACCTTTTGTGAGGCAGGTGTTAAATTTATGGTCAATTAGTACAAGAACTATCTCATAAGACTTCATAGACCTGGTTAAAACAATATTGAGACATGGTCCTCAATTACAATGTAGGACATGGTGGAAAGATAAAGACCATTGAAAAACAAGAAAGGCTAGAGGTATTGCAATCTCCAAAGACCAACTTTTTAGCAAAGGCTATTATGCTGCTGTACAAACACAGCCTGTATATGATAACCAGTCCTTGGCTCTCTGCTGTCAGCAACTTAAATGCTTGGGATGAAATTGAAAAAGTCATAAATAAAACTGAGTTATTTACTAAATTTATAGAGGGCCCCAAAGAAACTTTTACTGGCTTTTTAGAAAGGTTGAGATAAGCTGTAAATATAATGATACCAAATCCAGAAACTAGACAAATAGTAATAGACTCTTTGGCTTTTTAAAATGTTAATTCACAATGCAAACTGGTAATTGGGCCTTTAATGGAAAGATAAGTATCCATAGTGTAATGGATCTAAGATACAGTTAACATTGAATCTTATAAGCACGATGACTCTTGAATAGAAGAGGTGATTTCCAAATGCTTAAAGAAGAATTAAAATGTCAGATATTTTAGTAGTAGTTTTAAAAACTCATATAAAAAGTGATTGTAGGAAGAGAATTCTAAGAAAATAATGGTTGTTTGTTTGTTTGTTTGTTTTTCAAAAAATAATCCAAACAGAAGGTGCCTGCCTTTGGCAGCTTATCAAAGGTGTAGCAACAGCAAACAATGGACCAATGAATGGAAATCAACAAGGGACAGACAAGGTAAGCCTTTGTCTTTGGAAAATGCCTTGTGGTACCTCTCACAGGCACCCATGTCAAATTTGGTTAAATCTTTACTTGTTACTGTGGGGCAAACTTCTCCCCAGGGCAATTAAAGAACTAATTACTATTGTTAAATAAATAAAAAAAAAATACTGCTCTAAATGATAGAACAGCTTTAAGAGATAAAACAAAAATTTCATGAAAAACCATAAAATTAAGTATTTTGGCAAACTTCTGTAAATGATCAAAGACCAAAGTTAAAAATATGAATAAAATACATTGTAATTCAAGGATTTGTAGACATAGTGGTTGGTGTAAGAATAGTTACACCAGATTTACATCCAAATTTGCCTCATCAAGAGGTTAACTGGTCAGCTTTTAAAGATTGGAAGTTTATCTCACATAAAACAAAGACAAGTTGGGTCAAATGTATGTAGGCAATGTATGTAGGCAAAAGGACAGAGAGGAATATTAAAGTCATATGTGGTTAACATAGCAATCAATTTATGTAGATGTGATTTGTTATGGCAATTAAATACTTGGATTAACATTTCTTTAGTCTCAGGAACAAATTATAAACGAACATGTTCTGATAAAAATATTAAAAAGGCATTGTAAGGAATAGTCACTGTACATTCAGGTTATATATAGACAGGGCATAAAAGCTGCTGATCTTTCAAAGGTACCAAAAGCCATATTTTTAAAATCCTTAACTAACAAACCTGTCTGAGCAGAAAAATGGCCTTTGACACCAGACAAATTACAGACCTTATAAAAGCAAATACAGGAGCAGCTAGATTATCAACATATTAAAGAATCAACTGATCTTTGGAATTCTAAAATTGTCATTAAGAAGAAATATGAAAAATGGAGAATATTAATAGATTTGAGAGTCATAAGTAAAATAAATCAACAAATGGGCTCTCTATAGCCTGGAATTCCTGTGCCTTCTTTATCACCTAAAGCATGGTTCATTATAGTGACTGATTTAAAAGACCATTTTTAAATACACGTTTACAGGTGTAGAATGGGATAGTGAAAATTTCACCTTCACATTGCCTACTTATAATTCATATCCTGCTAAAAAATAAAAGTGGAAAGTTCTCCTACGAGAGATATTAAGCATCCCCACCCTGTGCCTCTTGATGTGGGAATACCTTTCTGTATGCTGTGAATCTCAATCTTTAAATAAAGGAGCTGTTTTTGGCCATGACAGGCACCATAGAAGAAGTAGGAGGAGGAATCAGAATAGGTAGGAAAGGAAGAGCGGCATCAGAGGCAGATCGAGCAAGCTGCCAAAGGAGCGACATGCAAGGAACACAGGTGAGCCACGGGCCATGTGGCAGACAGGTTAATGGAAATGGGTGGAGTTAAGATGAAAGAGCTAGCTAGCAATGTGCCTGTGCCATAGGCCAAACAGCATGAAGTTAATATAAGTGTCTGAGTCATTTTGGGGGCCAGAGCGGCAGGTGGCTAAGAGGTCTGGCTCAGCAGGGTCTGGGCCTCTGGCTGCCAGGAACCAAAGAAACTCCACTACTACAGCCTTTTTTTTTTTTTTTTTTTTTTTTTTTTTTTTTTTTTTTTTTTTTTTTTAATAGCCATAGTAAATAATTTGTAATCAGTTTTGTAGATGATGTCTTGCTATCTGATTTAATTGTGTATACCTTATAGAAACTGAAAGCAAAGAAAATTTTGCCTTGTTGGGGTTTACAAATTTAAAATACAATGATAAAATTCTATTAATTACGTAGGATAAAATATAGGTTTACATATAATTCAAGCACAGATATATAACTCAGGATAGATCAATTACAAACTCTTAATGATTTTCAAAAAAATTCTGGAGATATTACCTGACTATTGCCCACAATTGGATTGACAATTCAAGAACTAAGTAATTTATTTCAAGTCATAGAAGATATAAAGACATAAACAATACAAAAAAGTATCAGCTGAGGTAGTAAGAGAATTGGTTTTTATAGGAAAGAAATTACAGGATGCACATGTGGATCATTTGCATTTAGAGCTTGTTTGTACATTCTCTTTATTTTTTATTTTTATCTTCTATGCATTTATATATAGATATTTTAATGCAAAGAGAAGATACTATTTTAAAAATGGATATTTTTTATCATACAGACAGTAAAAAATTAATGACTTACATATTAAAGGTTTCTGAGGTGAAAATTGAGCTTTATCAGTTAGTAGAAACAGACCAAGCAGAAATTGCAGTAAATTTTTACTAATCCTAAAATTTCTTTTTTATTAGCAGGAAATGAACATTGGCAAAGTACTTAAAATAAGTTTTGGCAGAAATTAACAACAAATATCTCAGAAGCAATAGAATTTAGTTTATAAAGAGAATTAATTGGCTCCTTCCTCAAAATGTCAGAATTATATACTATTCTCATGATATTATTAGACTTTCCAGAACCTCGTAATATAGTTACTGACTTTCATTATGCAGAAAGAGTTGTTTGGCATATTGAAATTTCTAATTTATGCTAGATGATGCAGAATTAACCTTGTTTTCTATCAGTAACAAAAAATAGAATAGAAATTTTAAAAATAGATGGGTTTCATTTTTCAGAGTTTGAAAAGTTAAAATATGTACACAGTATGATATGTTTTCAGGACTTCAATGGGCAACTGCTTTGATTTCTGAAAAGGCTGATTCTGTAATCCCATATTTCTTTGTAGTTATTGTCTTGGGGATACCTGTACAAACAAAGGCGAGTAGTGCTCCAGCATGTGGCTTTTAGGGAAATAAAACAGCTTATGCATATTACAACACAAAGCACATTATGGGTATACCACACAACCTAAAGGCAAGCAGTCATAGAAAGAACGAATCTCAGTCTAAAATATGTGCTTAATAAAGACAAAGAGGTGGTGAAGACCCTCAGAGCTAATTTGCACAATATTTTATAAACTTTAAATTTTCTGAATGCTAATGAGAAAGGAATAACAGCTGAGGAGAGACACATTAAATGTTTTAAAAAAATGCTGAATTAGTCAGCCCTTATACTTTAAGAATATATTGGCCTCAGAATGTAAACTAAAATATGTGTTATATTGGGGCAAAGGCTTTGGTTTTGTTTGTAGGGTCGGGGGAAGGTATGGATTGCATAAAAATTGAGAAAGATTCAATTTAAATGAGAAAGGCTTCTTGATTAGAAGAGGCGATAGGTCATCAAACAACATGACCATTTGCTGTGGAATATTATTTTATGGTGTTGCTTTTCTTTATGTTGCATTTGTTTAACTCTGTAAAGCTGTGTTACTTTACCTGTCTAAAACCCCTGGTGGTCTAATAAAAACAAAACAAAACTAAATGGCCAATACTAAAGCGGGAGAAAGAATGGGTGGGGCTGGGAAGCAGATGGTATAAATAAAAGAAGAAATCCTGGAGAAGAAGCAGGGAAATCTTTGCCAGAGAGGGGGTGGCGGGGAATCAGGCTCAGTTATGTGATTTCTGTCCTTTAGCGCCTGTGTTTTGGTGCCTTTGTTTCCAAAGGTGAATGAGGAATGAGGCCGAATGATTAACCGTTTTATTGCTCAGGACTCTCCTCAGGCGGGAATTGATGTCTGTATTTGCCCCTGATTCTTCTTCCTGCACACTTTAAATCCTCTTGTTTCTCACACGAGGCTGTTCCTGCTCGTGGCCTCTCCATTCTTTACTTTTGGTGTTCCATTTTGCTTCCCTTTCTTTCACTGGACTATGTAGAGCTCCCTGTTGGCACAAGAAATATTCTTTTCCTTCGTGACTTACCTTTCATTTCACTTTTCCATTACTTTCTTTATTGAAAAATTCAAAGCACAACATATTCTCAAATGAATATTCTGTCACAACCGAAAGCTGTGGGGAAGGTGACATCTATCACTTCCCCCAGCTTTCCCTGAAGTCTTCCTGCTGTAGAGATTTCTAAATGCCTCTCTCTCCATATATCAGGAACAATATATTTTTTTACATAACATTTACTGGAGCAAAACATACTCTATTCTGAATTTTTCACTATAGTTTTAAAATGAAACTATTAAGATTAAGTCATTGCTTAAAAGTAATAGTTTTATAAGAGTGTTGCAAATATCTAATGGTAAAGTGTCAAATCATTAGTACTTCTGTCTTTTCATTACAAAATTTTAATGAACATGAAATGCATTCTAGTGGATCAATTATAAATAAAATATTTTTGTCCATTAATTTATATTTTTATTTTCTTGAAGCCTGGTGCTATAGCCAGATTTTAGAGTCAGGGAGGTCCTTCACCTTAGCAAAGAACTTACTCATTTCACTTCCCTACACCAACATAATTCCTTACTGCATCCTAAGTCTTGTCCTTACAGACACAGATAAGGGTCACATCTACCCCTTTTCAAACAAGATTGTAGCAAATACATGCAATCACAGAAAATCATAAATTAACACAATGCAGAGATCAGTAGTTAGTGAGGAGTCATAGCCACACTGGAGCTGTTGGTATCCGCTCCTACATCATCATTCCTGAATCTCTCCATGGCATAGAGAACATTGTAGAAGAAAGACCAGAGAGACTGTAAAAGCTGAAATATTCAGAAGTCTGCTATGAAAGAGTATCTGTCTGAATAAAGAAGACTAGAAAAATTATAATACCAATAGATGTGCTAATGCCGAATTGCAAAACTTGGTGGGGTCCCACCTCTGGACAGAGAACAACAGACAAGTAATTACTGCAGGGAGAAGGAGAATTATATTTTCCCATGGTGGAGCCTCTCATAATTTGTCCAATGCAGAGTTGTCAGCCTTGAAATCATTAGCTGTTGTTTGCCACTGACATGTAAGTGCCACTTTTTGCACCTTCATGCACATCTTGCTATGTTGGTAATTATTGTGGTCTATCTGTATTACAGCTGGGTAGATGTGCTTAATTGATCTTCTTCCCTGGCAGACTGCTTAGCATTTCTGAAACCATGGAAAAGTAAAGGACAAGAAAGGGGCTTTTAGCTCAAATCCACCTAGAATAATTGGATTCATGTTTACTAAATGTATATCTTCAGCAATAGGAGCCCACGCTAACCACTGAACGGCAACCAAAGGCTATTTCTACACTCTATCCTGGCTATAGAGTCACTTAGACTCGCATGACTAACCATGCAGAGGAAGGGGTTTTGGGGGAATGCTCTATTTTAATTTAGAATCCTCCAGCTGCCTATGAAAAGCAAACTCAATGTCAATTTCATAATAAAAATTTTCAATCAGTAGATTAGACTCTCCATTTATTTTCTTTCATGCACCATGTATACAGTCACCCTTGAGTTCCCTACTCTCCCCACGAAGAATTTAGAATGTTTTGCAATCTCTTAGCATCACCTTTTCACCACGAGTAGAAAATATACAAACTTGTATCTCATTAGGTAAAATGCCTGTTACTTTATAAAAAAATGCATTTTTCACCCAACAGATTAGAGCATGTATGTACTATTAGAGATCTTTATATTAGATTTTATTGCCTCTATCATATGCTATAACAAAGCAATACTGATATAATTATTGTAATCAATTTCCTTCCTTTATAAATGCCAAGTTTCAGACAAATTCTTCTTCGTGCTGTTTTCCCTGTTATTAACACTAATAATATGTCCCCAATTTTGGTACGTACTCAGGGTCTGACAAATATGATATAAATGAGTTGATACAAGAATAAAAAATTGATTAAAGTATAAATAATGATAAACTCAAGATCTACAGTCTTTCATTTGTAAATGCCATAATACTTTCTACAAACAAAGCTAAGAAATATAAAAAAAAAGTGCTTTTCATGATAATCGAAGGAAAACAAAAGAAATTTAACAGGTACAGATTTTTACCCTGTAATCATTATGAAGTGACAAACGTAGGGTGTGGTGCCTAAACTTATTTCAAGAAACCAGATCCATAGTACACTTGGGGCGTGGACAGCTACCTTCTTTGTATGTCCTTTCTACCTAGTACAGTACTGGTTGGAAGTAAGAAAGGGTAAGATGAAAGAAATTGTTCGCATTCAGACCCACCCCCTTGGGAACCTGGCTAATTATCAGCCATTAACGTGGCCCACCCAGGGTCCTGAAAATGTCAGCCTATGCTGTGTCCCCTCATAAAGTATGAGGCTCCACCTGCCTGTTCTCACTGCTTCTCTCCTCAACTCCCACCCCTTCTCTTTCATCTCTTTTATTCCACCCCCCCCCCCCCCGTCTTCCTTTTTCTCAGTCTCCCCACAGACTGCTCTGTGTCTTCTTCCCCTCTTCCTTGCCCAAATAATTAATGAAACTCTTCACATGGGTGCCTTCTGCATGGCGGGTCTCTCCTTCACTGGCTGTGTAGCCCTTTGAAATCAGCTCCCACTGTCGCAGCATGAAGCCCTCGTTTGCTTTTCATTTTCCCTCACAATGTCCTCCAGCAAAGCCCCGTGCTCAGCCTCAATTTCTTCACTTAGTACCTGAATGAGTGCAAGACAAGAGGAGTAAGGTGGCGTTTCTCAGTCTAGTATGGTGGTACAGATATGTCTTCCCAGCACTCAGGAGACAGAGGGAGGAAAATCTTACTGCACAGTCAATTCCTGGCTGCAAGGTGAGGCTGTGTCTAAAACGAAAAGAAAAATTAACAGTGTATTATACGTACTAATCTGTTAGCAATAAGAACTCAATTTTCAGTGGCTGTGGCTACTTAGTATGTGCCTTTATGTCAACTATAAACATACGTGAACGGTTTAATATTCACAGTCATTCTGTAGAAAATGCAGTTATTCTTAATTTTTTGATATGGAACTTGAAACACAAGATGTTGGGATTCCTATCCAAGGTCATGCATTTATTTCTAAGAAGAAAAATATTAATCAACTATAGCATATTCTTCTGTTGACAGTTTGTGTTTTCAACAAGTGCACTACTAAACATAAATAAGGAGCGCAACCATGCTAAGTAGAAACCAGGAGAAAATATATAATTACTTTCAGAAGTAAGGTATTTTATTTTTATGAATAATAGAAGTAACATGTTGAGAGAGGAAATTAATTTCAGACACTTTTTTAATGCCATTGCTCACAGCTTATTAAAATACTAATACTAAATTAGACATCTATATTTCTGTGCATGGTTAATTTTACTTTAGTGCAATAAATGTGCAAATCATAATTTTGACTTTCCAAATGACATTGGGTGGTATTTTGTTTTCAATTATGTTTTCAATTATGAACACTGTCTACCTCCTGAGGCTTCCAGTTAAGATAAAAGGAAATGTCACAGTGAGGAGTAGTCAACTCATCAAGAGTCATGGTGTGAAGTGGTTGTTAAGAATCCCTGCCAGATGGAGTTATTTGTAATGATGAATGATTTCAAGTTCTGTACAAGTAATTTAAAATCCATGCTCAGTTATGAATGAATTCAGTATCATATACGCAATAATTAATTTCATGTGAGTATTTTTCAAAAACTGAAACATTTTAAATTATATTTCTAGCATTAGACAGATATGCAAAATACTTAATGCAGCAAAGCTAAGGCAAAATAGTCCTTAATATTTGGGTACCAATATTAAATGTATTTATTATATGAAATTTAAGTGTGACTAAGAAGGAACTCTATTTTGTCAATTACAAGAGTATGCTTGCTGGGAAAAAATATGTGTAATGCATAAAGCAAGATCAATTTAGCATATTTGGTATCCTGTTTTATTCCTGTATCTCAAAGACTATCAGAGGAAGACAGGATAAAATGGATTTTGAAAATGATTATTATTTTTATTGAATTGGTTTCTTCTCATCTCATTCTTTAAGACCTATCCCTATTCACAAATTAGTCTTTCTATTCCTTAAATATTACACACACACACACACACACGCACATGCACATACAAATGCAATCTACTGAGTCTGTTTATTGTTGCTTATGTGTTCATTTTTTTAGAACTGGCTACTTGGAATTAGGTAAGTAAGTGCTATCAGGAGTCTTTAATTATCTGAAGCTTTTTATCTAGAAGTGTAGCACCATAAATTTGGTTTTCTATTTTTTCTTTTATTTTATGGAAGTGTCTATTCAGTCTAGTATAAAGTAACTTATATAAAAAGAAAAATGAATATACCATGAAGCAGAAAAGTTATTAAAAGTCAAGAAGAGAAAAATATTCCATGGAAGAAAGAATAGAAACTGTCATTCTTGGAAATATATTTTCAATTCAGAATAAAAATGTCCATCTTAGAGAGAAGATGTAAATTTTCAAAGCTATATTAACTATTTCTATGAAATGAAGACCCAACTCTTTGACATTCTATTATGGGAAAGCTCTAAAGGGAGCTTAGTGTGGTTCATGCTTAGGCTGTGTAGCTTGGCCACCATTTCATTGTTTAGGGTTCTCTAATTTATAAAAAGAATATACTAAATAATATAGACTTGCCTCCTTCTTCTAAGCATATCTTCATTTTCTTGGGACTCACCATCTTGTTTAGAACCCAGCTGCCCCCGCCCCCCGGCCCCAGTTCTACCCTGTTCCTTCCGTGCTTTCCTTCAGGCCTGTCTCTGTTTCTTTGTAGCTTCACACTAACCGTGGAACCACTTTCTATCAAGGATGTTTAGCTGCCATATTTGTAAGAACAAAGAAAAAAATCTCTAAGAGGGACTGAACAATAACCACGTTTAAGTAGATTCATTTTGAAGTAACAGTAACAAAATCTTTAACTCCGCCTAAATCTGTGTACAAAAGTACAGTCATAATCAACAAAAACAACCGGAAGCCAGCAAACTGTTGTAATAGGTCCAGATAAAGCAATTAGGTAAAAAACAAGACAAAAAATTCAAAATATGAGTAATGAATATGTTTAAGGGCCTTAAAGAAGATAGAAGTAAACACTCAATGAGACTCTGAAAACCACAGAGCAGTAATTGACTGAAATGATAAAACGTAATGAAAGTATATTTTAGCAAAGAAATAGAATCACTAAAGAAAACCCAAAATTAAAAGCAATGAATAAAAGAAAAAAAATGTTCAAAGTAAAGCAAAGGTCATGCAGGAAGTCATAGTCGTGCAGACATTTATGGTACTATAAAGGAATAATCAGATAACAAAATATGCAGAATATCCTTTTTGTTTTATACTTGTTTTCTGAAGATAAAGAGAAAATGACAATAGAGTAGGGTGAGAAGGAAGGTGGGGACATCTGAGAGGGGTTATGTCAAAGGAAGTCATGATGATCTGAATATATTTTATAAAACATAATAAAAATGACAGAAAGTACTAATAATACTCATTGTTCTGTAAAAATGTTTTACATAAAGGTCTTTTTATGGAATATCCTCCATAATTACAGAAAATTCCACATCAGTTGTCAAAGGAGGAAACCAATTACGCAGCCCTATTCAGTGTCAACACTTATGAATTACACCAGTTACTAGCATGACAAAACGTTTATGAAGACTGTTGGTGAAAACAGCTTTCTAATTAGACTTAAGGCCCACTCAACAGTAGGTGTTTCATACCTGATATTGGAACACTAGGTAGCTTTGGGGGCTAGTAAGCTCATGGATCATGAAAAGAATTTACTACTATTTCTTTCCTTGACAAGAATAATTATTTTCTACATTTTAAATCTTTCTACCAATAGAAAAATGTCGCTATACCTACCATCAAAAAAACCCCTCTCTTTATGAAAAATAGAAACCATCACAAAAAATCACAATCAGACACAAAGCAAAGGTCAACAGATCATGAGTAACAAAGCCTCTCTACAGATATATCTATAAGAAGGTTTTTGCATCAATGACTTAGGGAAAATGACAGAAGAAAGGACAATTTGTTAGAACCAAAGTACCAGGGAGTCTTATGTGAAATACCATGTCCCAGAAATGGCTAGAAACATTGAACTATCAATAGACAAGTTAACATGGATGTGTAGGACATCAAGGGGTCCCACCCCAACATAAAGAGCTACAAGCAAGTAATGATTGCTGGGAGAAGAAGGATTACCATCTTTTGGCAATAAACCATGTTAAAGTTTGTCTGTGGCAGAATGGTCAGTTTTAAAATTATATACATACCACCAACAAAAAGATTCATACGGTGACATGCATATCTGTGTGTTTGCACATACACAGAAAGATGACAGTAATAGTTAAAGAAAGAGGCTATCGATCTGAGTGGAGCAGGGTTGACACTGAATACTCCTTCTGCACATATATGTGAATATATATTACTCCCATTGGCTAATAAAAATCTGACAGCTGGTAGCCAGACAAAATGATAGGAGGAAAATCCAAACTGAGAGTGACAGAAAAAAGTAGGGCAGAGGCAGAGGAGCTACCAGCCAGATGCACAGTGAACAAGGGATAAATGTTCTATGCTAATAAAGGGCTCACCATGTAGTAATATGGGTTTACTTAAAATGTAAGAGCTGGTTATAATAAGCCTGAGCTATCAGATGAGCATTTACAATTATTATAAACCTCTGTGTGGCAATTTGGAAGTGGCTGCTGGGATGAGAAAAGTCTGTCTACAGATGGTGGCATTGGAGAGGCTTTAGAGAGGGCAGTTGGACAGACTGGATGGATGGGGTAGTTAAATAATTACAGTTTAATCAAGTATATCTTAAAATAAGTTAAAATTCTAATTATCTTTTTAAATAAGTTATATTGTTAAATTAAGGTTAAAGAACATGTTTATTTGATGGTTTTCTTTAAAATAAGCATATTTTTCTGAACTGTGTATTATTATTCTATAAGTACCATATAAAGTCTGATTCTTCTATATACATTTCTACATTCTTTATATTTTTTTAAAAATTTACTCAGAATTTTTTATTTTGTTAATCTTTTCCCAGGGCAAGTATTTAGTTTTTCTCATTTTCTTTGACTTTGTTAATATTTTTGTCTCATTTTTTGATTTTCTAAATTCTACTTTATTTATATTTCTTTTTCTACCTGCTTGTGTATAAACATTATAGACACCTCTCCTTATTATGTAGAACTATAAATTTTAATTTAAGAAGCTCATCAAGAAGTCTTGCTATGTCATATTTTTATTATTTAAGTCAATTTTTTTTGTATTATGTTGATAAAGGCTACAAATCAGATTTGGTAGAAATTAAAGAAGCAATATTTTATATTTCCATATTTGATCACCCAGGTAAGATATATTTAGCCTAAATATATGAAATCTACAAATCAATTAAATTATTTCATATCTGTATAGTTACCAATACTATTTGAGACAGGTTCTCATTACCAGGTCTTGCTTCTAATTCACAGTGTAGTTAAAGATGACCTTAATCTTAACATTTTTTTTTCCCTCTACCGCACAAGGAGTTAGCTTATGAATATGTATTACTTTACCTGGGTCTTCTGTGGTCTTGGGAATTCAGCTCATTTCTTCATACATGCTGCATATATGTTTCATACACTATGAAAATTTTACATATTACTCCAGGAACTGTTAAATAAATAAATAAATATCGACTAAAAAGTCTTCTTTGTGGTAGAAAAGGAGAAAAAAATATTTTCTCTCATTTTATGAAGTGAAAACTATTGTGATATCATAAAAGCATAACAGTATTATGAGGGAAAAAGAGTCCAACAAAATCATGACAATTATTTTCATAAATATAGCATAGTGGCAACAATTGCATAAAATATTCAAGTTGATTCAGTGACACATTTAAACAACAGACAAAAAACTTATAACCAAATAAGATATTCAAAAAATTTAGATTTGAATTTACAATAGAAAATCAGGAATATATAATGATTACATACAAAATTATTTAAAATTATACAACTTTTGATAAAATTTGACATGACCTAAAGTAAGACAATTATAATGTAGATGTAGGAGTAGTCTAAATATTTTAATACTATTTTAAATACTTTTCTAAATATTGTAAATATTAAATTATTAAGTATTTAGAATATTTTAATAATACATATTAAGCAGGGTGTTTTCTTTTAATTCTTGTATTTAGAATCTGTCCTTTATTGCACTATAAATACATGTAATTCTCAAGTTTCTCTTTATTATCAATGGGTATCTAGTACTTTCAAGCCAAATGGCTAACTATTATGGAAATTGTATTGTATAGAAAAGAATTAGGTCAAGAAATGTTGCATTAAGGTTTCCTGGTCTGGGCCAGCCAGAGGTCCAGACACACAGACCTGCAGTGCCAGTCCACTTAGCCACCCACTGCTGCTTAGTTCCCCCAAAATGACTCAGACGTTCATGCTGTTTGGCCTATGGCTTAGGCACATTGCTAGCTTGCTCTTTCATCTTAACTCACCCCATTTCCATTAATCTATCCTGCCACATGGCCTGTGGCTCACCTGTGTTCCCTTCATGTTTCTTTGGCGGCTCTATCTGTCTCTGACTCAGCCCTTCCTTTCCTACCTATTCTGACTCCCCACTTACTTCTTCTATGGTGCCTGTCATGGGCCAACACAGCTCCTTTATTTAAATATTGATAGTCACAGCATACAGAAAGTCATTCCCACATCAAAACAACAGAAGGTTCAGTAAACTAAGTTTTCACACATAAGATATTTGAAACCAGTCATTCCTTTACATTTTAGTTCAAAATTAATAAAAAAATAACATGTATGTTACTTCCTAACATCTGATGCTTAATCATCATCTTTGTATTTTGTTATAGGCTCTATGATTTCAGAAATTATGGCATGAATGAAATCAAAATACTAGTATATATTTACTCAGTACTATTTTATGATTGTTGTTGACTGTCAAAGCTGCCATTTTAGTAGTAACTATTGCACATATACAGAAATATTTGTTTTATACAGAAAGAATTATTATATGTATGCTATACAAATTTTAGAGCTGTCCAAGCTATGACTACATCCTCTACTCCCTAGGCAGACAATTATATTTAATTTATACATTTGTCTTTGAGTCATAGTTCACATAGAGTACTGCTCAGTTTATTTTATAAATATTTCCTGGAAATTTATAAATTTAAAGGATTTCACTTTACAAATCCAATTAAATGAGGTTTTACTTGTGCTATTAGAGTGCTAAAGAATTTTAAAGAACAAAAGACAAAAGCATTCTGAATTCTTCAAAAACCCATGCAGTGTTTTAATTAAAAACAATTATTTTGATAATTATAAAAATAGTAATGACAGAATAAAAGTTGGTGTTTATTTAGCTCTCAGTAAAATACATTTTATCAAGCACTGACAGCTGGACTTTAAGCAAGCATATGAGATTGGTAAATTTTCTTTACATTAAAATCCAGGCATAAAGATATCCAAAACTTTTTCTTGGTTTATATAACTGGTCTGTCTCTGTTTGCTTCACTAACAATCAAACAATACAAATTTGAATTTCCAGTCATTATTCTCATAATCTCATATCATATTCTCATTTCCATAATGACCATAGCATACTCAAAAGAGAATTGGGTAGAATCTGTTGGCATTTTTTTTCTTTCATACCTGATTATCAAGCAAGGTAATTTAATTTAATTTAGAAAGCCATGCTCCTAAATCTACAGAATAGCACAGGTCATTTGAAAACATTCTGTTTCTAAGGTACATGAGACTGGTAACATTTTCAGTGTATAAGATATAGAACCTATGGCCTGAACTCAGCTTCCTTGGGTGTCTGAAATTAACCACACAAATCAGCAGAAAGAGAATGACAGACACTCTCTTCCCTTGAGTACAGTCCTGAAAAATCAAAGTTGGGATACATCTTTGCCTCAAATATAAATTAATTAGTTTAATGTAGGTTTCTTAGAGTCTATATTCTGGTCCCTTAATGACTTTATCTTTGGTTCAGCAAAAGTTGGTAAAAGGTGAAAGATTTTAGAGTTCTTTTAATTTATATGTGAAGATTGTGACTGCTTTAACTTCCTACTTAATTCCACAAATAAGATCTCAATGCAGTTTTAGGATTCAAGATTGTATGACAAACACTGTCTCACTTAGTGTTTTTTAACAGCATATTAGATGCAGCAGGCTCATACTGAGCTCCATGCTCACAACCTCTCCCCTGCATTGCCAGCAATTACTCCAGCAAGTCTTTCATTCTAGAAGCCTCTATATCGTCAGGGATATGAAATAATTGTTAGTCTCAGCAGAAACACACAGGAGTGCACATGGTTGATATTCTTGTCCTCCAAATAATTTTTCCCCCAAATCAGGGTTAAGTCACATTGATTAACAGACCTGAGCTTCAATCTGATATTGCCATTGATTGCCCTGAGCTTGCCTGAGCTTTAGGAAAGGATTTCAATTTCCAGGATCTGTGCTCCACTTTTCAAACCTGAAACTTCACTTCACTGGTGAAATAAAAAATGACAACTGGGACTTTCCTCATTTCAATCCCTGACTTGACCATGCATTCACCCCTATGTGTTTTTCAATATCCAACTACATCATCACAGTTTGACTGGACAGCTCGTTCTGCTGACAGTCTCATCCTTTCCTTCACATTTGAAAGTACTGCAGCTTGCTACACTGCTCTTGCCTATGTAACTCAATGAAACATTTCTTTTAACTGTGGTTTTATTTTGTTCAGATAAAAGATTTATTTTTATAAACTTTAATGCATAAAAATTCCCATAGAACAGTTTTTTTCTTGACTAAAAATATATATTAATAAAACCTAGAGTTTAAAATCTAAGATGTGTACATAAATCAAAGTAAGTTTACACATTATTTTATATTTGAAGTCCATAGTTTACATTATAATGTTTCCATTAAAAGAAAGGGTTGAGGTTATTTCTAGCATTCTGTATGTAGATCAGATATTTACTGAGCCTCCAGTATAAGCAAGATAGATAATCATTTTATAATTCTATACTCAGTATTTTTATGGTTGAGTCACCATATGTAGTACATAAAATTACAGGGAAGTTCAAGTGAATTAGAATTCAAGATCAACAACAAATATCCTTTTATTATAAATATTGCATTTATACCATATAATTTACAAAATATGTTGATATTAAAACTATTTGGTGTTGATATTCAAAAATATTCAAAATATTCAAAACTACTATATTATAAATTATATATTTCAGTGGCATAGCTTGATATATATGTATCTATTTAGTATGATAAAATTAAAAATCAAGATTTAAATTTTCTGCTTTTTTAAGCATTGTTAAAATCTTAAAATTTATATTTAGTTAAGTCATATTTCTTCTCTGGTAACTTTATTTGCTAGGTGAGTACAAACTACAAGCATGATGATGTGAGGCTGTTTTTACATCTTTTCTTACACATAGTTGTTCCTTAAACCCAATTTACCTTAAACTTAAATATATATTTACGTTACATTTTTACAAATCAATTAAGCTTGACTCAATTTGTGTGCATTCCTCAATAATTATAGACAATTTAATCTGGCTTTCTCATGATAATTATTTCATTATCCATCTCTAAGACATGGAAGACAGAGAAGAGAGTGTTATAGATTATAAGATGCCTTTTGTATTTGGTATTTTCATGAATTAAAGTTTGATAATTTAAAAATTCAAATATAAGTTATTTCTTATTTATCATGAGTATAACTCAGCTACAATATTTCTCCTTCTGTTTTCAGCATTTTAAGCTCTCACTTAAAAATGTCCCCACTCTCCTTCAAATCCATGACCGATTTCATTGTTATTACATGAGTGTGTGTGTGTATATATATGTATATATATGTATATATATATATCTGTATATGCATATATATGTATATGTTCCTAGATATTATCTATTGTATTCATATAATGTTAATTGTAATCTGGGGATCTTACTTGGTCTTATAATAAAAACTCACAGCCAGATATGGAGAAAAGCTAAACGATCAGAAAGAAAGAGAAGTATGCCACAGCAACCTCTCACCTTGCCACTGCTCACAAATCCTCAGTCTGAATGCCTCCTCATCCTCAGTCATATGTGCAGGGGCCACAGGTGAAGGGCTCAGCTCCTGCCTCCTACTCCTGTCCTATCTTTATTCTTCAGCCAGTTCATTCACTTCTTGGTTTAACTTTCCCAGTGCTCAGAGTAAAGATATGTGGCACTACCACCTGTCTCTGTTTGGCCTTGATCTGAGAGAATCAGATGCATCACTGGCTCTTCAGTGATGTGATTAGAGGTGTATGTCTACATCTGATGTATTTATCATGATAATCTTAAATACCTTTTAACTTTGTCCTGGCAATTTCAGCAGCGCTTCTTGTCCCACTTGCCCATTTTGGACACCATACTGTCTGCAGTCAACACAAGATAATTTTCTAAATAATTGGATAACTTTTGCTACAAAAGTCAACTCCATATGTAGTTGATTTGATGTCCATCATCATTTCTGAAGTAGATTAGTTCTTCCAGGAGCGTACATGTCTCATGGTCATAAAAATAAAAAGAATCTATGTTAATAAAATATCTTAAATACCATATTCTCTAGACCTTTAAGTAATCAACACTTGCATTCTATAATTTCTTTCTTTTTTCCTTTCTTTTTTCCTTTCTTTCTCTTTCTCCCTTTCTCCCTTTCTCCCTTTCTTTCTTTCTTTCTTTCTTTCTTTCTTTCTTTCTTTCTCTCTCTCTCTCTCTCTCTCTCTCTCTCTCTCTCTCTCTCTCTCTCTCTCTCTCTCTCTCTCTCTTTCTTTCTTTCCTTTCCTCTTAACCAAAACCAATTCTCTCTCAGCTTCATCTAAAAATTCTCTTGGAATATTTAGATCCCTGTCACCATGTAAAGTTTAAAACAAATTATCCAGTTCATAATTTTTATCCCAGTAGTCAGCCATGAATTGAAAATATCTTCTAGCAATATTTGGAAATCACTAAGAATCTGCAACCTATCTATCCTAAATTCCACATTTTTGGGTCTAATTTTTATAGACATATTTTATATCCCAAATAATTAATAGAATCTCCTTTTTGTATTTCTTCAGGAACAATTTGTAATTTGCAGACAGGCATTTTTTTCACTTTTTCAATCATTATTTCTAAAGTATTTATATAAATCCGCCAGTAATACATTATTCATCTAGTGGTAAATAATTGGTGACTGTTTTTCATAAAAAAATCTTTTAATATATTTCCAGAAATATATCTTAGTTTATTGTTTGTTTCTGAGATTGGGAATGTTAATTTAAGTATTTCATTGCACTGATAAATCACATCCCTATACATCATGTCAATATTAGCCACATATGAACATAATTGTCTCTTTTATACTCTGGATCTGTACATTTGAACTATCTCTCACTCTGTTTTACATGGGATAATGTTCCAATCCCCAAGAACTAAACATTTACCTCCAGAAGGTGACAATTTAGATAGCAATCTCTGGTAAAATTATTGGTACATCTGAACCTATATCTAACAGACTTTCAATGGCAATGACATTTATTCATATTTTTAATTTAGGTCTTTGTTTATTTATAGAAGTTTGCTAAACTTTTGCTTTATGATTCCCCCCACACAAATTTTTTTCTATGGTTCTTCTATGGTCCTAAGCAGTATGGTTTTTAATAATATACTTTAGGTTGTTTAATTGCCCTGGTAGATATTTCTTATAAAAACCTAGAGCCAGATATTGAGGATAATTTAAAAGATCAGAGAGACAGATAAACAAGCCACAGCTACTTCAGAAGTTTCCATTCCCATGAATCCTCAGACTGAATGCCTCTGAGTCCTCAGCCAAAAGGAAAGGAGATTGCAGGTGAAGGGTTCAACTCTTGCCTCTTCCTGCCTTATCTTTTTTCTGCTCAGCTATCTCACTTTCTCATTCACCATTCCTAGAGTTAGGACTAAAGGTGTGTGCCCCTACAACCTGGCCCTATGTGACCTGGAACTGAAAGATCCAGATGAATCTCTGCTTTCTGAGTACAGAGATTGAGGTCCTCACTCTCTGCCTTTGTGGCTGAGTCTGCAGTTTCTCTGTCCTCTAATTTTCAGTCAAAATTTATTAGATATGTAACATATCACCACAACAGATGTTTTCAGGGCTTATCATTTGGTACTAAATCATACCGAAATTGTGATCTCTCAGATTAGCAAGTCAGATTTCTCACAAGTAGGAAGAATTATCTTCGACCATTTCAAGAATAATTTGCAGTGTTCCCTTGTTCTTCAGAGGTGGCATTATTGTAAAATTATTTCCAAGAAATAGTCTTTAAAAGCTTTCAAAATTAAATTGCTGGGAGCTGTATAGAAAAGAGAAATGACTGACACTTGACAGGTCATGAAGAAGAAAGCTAAAGTAATCAAAGCCTTAAAGACATCAAGATAATGATCTTAGTCTTCATCTACAACATTTAGCATTAGTAATAATTGTCATAAATGTAAGGGCAGACAGGCCTATAAAACTATTAATGACTTATATTTGGGAGTAATATAAGGATTCAATGAAATAAAACACTTTTCTACTAATCTTCCTTTTTCTAAAGATGTAATACAGTTTTTTAGGTTGAGAATTAACTATTCTGTTACAGTTTTATAATAGAAAGTTCAAAATAATACTTTTTAGTGAACAAAATGCATCTTTTTGGAAAATAATAATAAATAAATAAGTAAATAAATAAAATATGTTCTCAGATAATTTCTTCCTCTTACTCTGTACTGTTATTTTGCTCTGTAATTTTTGTTTTCATTGATTTTTAAATTTGTGTTCTGAAAACTAAAACTTGTTTATGTTTTTATATTCCAATTAATATTTTATTGCTGTATTTTAAGGCAATAATTTGCTGTGATTCTCTAGACAGTTTATCTCCCATTCTATAATCTACCAATTACCTTCAAGAATCCATTGCTTCTGGTTTGCATTACATTTTGTTACAGTAATATTGTGTTAAAACCATTTAAATTTAGGGAAGTCAGTGATTTATAACATACTCTTACTTTGGTTAATCTAAAGTATATTGAACATGAAAATGTAGGGTTTAGGCTATTTTCATATTTGAATATATTGTAAATGCAAATTATTTCAAAGTACTTAGTATATGCCACTGGAATTTTTGTTTGGGGATTAAAACTTGTGTTATTTGATAGTATCATTCATGTATACAATGTATTTTCAATGCATATATCCATTACCCTATTTTATCACTTTCTAATTTCTGCTGGACCCCCTTTCTCCCCCTAATTATCTTCCTGCTTTTGTCTTTTTATCTCTTTTTAATATCCAGTGGATTTTATTAGAACTGCTTGTATAAGTACTGATGGGATATATTTATTTTAAAATGTGTGATTACCAAGTGTCTATATTTCTGAAGTAAAGTACTCGTTCTTTCATGGTGCCATAGGTTCTTCCAGATGAGGAAAAAACTCCCACCTCATCCCCATCCATGATGGAATGTCGAAAGGTCCAGTATTGTGCAGGTAACCCACAGTTCTTTGATCTGATCAGTGCAATGGCCAAGATAAGAACAGAGATTCACAACAAACTTTCCCTTGTCTGGCCCTTAGCATTGCCTTTCTTCACATTTTCTATTGTGTTTCCTGAGTCTTAGATGACATGATAAAGATATATATATATATATATATATATAGGGCTACACACTTAATCCTCATAACGTAACAATTTACAGGTATAATTAATACTGGACAACTAATATTTACTGTAAAAAGGTTTTTCTCTGACAAAGAGTTAAAGATCACCATAATGACTACAAAAAACATAATGTGAGATAGTTATTATAGACTTTTGGCTGGATAAAGTCCTAAGAACAAGTGACATTTTTACTCAGATTAAAAGATATACCCATGGTACCTAAAAATATTCCAAGGCTCAAGAAGCATGGTGGTAGACAGGACAGAAAGAGTGTAAGAACTTGAGAATGGGTATCAAGCTATAAAACTCTGTTTATGGCCACACTGTTGCCATAGCACCCACAAAGTCACAACAGGTACAGTTTCCTACTTTGGATCTTTATAAGACAGAGGACCTAAATATTCACTTAGAGATAGTCTAAAAGCACATGAGAATCATCGGGGGGAGAAGATGCCATTATTTTGAATGATACAGGCACTGATGGAATAAGTCTGCTCTTAGATGAATGGTTCTCAACCTATGACCCATAACCCATTGAGTGTTAAATGACCCTCTTTCATAGGGTTAAATATCAGTTATCATGTATAGGAGATACGCACATTACATTACAGTTCATAATAGTAGCAAAATTATGGTTATAAAATAACAAAAGTTTTATGGCTGGAGTCACCTCAACATAAGGAATTGTATTAAAGTATTGCATTAGGAGGATTTAGAAACAGCACTGCTTTAGATAAGGGCACACTCATGCCTAAGATGACAGACATTGTTAAGTCAATTTGGTCATGAATCAAATAAATCAAAACAATATTGAAAGTGTGATAAATATTTGACTGGGTGAAAGACAATGGGATGGGTTGATAATAAGAGAGCAAGAAATGAGTGTGAGCAGAATGCATTATGTGTATGCATAAAAGTATCAAAGAATAAATGAATGTAAGCAGTATTTTCATAGATATTTTTCTAAAAGATTTCATAGATCGCTTTTGTTTTGTATCTCTGTACGTTAAGCAGAGCCATTTTATAAATGTTTTCTCATTTAACTTAATGACAATACTCAGAGGTGGGTTCTAAAGTTTTCTTTTTTAGATGTTGGAAACCTGGGATAGAAAGTTGAAGAAGTTGTCCATCACCTTAGCATTCATGAGTGGTCTACTCAATACACAAAACTGAACTCTGACTGTGCCATCCAGTCTGTTATGTTTAGATTAGTGGGGCATTGCTAGTGCAAACACCTTTAGGTTTTGTTGTCAATTTGAAATTTCGCTGATGAAATTTGATATAACTTTTCTTGCCTTCTTGCTAATATTTTTAGGCATACTTAAATACATGTGAACTGTTATATTTATAAAAGTTAACATAAGAAAGAGGCAGAAATGTAGAATAAATGTCTGAATATAAACCACAAGAACCATCATGGACTTAAAATGTCAGAGCTTCAGAAATTTATGGACCATAATTAATAAAGAACAAATTATAATTGTTCAGTAATGAAGGCAGGTTTTTCATTAACCTGTGGAGAGATAAAAGCAATACATTCTACCCCAGGCTTAGAAATTTCTCTGTTTTGGTTTTGTTCATTTGTTACTATTTAATATTGACATTAACATGTCAATAGGACATCCTGGGTTGTTTGAAAAAACTGTAGTTGAAGTTACCATTGTAATAGAAAATTCTTAAAATTTTAATCTTTATCATAAGTCTTATCTGGCATTGATTTATTTAACATAATTTAAAAAGCCTTATGTCACCATTGTTCTAGCATATTTTGTATGCAATATAGAATCCCAGATAGAGGAATGTGAGACTGGGTGTTTATATTCCTCTTCTGGTATTCTGCAGACTACTATGTAATCTATACAATTATTATTTATTAAATATATATATAATTATAATATTGTATAAGTATTAAAACTTTTAGTTTTACTCTTCATTGACAAGTTTTTAAATATTTATAAACATTGATTATTTTAAAAATAATTTTATAGATTATTATATATAGTGATTTACTGAGTGATAGAGTTTTTCCCAGCTCTTTTAACATTATAGACAAAACTATAATAAAAATAATTATACATAGGTCTTTTACAAATAATTTTATGGACTTTCATTGGTGACTATACCAACCTCTGTAAACAGTTCCATCAGCCAAGTCTGCTTACTCATTCACAAAATTGGGTGCATTTTGGAGATTAGAAAACATGGCATGAAGTACTCTCCAGACTGAATTCTGTCACTGTCACAAGGAACCCGTGTTATTGCTAAATGTTTCTGCTAACCTTTTCTCTGTACTAGCTTATTTCCCATAGGAATACTGCCCCAATTTGGTACTGTAGATGTCAACTACTTCTCTGGTAAGGTAAGAAATTTATTACTTCATATTTTATATTTCCATATACGGCAAGAAATATATTTTAAAATTCTCACTGAAGTGACATATGGGAGCAATACTTACTGATAATCTCCACAGCCTCATAACTACTCCCCTGGGAGAAGAACTAATTTGACAGATATCTCAGCAAGGAGTCATGCATGCTCAATTCTATTACCTTTCTTTTTCACATGCCAAAGGAAAGGTTTGCTGGTATTAGCTTTTCTGTCTTGCAGCTATCAAAATGTTGGTCTCAGCTCTTTTACAGAAGCCATATCATCTTCTAGTCACTGTGTGCCAGTGGCTAGACAGGCAAATATGTCTAGTTCTGGAACTGTAGTAGGATCATTTGCTGGCAGAGCAAGAATCATTTTCTACAACATGTCTATTTGAATTAAATTTGAAATAATCTTTTTGGTTTAATACGATCTTTGTACTAATTTAATTATGAAATACAAAAAAGAAATGTTTTATATGTTGATCTTCACTATATCTTACAAGTTTCAGCATTGATTTGTATAATTCTACTGATTGGTGATTATAGTTTTTATAACTATTTCTTGAAAAAGTTTAATGGAAAAGAAATGTCAAATATGTTTTTATTTTCCTGTTAATAAAGCCACACATTATTTGACCAAGTTGATAAAATATTACAAAGGGCATTGTATAAATCTAATCAGAAAAAAAAAAACCTGGTGGATGCCTCTTATGGAGAATGAATCCTGAAAAAATTAAGACACATGACAAGATTTAACACACCTGAAAACTACACAGATAGTATAGTTGAAAATGTTTACCTGAGCATGTGTGGAATGAAAGAGTTAAAATGGATATAGAAATTTATTAGCTGCATTTCTGTTGCTATTCTGTTTTGTTGCTAGAATACCACGACACAAGCAACTAATTGGAGAGAACTTATCCATCTAAAGTTTCTGAGGGATTGAGTCTATCATGCATAGAACATGGACAGAGGGATAAGACAAGCCCAGTAATCTTAAAGTACAGTGAACATGTTTAATCCACACCCATGAAGTGTGTGGGGGAAGTTTCAATGTGAGGGAGGAAGAAAGAGAAAGTGAGCTAGGACTATTTGGCTGGAAAGCCTACACACTGTGATATATGTCATACAGCAAGGCTCTGCCTTTTAAAGCTTCATTACTATTCCTTAATAGAGTCTCTAGCTGAAGAACAAGTATTCAAATACATAAACCTGTATGTGACATTTCTCTTCTATAACACTACATCTTTGGATGTATCACATATATTCTTGTAAATTAGATTAGATCCCTTAAGAGGCAGGGAAGCTCCTCTTCCTGCTCTCTGTATGTCATGACACAACCACCAGGTAGCTACCTATGAACAAGGAAGTTGCTGTTTTTTAGATGATAGAGCTTCCAGGGTCTCAACATTGAGTTTTGGAGTTTATAGAAAAGGAGGGATGTTGTGTGTTAAGTATTGAAACAATTATATTTCTGGTGATATGAACTCACTCAACTGTGATTAATGATTTACAACTTTTATTTTAAGGGACAAATGTAGGTTGTACAGTAACTATCACATTAAAATATGATAATAAAATATTATGAGGAAAGGAAAATACAAACAGTATGAAAGAGCATATGGTACAATTTTAAACAATTTTCAATGATACTTTTTAAGCAATTTCCAATAGCAGTACAGAATAGCCATTTTGTACTGTAGAATGTTTTTATCAGTCAAAAATTATTTTTTACATCAGAATCTGCTACATTTCTCTAGATATCAAATTTTATGGAAGCCCTGTCAATAGTCTGTTAGGATGAGTATGTTTGGAATTGTATGCTATCTATTATTAATGACTTTTACTTTTGTTGGCATAGTATCCAGTATTGTATGGTATCTTGATATTATCAATTGTTCAGAGTTTTGGGGTATGTAAATTATGACATACTATATCATAAATTATTTTTTGAATATACATATTATAGGACAACTTAATCACTTCCAAATCCGTTACTGCAAATAAAACTTTTTTGATATTTATGCATAAATTTTAGCAGATGTGTGATTTTGAATGTATTACTATAAACACAATTGTCAGATACTTTCATTAGTACATGTTATTGTGAATCATACATTTTCAGACATTTTTTTTCAAGTTGACTCCTTATTTTACCTTACTATCAGCATACGTGAATCTCAGTTGTAACTCTCTTACCAATATTTGATAGTTAACAATGTTTTTATTTGTAGCTGATGCATTTGTTGCATATAACTTGTGAAGAACACATTGAATAGACTTAGAATTTGATATTCTCTTAAAATAATAAATATATGAAAATAAGTAAAACTAAATGACTATATTATATAGTTTATATTTATAATTATATGTATAATTTATCCCACATATTAATTAGCAGAATAACAAACAACATAGAAAATTCAAAATAGTTCAAGAGTATAAATAGAAATTAAGAGTATACATAACTATGCTCAGTCAACCATGTCATTTTTATTAATGTAGTTTAATAAAAATTTCCCGAGTTTTATTTGGCAGCTAGGGTATTATTTTAACAAAGAAAGTTTGTTTAATTTTAGAGCTGCTTAAGTAACAGTTGACTGTAAGAACTAAAAATGTTGCATGTGAATAAAATGCCTCTTAAGAAATGACAAAAAAAAATCATTCAACACATCACACTCATTGAGTTGCAATCCAGTTCGACACAATGGCTAATCAATGGGGGAAAATAAGCATTCACATTACCTTATATTTTAACAGTAGAAACAGAAGTGGTACCTTCCTGTCTGGAGGTCTCTTTGGGAATTACAGGAATTTCTTTCCCCTTCATTAAACTTCAGAGCAAGAGCCTCTGATCTGTTCTACACTTAAATTTTTTATGACAGTAAAGTTTAGCTTATTTCTTACAGGACAACTGTCAAGGGAAGAAATGAGAGTGGAAACATCTCTGATTTCTATGTGTGAAAAATTTTAAAAGCTTTTCTTCTGAGATCAGGACAAAAGAACAACATGCTCATAAATTCCTAATAAATGTAGAAGTTCTTCAATTTGGGTTTGAAGAATCATTTAGGGTATAAGTGGTTTTAGTTTGATAATCTACTAAAGCAATTTATTCTTTTACCCATGGTGAAATTTTCCACTGTTTTTTATTGTTTTTGTTTTTGATTAATTCAGACTCAGTTGGCCAGTGTTCAAGAAAACAGTAGTTACCACGTTCTGATAATGACATTGTGACAAATTTTGTATACTGAATAAAAATAGTGTTTTAGACTTTAACAAAATTGCTCCAGAGCTTTTGTAAGTTATTTTCTTTAATATGTATCTGATATATATTGAATATATTTATGGTTTAAACTATAGAAATGAATATCATGAAGATCAAGAGAACTAAAGAATAGAACTCAAACTTTTTAAAAAGGTATTTTAATGGGATTATTTAGATGTTAAACTTATGATGAAAATATGTCTATATTTTTTTCTACAAATTAGAGCATACTATGGCGTGAACTGGAAATATTGGTTATTTGTCCTAGGGAATTTGGACACGTGGGTGATAACTATCATTAGGTATTCAATTAGTCATTAAGTTTAAATAACACAATTATTTAAGAAGCCAAATCAACGACCAAAATGCATTAAGGTTGAAACACAAAGATATTATGACAAATTAAACTTATAAAATAATAATAAAACTGGATACATTAAAACATCTGTAGAGCATTGATTCTGATGAGCATATTGAATCTTGTTTCTTAATTATTCATATCCCCATATGATAATTTTAGGCAAATTTTACTGATGGAAATAACTAATGACAGAATATTTTGACATTTTAATAAATTATCTTTATAAATGAACAATATTATTAGATTGTATTTTTAGATTAAAAATTAGTAATCAAAAATGCAAAGTGAGATCAAATGCAGAAATATTCTAACCAAGATGCTTCTCTCATTATTTTCTTTACTAGCAATTTGTCATATGTAACAGTATTTTCAACTTAATTTAATTATTTTTTTCAACATAATTCAGTATATTATCTATAATAATAAATACTGGTTTATATGGTTTTTTGATTGGAAGCTATATTAGAAATAATCTTGAGAAACAGAACAAATACAACATATACATATAAAGTTCAAAGTGTTTTGTGGGATTCATAAAATCTCTTAACTATAAACTCTAAACTCTGTGAAATCAAAATAAAAAATTACACACTTCCTACATAAATTGGTACAGGACATACATTACCATCCTTGGACATAGAGAAGGGAACATAATAAGGAAAAACTAGACCAAAGAAAGTCTGAAAACCATATGTGCAAACTCCAACTCTGAATCCCTCTCTGATGTCAAAATTCTTCTCAGCACTCCAACTCTTTTTCTTTTCTTTTTTTTAAGCATCATGTGTGTTTGTGGGAGGGGACTGGTTCCATTCCAAATTATCAACCATCCTTAGCAGGTATTTTATGGCTTTGGCATCTCTAGCTTAATTGAAAATTTAGACAAAAATCCATACACCTAAGGATACCCCTTAAAAAAAAGAAGCCAGTAAGACTCCAAGCAATAGTGCAGAGAAAGCCTAAATACGATTTCCCTATAATCAAATGAATGACCTCCCTAATGGTCATTATAGAACCTTCATCCATCAATTTATAGAAGCAGAAGCAGAGATCCATAGCTAATCACCAGTTCGAGATCCTGGTCCAACTGGAGAGAGAGAGAGTGGGAGGGAGGGAACAAAGGGATCCGGTGCATGAAGAGGAGGGAGGAGACCCACAGTGGCATGCCAGAGCTATTGGAAGCTCACTGTCTCAGAAATAATTGCTGCAGAAAGGTCAGAGAAAAGAACTAAACCTTCCAAAGGTTGAAAACAGTCAAATGGCGTGGGCTTTTTGCAGTAGGGTCCAAGCATATTCCTGGTGCATGAACTGACATTTTGGAGCCTGTTCCCTAATACTGGGATGAGGAGACTCCAACCTACCACAACTGGATATGCCAGACTGAACTGACCCATCTTGGGACTCCTTGCTCTCCTAGGAGAATGGATGGGGAATGGAGATCGGATGGGGGAGGCTGAGGGGGGACTTCGAGGGACTAGGAGAAGGGAAGGGAGAGGGAGTAATTGTAGATATGACAAAAAACTTTTCAAATAAAAAAAGGAAAAAAGCTAGAAAAACATATTATATATATATATAATTTTCATCAAGTGATTCTGGTAACACTGGATGGGTGCTGTCACAGGAAATAATAAGACTCAGGGATAGATCTCTGAAGAAGTTGGAGATACTAGAGGGAATAAACACATTAGTCAACTTTTTCTGTGATATCAAACAATAAATATTCATAGTAAATAGTATGATAAACATTATGACATTTCCACCTATTTTATCTATGTTTTCCTTTACTAGTTTTAATATCAAATCATCTAACGAGAAGTTACAGTATGACCAATCACCCCCCATTGCTTTACCACAAATTCCTTCTTATTTAAAAAAAATTGAGTTACTTACTGTTATTGTCCATTGATGATTGTGAAGTGGGGCAGCTACCTAGTGTGATAGCAAGGAGAAATCCAAAAAGGAAAAAGAAACAACCCACCAGGAGAAAGAGGCCACTGTCTGAAAGACTTACCCAGATGAGGGTGAAACAGAAACACTTGTGGTCAGTCTGCCTAAGGCTGGAGGCTAACCTGGAATGGAAAGCCTAGCTGCTAGTAATTACTCCTCTGGCCACGTGTTGTTCTGGCCAGCAAGTGCAGTTTTTTGGGGTAGGGAGGAGAGAATTTTGTGCCCCAAAGTTGGATGCCAATTGTCGCATGAAATAATGAGACTCAGGGATAGATCTCTGAAGAAGTTGGAGATACTAGAGGGAATAAACACCACAGTCAAATCTTACCTAGCTGTCTTCTAGCTTCCTCAGCCTCAATTCCCTTGGAATGGCTTTCTCTGTGTTTGAATCCCCATTAAAATTCTTTCTGTAATTAAGGCCCCACCACATCTGCTTGGGAGCCTGGAATTTCTTCTATAATCTGAAGTGACCTTGACTCAGTTAGGATTAAGGGTGTAGGTCACCACTCTCAGGATACTCCCTGTGCTGGGATTAAAGGTTTGAATCACCACTCTCTAATTCTCATAGACTGACTGTGGTTAGAGCTCTGGGACTTCTGGAGCTTTTACTAACCCCCCACATAGACTGTGGGTAGGTTCCATCTGATATCTCCAAAACTTCTGAAACTTTATTAAATCCCCACAGGGTGCATGTAGAATAATTCAAATAAATCCACAGTTTTCAACCTGCAAAATATTCAGCTCCAAATGAGGTCAGATATACTTATAATAGAAAAGAAAGTGAGAAATAGCCTTGAACTTATTGGTATAGGGTAAGTCTTTCTGAAAATAATACTCTTAGCACAGTAACTAAGAACATAACAGATGAGATCTCTTCATGAAATTTAAAAGTGTGTGATTAAGAATGACATTCCCAATTTGACAAAAGGACCAACTTCAGAATGAGACAAGATTTTTATCAATTATATATTTGATAGAGGGATGAATCTAAAATATATAAAGAACTCAAAAACCAGCACATCAAGAAAACAAAACAAAACAAACCCCAACTAAAATTTGGGCACAGTTCTAAACAGAATTCTCAAAAAAATCTAACCAAAATGACTTAGAAACACTTAAATAAATATTTACATTCTTTCTAATCAGGAAATTGCAATTGTGAAGTCATTGATATGGTTTCTAATCAGGGAATTGATTTTACCTTACACCAGTCAGAATGGACAAGATCAATAAAACAAATGATAACATGTACTGCTGCGAATTTGTAATAAGGGGAATACTCATCCATTTCTGGTGGGAATGTAAAGCTGTGCAGTCACTATAAAAAAAAGTATAGCAATTTCTTAGGAAGCTGGAAATATCTTCCTCAAAATCCAACTGTAGCACATTGGGTTGTATACCTAAAGGATACTTCACCATACTACAGAGAAAACTGCTCAACCATGTTCACTGATGTTCTATTTACAATAGCCCAAAATTGGAAAAAGCCTAAATGTCTAACAACAAACATAAAGAAATGCAATGCATTCACACAATGGAAAATTACCCAGCTTTAAATAAATATGAAACTACAAAATTTGCAGGTAAATAGATTGAGCTAAAAAAATTCCTCCTTAGTAAGGTAACCCAGACCAAAAGGAAAATATGAATGTATCCACTTATATGTGGATGTTATCTGATAATCTTCCATGAACAAATTACAATCCATATCATCACAGAGGATAGTTATAGAGTCAGAGGCTACAAAATGAGATATACCAGCTTAGAAAGGAGAAATAAAATAGTTATGGATTCACAAGATGGTATCTAGGAAGGGTTAAGGGTGAGGGGAGAAGGAAAAGAGATCAGGAAAGAACAGCTAAATCCAAGGCCGATAGCTGAGTCGTATTAACACCTAACAGAGTTGAAGTTTTCTAAAATACATGTTAAAAAAGCAATTCAAACAAAATCTCTAACTAAGGAGATAACCTCAACTAGATAATTCTTCTTACCAAATGAAGCTTCAAGTACCAAGAATAGGTTCCATCTAATCAAGTTCAGGACAAACTCAAGGCAATCCCTTGCAAATCACTGCTCTGTTCTGTCATCATTTTTTTTTAAATTCCCTGAAACCAATTTTTAGAGCATTTTCCCACAAGTCCTGCTTTTTATTCAGTCGTGGAGATACTGTATTCTCTGCAGGCTCACATTCCAGGGCTGCATGTGCAAGCACTCAGTGGGTTTCTCACGCTCCTCACAGAGATCCCACAGCCCAGCAAGTGTTTTCGGCCACTACCATCTTGAATATTTCCTCCCAATTTTTTTTCTTAAGAGATGAACAGTATTTCATTATGTTAATACATCATGTTTTCCTTATTCATTCATTAGTTGATGTACTTCTAGACCGTTTTCCATTTCTATTGTGAATAAACCTCAATGGGCACAGATTAGGAATTTTTCTGTAGTATGATATAGAAGCTTCAGGATATATATTCAAGAGTGATATAGCTAGATATTGAAGCAGATTGATTCCCGGCTCTTGAAAGAACACTCACAGATTTACATATTATATAGATGTTTTCCCTCTTATCAGTAATGAATAAGTATCCCCTTTCTCCATATGCTTCTAACATCTGCTGATATTTGTTTTTTGATCTTAGTCATTATGACTAAGATAAATGAAATCTCAAAGCAGATTTGATTTTCACTTCTCTGTTAGTTAAAGACATTGAACATTGTGTTCCTCAGGTACTTGATAATACTCGGCTTAGTCCTATACCATGTTTTAGGATTAGGTTATTTGTCTTGATGTTCAGTTTTTTAGTTCTTTTTATATTCTGAATACTAGCCTTACATCAGATGTATAACTGAGGATTAAATGTGCCTTTATATATTTTACTGTTTTACTTATATGATGGTCTTGTTTACGGAACCTTTGTAGTTCCATGAGATCCCATTAATCTTTTGGTCTTAATGCCTGGGATATTAAGTTTATAAGCATCTTTCCCAACCTATGTGAAATTATTCTTTTCAAACAGAGAACTCCACCTTGTAGTATTTGCATAATGTTATCTTAATATAACACAGAGATGTCTCACTTCCCTCTTCCCCATACTATTCTTACTTAAAAAGTAAATTCTGAGAATAACCATAAAGTTGTGTTTAAGGAGCATCATGGCATTGCTTAAATGAGTATATTTTTAACCTTTTTTCTGTTTAATGTAATCATTTTCTAGTGCTAGACTTACTGTCATAAGCATGGCAATACAATTAAAAAGCAGCGTCGATATTATCCTTTATTAGAAAAGATAGAGATGACTAGTAGAAAGATCTGATGAAAGGGTAGCTCAGGAAGAAACTTTAAGTCACACTTACTCTCCCCCTTCCCCTCATTTTTTAAATGGATTAACATCAGTTTGTGTCAAATACAGAGAAAGACTGGCAAAACCACAGAATTATCTATCAGATTCTTCAGTTTTTATTCTCTTCAGGATAAAAATCTAAATGGATAACATCATTGTTATAATGTGTTTTCTCAATCCTGGGCAGCCAGAGGCCCAGACTCACAGACCCTGGAGCCCCAGACTCTTTAGCTGCCCGCTGCTGCTTAGGCCCCTAGAAATGACTCAGACACTTATATTAACTTCACGCTGTTTGGCCTATGGCTCAGGCACATTGCTAGCTAGCTCTTACATCTTAAATCAATCTATTTTTATTAATCTTTTTGCCACGTGGCTCGTGGCTCACCTGTTCCTTACATGTTGTTCCTTGAGTGGCTGGCTCAGTCTGTCTCTGACTCCGCCCTGTTCCTCCTATGTATTCTGATTCCTTCTCCTACTTGTTTTATGGTGCCTGTCATGGGCCAAAACAGCTCCTTTGTTTAAAGATTGCTATTCATAGCATACAGAAAGGCATTCCTACATCACATCATTGTTAGTAGTTTCATGGCATGCTAAGTAATGTACCCGTGACTTGGAATAATAGACACACAGACTTGGAGTTTTGTGACCTGAAGATTAGAGGCTACAAGCTTACCATTTGTAGGTGCTCAGGATAGTGGTATATTGCTCTTAACTCAAGGACCAGTGACTTGCTCTTCTAGCAGTAATGATTGATAGCTCTACGCCTCTCAAATGTGAGATCAGAACTCTGCAATACAAACAATGGGTAGATCAGGGCTCTCCAGTCTTGGGTATTGGGACTCTCACTTCCTATGACTCCTTAGCTTTTTTGGAATTTTTCCAGATAATAGAGCCTAAAGTTTCTCCCTTTCATCACTTCACTCACCCCCTCTCTCTAAATTTCCAGCTTCTTTTGTTTCTGACACATTTGAGTCCCTCTATTTCTGCCACTAGTACTATATAGACTATTTAGACAAATGACAAGCTACTATTGCTGTGCTCACCGCTGCCACTTGGAGCTACTTAACTCTGAACTTCCGATTACTACACGGAGTGGTCCTCCCCAGGATAAAGGTATATAAGAGAAGAATTTTATTTTGAAGAACAGAGTCCCTAAAGTGACCATAATAGGAACCATAATCATGTCTCCCAAATGGCTTGAAAAAAGTTGAAGAGTCTAGTTATATAGCCCAAGACAAAGCTTGGCATGAAAGGGGTATGCACTTGCAGAAGTGTAACATTTGCCAACTCATTTTGAGTTCCACCAAACATGAAGCTTGTGTCAGGACTAATCACATGACATTCAGAATAGCATATTATAGAAACCTGTTTTATTAAATTAAAAACATTACTTGGATGTAGTATGAGGTTTATGGCCCAGACTTTCGGGCCTAACCTCAAAGTTTAGTTCAGCAGGTCTGCAGTCCCACAGTCCCTACAGAGACACACAGACACTTTCATTAGTTTTTGGCTGATCAGCCTCAGGCCCAGGCATATCACTTCCTAGCTCTCTACCCTTCATTTAACCCATGTCTCTTGTTCAGCCATGCGGCTCGGTACCTTTCTTTAAAGCTGCATGGTTGTCCTCTGCATCCTGCAGCTTCTCTCTGGTGCTCTTCTGGCATTCTGCTCTCAGAGATTCTCTTAGTCTGGTAACCCCGCCTACACTTCCTGCCTGCCTTTGGCCAATCAGCTCTTTTTATTAAACCAGTGGGTGGGACAATTATTTACCATGAAACAACACAATACCCCCACACTTGGAGCCAGAAGGAAAGTTTTTCAAATTACCCTGAATGAGAGCAGATTTTATAAGGAGTAAAATTAGTGTTTTGAGGGTTCCTAAGGGTGATATAGACCAGTGCAAGTTATCAAGTGTAGTTGTGCTTGAAGCAAGTTCTACTCAGCAGAATTTGAGGTCATCGCAGTCCCTATATCTATGGTACATTGTAGCAGCGCTGCTGTGACTGTAGCAGGAAACACATCTAGAGTGTAGGATGCTTGGCTGACACTTTTCTGCTCAAGGTTTCAAAGAGAAAGATCTGTCAGCTGCCTCTCTAAGAACCAAATGGCCTTGGCACTGTCATTTATTGGCAGTGTTAGCAGTCTCAGTAATATTTAATGATTAATATGTCCCTAGTCTTAGTGAAATAAATACAAAAAAGGTTATTTCTGATTTTCTCAAGAAGCTACAAAACGTTCAACTGTGTCCAATAAAATAGAATGTGAGAATAATAAGAAAGAAATGTTCTCCTCTTTGAATGGTTAATGTCTCTATTTTGTTTTAACTCTCATGACATTATCAGAAGCTTTGGTGGAGCTTTTTTTTTAATCCTTGTAAATCATGGGTATCCTCAGAGTATGTGCCCAGTACCTTCATGGGATGCAGCATTAGCATAGCTGGGCTTTCCTCAGCATGCTGTGGTTTGCAGTCTGTGTGAACAGTCAAGCTAAGTTCCACGTGCGCTCATTATTAGCTCAGTCACAAAAAGCTGCTGGTGGCATGGAAAGTCACGTCATGATTTCAGAGCAGACTATGATAGAAATCAATCCGAGGTTCTCAACTCTTGGAGCAATTTACTTAAAAATGAGAATGCACACACCAAGGTACCTGTTAAGTTCTGTAAGGCCTGTTGCCCTCTCCTCTGTCTACCCTTTTATCTTTCTTTGTGGAGAGGTCTGCCAGTTCCCAATTTGAACATGTGTAGATTCTTTATTGCATAGGGGAATTCCTTTCCGTCTAAATCATGGTCACGTGAGTACTGTTCTGAATAAAGAAATAGTTAAAGAGGACTGACAAACACAAATTGTACATTTTGCCTATCATCTATAAATTTTATTATTATTATATGTAACTGGTTGTGTACCAGAAACTGACACTTCAGAGTCCCAGAGAATGTGACATTTAATATTTTATTAACTTAGAATTCTGCTGACATGAGACACAACGGCTTCTGACAGCACGGACATGCTCCCAAGAGGATGATGGGCATCAAGGACACTATGTACTGAGATTGTCTTTTTAACAAAACTAGACGGTTAGTCAGAGAACTTCCCTTGTCTCACCTGCTGACAGGAAGCACACTGTTCAATGAAGATGAAGGAAAAAACAACCTAGGACAACATTCAAATTTTCCTGCTTCTAAAAAATGGTCTGTCAGATATTTTATGCCTGTTTTTACAAAATGGCTGCCCCAAAGTTACAGAGAAACATTGGATGACTGTCTAAGAAGCCAGTTGTTTCTGTCATGTATTCATTTTTTGGAAGTTGGTTTCTTGCACTTCCTTCTTACTCAGGAAATAATACTTTCCTTCTTAAGTCTTCAATGTGGTTGAAGACTAGTTAGTTACAATTACAATCCTTTCTGTTATAGCTAAGAGCATATCAGGTACAATATTTAGGTTCTGCAGGAAAGAACAGCTTTTGGAGTAATCTCTAATTTGTCAATTTCCTCTGGTGTTGACATTTAGTATGAGTTTATTTCATGCTGTTGCTCTTGTTGGTTGTAGTTACATTTTTGTTGATTACCTTTCTACCCTCTGAACAATACTTGATAATTGTTCTTATTTTATATAGATTTGTGTTAGGGTTAGAACTCTTTTATTTAGACAAAAAAGGAAATGTTTGCAGAATTTGTTCTGTTCAGCCGATGGCTTTGGTGTAGAAAGCCCTAGGATGTGGTCTTGCTAGTGTACATGGCAGTGTAAGGGCAGGGGAACAGGGGCCGTGCACTGTCTTGGGTACCAGATGAAGTAGGAGAAAGCAGGAGAGAGGCCTGAAGTTGGTCTCCTTTGTCCTCGAACAGAATACCAGTTGGAAAAACAGCATCAGCCACAGATCTATATTGTTCTGTAATACTGGGACTATATTCCCATTGCTCCCATTGCACTCCTTAATAAATTAATTAATACACTTTTGTAGGTTCCTGCCTCATGTATCTTTTTCTGTGATTCTGTGGTAGGGTTGTTCATATCTTAAATTTTAAAAAGTTGCTCAGTGATTTTCGTGATTGTTAACTTACATAGAAAGATGAATGCATTTATAAGTTTTACTTGGTTGTAGGTAAGTAGCATTCTAATGATTTTCTGGACTGCTTTAGGAAATGAGATATCTAAAATTTGCAAGTAACATAGTATCGCATGAATGAGACTCAGGGATAGATCTCTGAAGAAGTTAGAGATACTAGAGGGAATAAACACCACAGTCAGATCTTACCCAGCTGTCTTCCAGTTTCCTCAGCCTCGATTCCCTTGGAATGGTTTCTTCCTGTGTTTCTATCCTGTCTTAAGTATCCTTTTGGTAATTAAGACCTGGCCCCACCACTGCCTGCTTGGAAGCCTGTAATTCCTTCTATAATCTAAAGTGACCTTGACTCAGTTGGGATTAAGGGCCTAAGTCACCAATCCCAGGATACTCCCTGTGCTGGGATTAAAGGTTTGAATCACTACTCTCTAATTCTCCTAGACTGACAGTGGTTAGAGCTCTGGAACTTCTAGAGCTTCTATTAACTCCCCACGTAGACTGTGGGTAGATTCCCTCTGATATCTCCAAAACTTCTGAAACTTTTATTGAATCCCCACAACATAGATTTTAAAGCTCACTGATATGCAAGGGAAGAGGTGAAAAAGAAACCTACCTTCAGGATAGCTGTCACTTTCTGAGCACAAAGGCATGGCAAAAGTAGTTTATAAAGTTTCTATATCTTTATTTTAATTGTATGTTTAAGGTTGGATCTTGGGCACAATCTATTTCTGCAAGTTAGTGCACCATAATGCCTTCTTTAAAACAATATCTGTGAGCTGGCTTTGGTGGTGCATGTGTTTAATCTCAATACTCTGAAGGCGTATGCAAGCCAGTTTTACTTAGTTCAAGGCCAGCCTGGACTAACTACTAAGTTCTGGAGCAGGCAATACTGTGAAAAATGACCTTCTCTTTAAAAGTAAATAAATATGATTTCATTCTTTTAAGTCAGCTGAGTAATATTTCATTATACAACTTTCCCCCATTTTTATTATTCATTCTTTCAATGATGGAAATCTAGGTTGTTTCGATTTCTGTCTATTCTAAATTTAGCAGCAATGAAAATGATCTCACTGTCCTTTGGGTACAGCATGGACCTTTGGTAAATTGATCCCCACCTTCCTCAGTAACTACCACATTTATTTCTATAATGGCCATACAAGTTTGTACTCCCACAAGCAATGAGCTCCCACTTGCCTTATTGATATTAATAATTCTGATAGGTGTGAGATGAAATTCTCAATTAGTTTGCATTTCCCTGATAACTACAGATGTAGAACATGTCCATAAGTGTTTCTCAGACTTTTGAGAAAGACTCAGGGAACCTTGTAGGAGAGACATCAAAAAAATATAGGAACCAAAGGGGATGGGGAAATTCAAGAAAATAAGGCCCTCTAAATCAACGTGATCAAGAAATGTAAGAATATAAATAAAGGCCTCTGCTTCACAGATGATCTAAGCAGCATGTAAACAGTTGAGACATAGAGTTGTCTTGGCCAAGCTCAGATCTCTGTTAAAAGCTATTCTCTACTACCATTGAGAATTAAGATAATTAGTTGAGGTGAGGTGAATAAATCCTTTAGTTTAACTTAGTTTAAGCTATTAATGCCTGGAGTGGTTATGCCATGCGGAGCTGGCCCACCTTGGGACTTCTTGCCCTTTGGGGGGAGGGGGGGAGGGGATGGGTGGATGAGGAGGGTCAAGGCTGAGGGCTGGTAGGGATTGGAAAGGGGAGAGGAGGGAGAGCAGGGGAATACATTGATGGAGGAGACATTTTTAATGAAAAAATTAAAATAAAGATTTAAAAAGTTATTAATTGCTCTAAGTATGAATTTCTGTTAGGGCTACATTTATGACCATATATTAATACAATACCAAGAGTATTAAGAAAGCAAAGCATTTCCTTTGTGTAGTATCTAGGAACTACTCAATGTAGAAAGGACACAAGTTATTTATAGTAGCATATTAATACGATGTCAGTACTCAAGAAGTTTATACAAAGGGATAGTGAGTTCAAGACCACTCAGGGCTACAAAGCCAAACACACTCTCAAAAATTAAAACAAAAAGGTGAGAAAAAAGAGAAGGAAGAGGGCAAAGGGAATACAGAAAAGAATAATAAAGGTGAAAAAGAGGATGCAATGGAGAAGGAGATAAAGAAGGAGCAGGAAGATGAGGAAGAAGTAAAGGAGGAAAATGAGGAGAAGAACAAACATAAAGAAAATCACAGATGAAAGGGATACTTTCCTAAAAGAGGCTTTGATTTCTAGAAAATGAACACATACAAGTCTTCACTCTAGTGCTCCCAGCCTCAGTGTTGATTAGAAGTAGAAACAGCTGTGAAGCAAAGCAGGCTGGAGACCATCATAACTACACTGGGATTTTAAACCACAGGAAATGGTCCCCCCACCCAAAACATCAGAATTCTAAGATTGCTGATTGCTTCTGTAACTAGACTGAGGCAGGAAGTGGGCCATCCAGGCATAACAAAGGATAAAATAGTTGAGAACTTAAGACAATCAGACTTAGAAGATCATTTCAGAATGAGATATTCATTATCTGTAAAAGAAAAATATGACATCTATAATGCACTATCATATTTGCAAACTCTTATATGTATGGTGGTCACTGAACTAAGGGAAATCTCAGGAAAATTGCTTTTACATACATTTTAATTGTTATTAATTAAAATATTTGTCACTTGCACAATATTCTGCTCTCATAAAATATTGATCAATAACCATAAAAGTGTCTTATGAACAGCTTTACAGGCATCCATAGAATTTATACTTATTATTAACCATTGTAATTTTAGAAATAATAAAGGTTTTGAGGATGCTGTAGGATTAAATAAGCCATAGAGCACTGACTTGTGAATAGCACCGATTTTAAAGCAAAGAAAGCAAGCCAAACGAAGTTTTTTCATAGCTTACAGTAACACTTCCTGTTATAACCAATTTTCGAATGATATAAGTTGAATAAATACTATGTTATAACAATAAGTAGATCGAAGCAGAATATGCTGCATGAAAAGATATGCATCAGTGTAAGCCAACTAGTCCTATGACTGCCAGAAAATAAAGAGGTAGACAAGATGTCAGAGACAAGATACACATCAAATAACACACCTATTAATCTAATACTCTATCTCCTACCATTTAAGCCTAGACTGCATTTCTATAATAACATAAAGTTGAAACTGGATTCATTTCCTCTTTGAATCATAATTCTTAAGAACCAACAATTCCAACAAATCCTATTAGTTAACAACTTTGAACCATTTGAGCTTCTGAGGAAATACTTCAGATTCAAACTACTTTAAAAACATATTTTAAAACTTAATAATTAAGTAAATATTAAAATGGCTTAAACAACACTCATTCATTCTTTCACCTTCTGATTTCAGTCCATCTGTGTTTCATTTATTCTCTCTTTTTATCAAGTTTACACCTGATGGATGTTGATATATAAATTGTGGAGAGAAAAAAACCGTAGTCAGAGAGAAATTCCTAGTGAGATGATGAGTCATTTTCAGGTATTTTAAAAAGACAATATATATTTACAGTTAGGATTTTATTCCAAGGTAATCAATGAACCGGAGTGTTTTCCTGAAGTGAACTTCATGCAATTACAGCCAGAGGAAAGAATAAAATGACAGGGGTTGGGAAAGGTAAATCATGCGATACTAACATGGCGATGCCATCTGCCAGGGGTGATAAACATGATGACCAGTAAACATTTACTTTGTAGATACTTTTTATAATGTGCCTTTGAAAATAAATTATCTCATGGCTTGAATCCTTAGCTATAGAATTTTAATCCTTATTAAAAAACCATGAAAATAAAACTAGTAAACATATCCCATAAACCTTGTTGTTTTTTCATTGTTACAAGTAGTTATAAGTATTTAAAAATATTTAAAATATATTCAGAGACAAATGAAAATTAACAGTTGAGACTAAAATGTCAAATATTATCTACATAAACATATTGTCACATTTAACTATCTAGAGATTTTATATATATAACTCTGGCATGAGTGTAACACATATAACTATGAAGTACTCATATCAAGTAAAAAACAATAATTCCATGCTGAAAAATTTAAGTGGTACAGAAAACACGAGACATTTCACTAAAGATGAACAATATCATTTGAGCAGAGTCAATCATGCTTAGGAAGTCAGCAGGATCTTTACTGAGACCTCACCTTTGTGAATAAACCAAATCATCAACTTCTCAATAGTTGATGATTTGGTTTATTCACATAAAATGGTTTATTCACATAATTATTCAATAGCCAGCCACACCATGAATAGTTCATAGTACATTGTCTTCAGTGCTTATCATGCCAAGTTAACATTTGTATGTGATATTCTTCAATACTGTGCTTTCATAATGCTCATTTTATTATACGTTCCAATTTTGACTTCAGTTAATGAGCAAATAGGATTTCCTGCTAATAAAATCTGTGAGGTTTCAGGAAGCTCATGAAGAAAATCAAGAGCATTGTTACATACTTTTATTTAAGCAAGTGCAGACAATTGGAAGACTTGAGTTTTTGCTAAACTATTCTTGGATTGGAATAATGGGAAGTAGCAACATGTACTGAATGCTGAACTTAGATTTCCTGAGTGTATTTTTTACTAATAGAAGCTCTTCTAATAATAACAACATAAGCACAGCTTCATCCATGACTCTGTGGTATCTGGTGCCAGACTGTGACTGCAGGACAGGTACCTATAATTAGAATATGGCTTAACTTCTAAACAATTCATGTTTTTTTATTTAAAAAAAATAGCTCAGAAAATTGGTAGGATATGTGGGTGAAAGAAGTGCTTGTATTATCTCCTCAATTCAGACCATAAAGTTTCACTAGCGTGATTTTTCTTTTTCTTTTATTTTATTTTATTTTATTTTATTATTTTTTGGTTACTTAGACATGGTCACATGTAGCCCAGGTTAGTCTGACACACACCTTAGATCACTTTGAACACTCTCTCCTCATTCCTCTACCTCCCAGGTAATGAGATTATAAGCATGTGCCATAACCTTGAGCTAGAAGTCTCTTTTTAATTTAAAAAATTATAAAAGCACATATGTCCTCTAATAAATCCTCCTTCCCTCAACTCCCTCCCACCACCCAACCCCCAGTGCTTCTTCCAAAAGAGAAATGCCTCAAATGGAGAGTTATCAAAAAGCCTGGTACATTCAGCTGTGGCAGGACCAAGGTCCTCCCTGCTATATCAAGTTTAAGCAAGGCATCCCATGATAGGTAATGGGCTCCATAAAGCCAGATCATCCATCATAGATAAATACTGATCCCATTTCTAGGGGCCGCTCTAGCAGTCCAAGCTACACAACTGTCTCTCTTATGCAGAGGGCCTAGTCTGGTCCCATGAAGACTCCACAGGTGTTAGTCTAAAGTTTATGAGTCCCATGAGCTTGGTTAAATTGTCTTTTATGTTTTAACATCTTGTTCATGACCTCCCCCACCACCCCCATGCCCCATGCTTACATAATTCCTCTTTCCTCTCTTCAATTGGACTTCCAGAACTTAGTCTGGTCCTTTCCTGTGGATCTCGGCATCTTTTTACATCAGTTACTGGATGAAGACTCTATGATGAGTGTTAGGGTATCACTAATCTGATTACTTTGGAGGCCAGTTCAAGCAACCTCTATACTATTGCTAGTAGTATAAACTCGGATTATCCTTGTGGATTACTGGAATCTCTTAGCACCAGGTTTCTTCATAACCCCATTATATCTTCCTCTATCTCTTAAAATCATTGTTATCCCTCTCTATCTCTTTCCCACCTCGACCTTCCCGTTCTCTCATGTTATTATTCATGAGATATACTTCAGAGATCTTATGTATTTTCCATAGACCTCATGCATTTTCCATCCCCAGGGTAATTTATGCTTTTAGTGTCCTCCTTGTTAACTAAGATCTCTGGAGCTGTGGGGTATAGCCTAGTTATCTTTGGATTTATATCTAGTATCAATTAATAAGTGAGTACATATCATGTTTGTTTTCTGGGTCTGGGTTACCTCACTCACAATGATTTTTTTCAAGTTCCATTCATTTGCCTGCAAGTTTCATGATGCTACTATGTTTTATACAGCTAAGTAATACTCCATTGTGTAAATGTATTATATTTTCTTTATTAATTCATAAATTGAGGGTAATTTAGGTTGTTTCCAGGTTCTGGATATTATGAATAATACTGCTATGAACATAAGTGTCCTTGTGGTATGACTGACAAGCTCTTGGGTATATGCCCAAGAGTAGTATCATTGAGTATTAATCTTAATGTCCAATTTTCTCTGAAACTGCCATACTGATTTTTATAATGTCTGTATAAGAAGGCACTCCCCACAGCAGTGGAGGTCTGTTCCTCTTTCTCCACATCTGCTTCAACACCAAGCTGTCGTAGATATTTTTGATCTTAACCATTCTAACAGGTATAAGACAGCATCTCAAAGTTGCTTTTGTGAGTCCCTGACGGCTAAGGATATTGAGCATTGCCTTAATGTCTTTTGACCATCTGCAATTCTTCTGTTGCAAATTCTCTGTTTAGCTCTGTACCACAATTTTTAATTGGACTATTATTTTTGATGTCTAATTTCTTGGGTTCTTTGTGTATTTTGGAGATCAGCCTTTTGTAGAAGTTTTTGGGTTATTAAAGTTCATTTCCCATTCTTTAGGCTGACACATTGTCTTATTGATTGTGCCTTATGCCTTACAGAAGCTTCTGTTTCACAAGTTCCCATATTTTAATAATTGTTCTCCGTGTCTGTGCTATTGGTGCTATATTTAGAAAGTGGTCTCCTGTGCCAATGCAATAAGTTAGTTCCTACTTTCTCTTCTATAAGGTTTAATGTAATTGGGTTTATGTTGAGAACTTTGATTCATTTGGACATGAGTTTTCTGCATATCAATTAATAGATATGGATCTATTAATAATATTCGATATGTTGACATCAGTTATGACAGCATTTGTAAAGATGCTTTCTTTATTCTACTATATAGTTTTAGTGTCTTTGTCAAAATTAGATGCTCAGAAGTGTTTGAATTTGTAAGGCTCTTCAATTCAATTCCATTAGTCTAGATGTCAGTTTTGATGACAATACTAAGCTGCTTTTATTGCTATAGTACTATATTAGAGCTATAAGTCAGGGATTCTGATACCTCCAAAATTTCCTTTATTGTACAAGATTGTTTTATCTTTCTAGGTTTTTTGTTTTTTCCATATGAAACTGAGAATTTTTCTTTGGGGCCTCTGAAGAAATATATTGAGATTTTGATGTGGAATGCATTGAATCTGTAGATTACTTTTGATAGGACTGACATTTATTATGCTGGTTCTACTTATCCATGAGCATGTGATAGCCATTTTTTGATATCGTATTCAATTTATTTCTTCAAAGGTTTAAAGTTCTTGTCATGAAGGTCTTTCACCTGCTTAGATAGAGTTACCCCAAATTATTTTATATTATTTCTGGCTATTGAAAATGGTGGCATATCTCTGATTTCTTTTTTGGATCATTTATCATTTGTATAGAGGAGGACAACTGATTCTTATTTTATTTTTTTAGGTAATCTTGTATCCCACAATATTACTAAACATGTTTATCAGTTGTAAGAGTTACCTACTACAGTTTTTAAAGTCACTTATGTTTACTATCATATCACCTGCAAATAGCAAAAGTTAATTAAAAATAACATTATCATGAAGACTAATGGGTCTAGGAAATATGGTTAGAGAAAGTTAACTGGAAGCAGAAAATATGTGAGAAAATAATCTACATGGAAAATGTTTGGAATTTGATCCACTTTGTGAGTAGGATACCAACAAATAAAATGCAGTTTGCTTAGAACTATAGAGTTTTTACATTTTCAGAAACACCTGAATCACAGATGCATCATTTACTTTGAGAAAAGGGTAGCATGTGCATAAAATTCAATAGAAATAAAAATGGCTGAGATAATACTTTTTGTGTAAATTTATTAGGTACTAACATCTATGATGGTAGTACAAGAAATTTTATACAGTAATGAATTTCAGGAATTGACTCTCAAGTAAGTTTGTAGATACAAGTTATCTTTCTAGCATTTATTGCAGGTTTAATTCTCAGAAACTGATTAGTTTTTATTTTTATATCTTATATATCCCTTAATCATTAAAAGTGCCATACAAATATGAAAAATGAAGATAAAGTATGCTTTGAGAATCTGTCAAACTAGTATAAACACCGTTAAAATGACTAATGACAGAGCTAAATCTTTGAGCATACTTGATTCCATATGGAAATGTTCAATCACAAATAATCCAATGAGCTTTGTCTGTCAGTTTTTCTATAAACGTACTGGGGTTTCTTAACATTTCTGATTCTACTCAGATGCTCTTCACTTCTAGATGTTTCTCTGTTGTTCCTTCTCCCAATCATTTCTTCCTGCCCATCCCACCTGATCCTCCTGTTCTCCTTACTGTTTGGCTCCAGGGCACTTGGAAGACCTGTTATTTCACCATTCCAGGAAGATCGTGTGTCACCAGGAGTCCCTTCCTCTATACTTAACCCTTTGGGTATATTTATTGTTACTCTATTATCATTTATTTAATGGATATTAATCTTATAAAACATTTATCATATTTATCTTTTTTAGTCTGGGTTATCTCACTCCCAATATTTTTTTCTAGTTCTATCCATTTGCCAACAAATTTCATAATGTCATTGTTTTTAACAGCCGAGTAGTACTCCACTCTGAAACGACTGGGCAAGAAGTTATTTAAGGCAGGCTTAGGAAGACAGATTATTCAGAAGAAGCAGTGAGGAATAAGGCTGAGGAAGCTGGAAGATAGCTGGGTGAGATTTGACTGTGGTTTGCTTCCTCTCTCTGATGTTGCTGATATCTGGCCCTGGAGATTCATTTAATACAGCCAGAATTTTTGTGACACATTTTAATAGGTATAAGATAGAATCTCAAGTAATTTGGATTTGCATTTTCCTCATGGCTAAGAATATTATACATGTCTTTAAGTGTTTTTTTAAACTGTTTTTTTTATTGGGAATACTTTATTTAGATTTGTACACCATTTTAATTGATTTTTTTATTATCTTATATCAATAATCATGAGTTCTTTATATGTTTTAGATATTAGCCCTCTACCTGATATTGAGTTGGTAAAAACAAAACAAAACAAAAAAACAAAAAAAAAACTTTTTCCATTCTATATGTTGCTGCTCTGTCCAAATAATGGTATAGTTCGACTTACAGAAACTTCTCACTTCACGAGATCCTATTTATTAATTGTTGATTGCAGTCATTAGGGTAGTCTTTTTTACTGTCTGTCCTACAGATCCATGTGCTTGGGAGATTTATCATCTTTTGATATTTTCTTCAATTTATTTCTTAAAAGACTTTAAGTTCTTATTATATAAGTCTTTCACTTGCTTTTTTGGAGGTTCCCCATGATAATTAATATGATTTGAGACTATTGTGAAAGGTGCCGTTTATTTGATTTATTTCTCAGTCTGACTTTTGTATGAAAGAGGGCTACAGATTTTTCGAGGTAATTTTGTATCTATCTACTTTGCAAAACATGATGACAATTACAGGAGCTCATTGGTGGAATTTTTAAGGTCTATATGTAAAATGTCATATTATCTGCAAATAAAGACACTTCGATATCCCTTTCTAGTTAGGATCCTTTTGATCTACTGCAAATACTTAATTGCTCTAGCAAAGACTCTAAGTACTTTATTGGTTAGGTATAAAGAAAGTGAACAGCCTTGTTTTGTTTCTAATTTTAGTGGAATTGCTTTTAGTTTGTCCTCATTTAAGTTGATGATGGCTATATGCTTGCTGTAAATTGCCTTTATTATGTTTAGTTATGTCCCATGTATCCCTAATCTCTACAAGACTTTTATCATTAAGGGAAGTTAGATTTTTGTCAAAGACCTTCTCTGCATCTAATGGGAGGTTCCTGAATTTTCTCTCTTTCAATTTTTTTATGTAGTGGATTACATTTACTGATTTTTGTATCTTGACCCACCTCTAAATCTCTGGGATGAAGCCTGCTTGATCATAATGAGTCATCTTTGGTGGGTTCTTGTTTTCAGTTTGCAAGGTTTTCTTTGAGTAGTTTTATATCTATGTTTATAAGGAAGTTGTTCACTAATTTTTTTCTATGATTCTGGTATCAGTGTTCCTGTGGCCTTGAAGAATGAAATGGTCAATATTCCTTCTGCTTCTACTTTGTCAAATAACTTGAGTATTAGCATTTACTCTTTTTTGATGGTCTGGTAAAATTCTGCACTAAAATAATCTTGTCCTGGAGTTTTTTCCATGGAATAATTTAATCACTGCTTCTAGTGCACTAGGGGTTATAAGCCAGTTTAAATTACTTATTTAATTTTAACTTAACCTTAGTAAGTGGTACTATGGAGAAAATAATCCATTTCTTTAAAAAAATTTTTCTTCAATTTAATGCTGTACAGGTTTATTTTTTTTTAAAGTATGCCACTATGGATGCCTAGATTTCTTTGGTATCTATTGTTACATCCAACTTTTCATTTCTGATTTTGATATTTTAACATTGTCTCTTTACCTTTTTGATAATTTGGATTTGTTTGTCAAGCCTACTAATTTTCTAAAAGAACCAACACCTTTTTCATTGATTCTGTATAGTTCTGGGTTCTGTTTGTATTTATTTCTATTTTACTACCCTAAGTTCCCATTTTGTTGCCCTAAGTTTTATTATTTCTCACCATCTAATCCTTTTGAGTGTGTTTTATTTATTTTGTTTTAGAGCTTTGATATGTGCTCTTAGATCGCTGGTATGAGATGTCACCAATTTTTATTGCTGTTCTTGTTATTTGGTTGGTTGGTTTTTAGTTTTAGCACTAGTGATATGAATTTGCCTCTTAGAACCACTTTTATTGAGTCCCACAAGTTTGAGTATGTTGTGTTTTCATTTTCATGGAATTCTAAAAAGTTTTTAATTTCTTCCTTTAAAATTGTATTGATTTATTTTTCATTCAGTAAAGAGAAGTTCAGGTACCATAAGTATGTAAGTTTTCTATCGTTTTTGAAGTCCAGCTTTAATCCATGGTGTTTTGGTAGATAGCAGGAAGTTTTTTTTAATCTTCTTTTAGCCATTGAAACTTGATTTCTGTCTGAGTATGTGATTAATTTTGAAGAAAGTTTCATGAGGTACAGAGAAAGATATGAATTTATTGTGTTGGGTGCATCTGTTACTATCTGCTAGGTCCAAATGATTTATAATGTCTGTTAGCTCTGGCATCTCTCTGTTTTTGTCTAGATGACCTGTCTTTTGGTGAGACTGAGAGACTGAAGTTCCCCATTATCGGTGTGTGAGGGTCATCACATGTTTAAGATGCAGTAGTGTTTTGTTGTTTTTTTCACATACTTGTGTTTGAGGTATAGATGTTATGAATTGAAATGTCATATTTGTGTACTTTTCCTTTGATGAACATGAAGTGTTCTTCTCTATCTTTTGATTAATCTTGATGTGAAGTCTATTTTGTTAGATACAAAAATGATCTCACCAGCTTATTTTCTTAGGTGAATGTCTGGTTGCAATAACGGAATGAGTTGTAGAGGTTGGAGAGCTTTGTAATATTTTGTGATGTGGTCAGAGAGAAATGGAGGCAGCATCAGGTTTTCTGCTACAGAACTGGGGGTGAGACTAGGAGATTGGATCTGGAGATATAGGGAGTAGAGGTTTACAAACAGCCTACCTGGTCTTCTGGCCAGTATATTGACATCTTTTAATACATCTCTCTTACTACATTCATTTTACTTCTATATGATAAAATTTTGCTTTTATATAATGAGAAAAATATCAACCATAGTTTGAATATATTAAACATTATCCAAATGCCCAATAGAAAAGAGAATACCACTATGCAAAGAAAATCTACTATATCACCTGCTATTGCATATCAGCTTTGTACTTAAATTATTTCAATGACGATGGTGTCAGTAGGAAGTGGGAGAAGCAAGATGTTAGATTCAAGTGATTAGCAGAAATGATGGCAGCAATGTCAGTGGCAGTCATGTACTATAAAATGACACAGTGCTGGCAATGTTTATGTGCTCATTGGTTAAATGTATGATATCTACTTCTTTGCCTGACAAGGATTTCCCCATGTCAGAGATAAGTATAGTTGAGCAGCAGGCAATGCAGTTAGGGCAGTTAGATTTTATTCAGACATTCTCCTGAAATAGCTGATAGAATTCAGAGCAAAATGGAGCTTTCCTGAAGCAAAATGGAGCTTTCCTGAAGCAAAATGTAGGGTCCTTTTCTATAACATGTTGAGATTTCATGGGTACAATTTCTCTGTCATATCTAGGAGATACTGTCTAGCAGCAGGCATGCAGTTCCTCTGACTCATACTATGGTGTTCCCCTTCCTCCAATATTTTCTCTGACACTTTGAATGAAACAACTTCTCATGTATTTGTGATCAATCTTGAACTTTCAATGTATGAGAATGAGCATCAACTTCTGATTTTCTTAGTTCAGCCTCCTGAAAGTTATGTCACTATTCCAAGTTCATGCATTCCTAAAGATGAAATCTAGGGCCTCATTTAGGCTAAACTTGCAGCCTACACACCAAGTTGCATCTCCTATCCAGTGGGATACTTTATAAATGTTATTAATTTTAGTTCTATTTTTGAAATTATAATACAATTATCACATTTCTCCATTTTATTTCCTCTGTTTATACCCTCTGTTATAGCCCTTCACACTATCCTTCAAATTCACAGTCCTTTTTCATTAATTTTTAGTGTGTGTGTATATGTACTTCTGTGTTTGTGTTTCAAAATATAACCTGCTAAGATTGTATGTTACTCACATGTATGCTTTTTTTAAATCACTGGAAAAAACAGTTGCTGTCCACTTATATAGGGAAGAATATCTTTCCTACTTCCTGCCTATAATTCATTGTTTAGGGATGGAGCCTTACAGACTTTCCCCATCCAGTTTTGCATATCTTCTGGTGTCAACACTGTTCTGCTCCCATTTTGGCAGTCATGTTGGTAGTATTTTATGGATATATCTTCAGATTTTACTAGGAGACCTCATCTCACAGCAACATCTCTGGTCTTCTTTGTCTTACAATGTTTCCAACCCTCTTCCAAAGTGTTCCTTGAACCTTGAGTGTGGAAATGTTTTATAGCAGTATCAGTTGAGACTGCATTCTACAATTCTGATATTTGATTCATTGTGTCTGGCACATTACATACTTAGGGAGAGGCATTGTCATGTGTTTATGAGAACAGATTACCTTGGAGAAATCTTAGGAAAGATAGGAGATAAAATATAGAGACAATTAGCTTTTTAACCACTACCATTTCAAAAGGAAGGCTCTCATATTCTCAGAAAACAATTATTAAACCAAGAGAAAGTCTGTAAAAACCTATATTTTGAAAATTAACCATTTTAAGGGATAGTTCAGAAATCCATCTGCCTGTTACTTGATTTTTATGTGAGCAAAGGGTAAATAATCTTCAGTATATATAGATCTCTCAAATATACTTTATCTTTATTTTTTCAGTGCTTAGCATTTAGGAGAATCCCTGAGACTGCTTGAGCAGTTCCTTCATTTTTTACATAACGTTTTTATCTTTATCATTTTACATGCCCATCTCAGTTCCCACTCCATCTCCTTCTCCCACCACCCATGTCCCACCACACACACTTAAATGTTGAGAAGGATTGGCTAACCTTAGGAGCCAAACTTTTATCTTTGAGAGCTGGCCTAGAGTTGCATCAAATATTTTAATAAAGAGATTGGGTGCATTATTAATTACTGAAAGTTTTGCAATAGCCTTATAAATGAATATTGTATTTTGGATTTGGTTGCATTCAAGAACCAAGAGTAAGCAAGTATATCATACAAGACCTACATGAAGGACTATGTGAGAAAAAAATTGCCTTTTGTCTTGCCTGAATTACTATTAATATTTTAGTGTTATGTTACTCTATTGTGTTTGAAATGATGGTGTGCTAGAGAAAGTACCATATTTTGATAGAGGAAATCAGTTTTTCTTTTCCTTATTTTTTACATGTAACTCTTGAATTAAGTGAAATTTAAAATCTAATCATAAAATGTTTTTTTAAATTTTTATTTTGGCCTATAAGATAACAAACTTCAATTATTTTATAATACATAGGATTTACAAATTGATACGCACTTAAAGGTTCTGAGAAAATGTGATATGAGAGTTAACATATTGAATTTAAAAGCTCTTATAACTTTTACTTTCCATATTTAATCACTAAATTCCAGTAAACTAAATTTACATATTACTACTCTCCAAGATTTTATATAAAGTCAACAGTAATGTCAACATTCAAACAATTAATTTATATAATGAAAACATTAATTATCTGTTGTAGTTATATAATGTATTAAGATATAAAGTGTTATGAGTTAGAGTTGTATAGACCGAAGTAGCATACTCTAAATGAATTTTAAAAATTCCTGCTCAGTAGGATTTAATTCAAATATTAACACTACCAGAAATACAAGTTACTGAAAAAGACTCAAGCATTTTCCATCAGAATGTTCTTAATATAAGAACTATTATTTCAGATGAATTGTATGTTTATTGATAATTTACATTGATTTTAATTAGTGAAATCTAGGACAGCATTGAATTTAGGAACTTTCCTTGAAGCAGTAAACAGCAGTTGTACTCCTCACTAAGGTAAGCCATGATTATATTGATTTTGAATATCTCCTGTCTTACCAAGCCATGGCTCCCTAATGGCTGAAGAACTGTTTACGAGCATGAGAAATGCTAGTTCTTTTTCCGGTGATGATGATGAATATAGCTTGAATTGTTCAGTTTATTGACTGGGGGATATTGCAAAAAAAAAAAGAAACAACTATAACAAAATTAGGTTCAGATATAGAAAAATGAAATTTATACCACAAAATTAGCAGTTCACAAACTGATCTGTATCTACACAGTGATTTATGATTATGTAAAATATGACAGTCTGTAGTCATTAAGAAAAAAATACATGCTAGCAAGTTGTTTTCTTCCAGGCTTCTTTTGAATGAGTCACTTATACCTGAAAAACAAAAACCATGTGCTGAGGATCTTATTACAGAGAGTGGAAATTTCACTCAGTAAGGCTGCCATGAGAACAGCTGACAAGCTTATTTCTCAACATCTTCACTTTCAAAACATCTTTCTTAGTCCTTGTTCACATTTTAAATGGAGTTTCTATTTAGATTCATCTCTGAGAGAGACAAACACGTATTGTGCTATTAGTGTGTAGTGCTTAGAATAGAAAGCTGAAGGCCAACACTCATTTGTGTTTCCACAGAAATCATTAAATACAAGCCTTACTGAGGCCAAGAGTCCTCTCACAAATTTGAAATGCACATTTCTGCTTTCAGTGTGAGAGTTAAACCAGAATCACTTATAACATTATCATATCATAAGGCTTTAGACTTCCAAAGAATTCAAGAAGATAATAAACATATAAACATGGTGTTTGCTCTTTCTCTTTGGAAGAACTACTGTTTTCATCTATCTTTCAAATGGGAAAATTCATGTTAGAAGGAAATCCAAGTCGTTAGTGGAAAACTTTCAAAGTTACACACTTTTCCTAATACCAAATGTTAAATTCAATATGCTTAATAGAACTACACATTTCTAACAGAGTTACTTGGCATAATTATATTTTAATTTTATTTCTGAAACAATGATTTGATATCTTCACCAATGAAAGTATAATTATCATAACAATTGTACCCTACGATAATCCAAAGAAAATGTTGTATTAAACAAATGCTGTTGTGTTGCAGAATCTGAGATCTATACGATAGCTGAATATCTGAACACCCAAGTGAAAACTCAAAAGATAGCATGTTAGCTCACTGACTCTATTAACTTCTGCCTCCCAACAGTCAATGTGCAGTTCCACCACTGACCCATAAACATCTATGAGGGTTATAATCAAAGAAAATAATGCATAATACCTCCTATTCTTCGTATTATTACACTCATGTCAAAGGTGAGTTTAATAGCTGTTCACATATATTCTATAACACATATCTGCATTACTCTGCCAAGTGTTGCTTTGCAAACATTTGTCATATCATTTTCTCATGAGAAATTATTTCACTAAATATCACCAAACTGTATGTTCCAAGGCATTATTTTTCTCTTGTGAAGTTAACAACAATGTTATATAATGAATGAGAACGCTATTTTATTTCAGTTAGTTTCAGTTGTATATTTGTCTATGCATAAATTTAGGATAGGGATGCTACAACCATGAGGCATGCAAGTCAGAGAATAATATTTCAGCATATGACATTTTCTTCCAGCCAATGGAGACCGAGTATATGTTATTGCTTGTGTTGTTGTGGTGCTATTCCAGGCATAGCTACCTCAGGGAGCTCCTTGCTGATTCTCTTGTCTTTACTCCCCATCTTACTACAGAAGTGCAGGGATGACAGCTATATATATATATATATATATATATATATATATATATATATATATATAGCTGAATCTGACTTGTTATGCGGGTTTCAGGAATGAAACTTTGGTCATCAGACTTGTGGGATGATGTATTTGTTAATTTCTCCAGGGCTCAAAGTACAGTCTTAAAACACATAAAATCATATGATGAGGAAACTAATTTTTAAAAATCTAATAAAAATTTTATTGCATTTTAATTTTGGTCAACATTTGTCAGTCCCAGCACACACACACACACATACACACACACACATACATTCATACATGCAGAAATGTGTGTACATATGTGTGTGCATGTGCATCTAATATACATGTAATTGTTATATTCACCATTTCTAAAATACAAATGTGGCTATAGAACTTTTTACCTATCTATCTCTAAAAGCAAAGGTTCATAGAATTATAGCTTTAGATTATTGACCATTTATTATTGTTTTAAACTTTTATCATCCTACTGGAGTCATTTTGAAGGTGCTTATGGTAAGGAACCAAAGTGTAGGAGGTTGCTACTATTCATGAATTTATGTACGTACACAAATAAGTCAACAAATGCAGCTAATACTTATTAACACCACCTACTTAATGTTCTTTCTGGGTGTTTTCATGTAGTATGCATGTAATAAATGTATAGAAATTGGAAATTCTGTTTCACTGGAGTTAGTAAATTTTGTGTCAAAAACTAAATATTAGTGCTTCTAATTCAGAATCCTTATTAGAACAATGACATAAAAAATAAACTCTCAATCTTAGTTAAAAATCATCACTAAAATGTTGAGCATGGGAATAAAGAAAACCATAAATTTGAAGACATCATTGTTTCTTTCTCTCTTCCATAGAGTAAAATTTCATGAACAAAATGTATGGGAAGTGAAGTGTTACATCTCTGACAGGAAAGGTAACCTTACCGTTTGGGAGCAATATCACAAAGTCACTCCGCAAAATATCCACCCAAGAGATTAATTAGGAAAGGTACAAGAGGGTGGCTGTTTCATCCAGGAGCAACAAAGATCAAAGCAGGAGGCAGGCTTAATAAAGGTTTCTGTGAAAAAGGGTGCTTTTTGAGATATCCAGGAGTTTCGGGGATTTTATGGACTGATTTTGTGCTTCTTTTCTGCAGATATATTTTGGCCATCTGCATCTAGAGGAGCTGGAAATGGCCGATACGAGCTGTTAGAGTAGTCCAGGAAGCAGGCCTTATGGGATTTATAGGAAGTCTAACATCACTAGTTTGAGAGAGAAAGAACATAATCTTAAGCTTTGAGGGAAAACATCTGACTTTTGTTTTTAGCATTGTTGTTATCAATAACAGGTAGCTAGAAAAACTTCAGTATATAGCTGTGGGCCCTAAAACTAGAGATTAAGACTCTCTAGAATAAATGTCTTAGTTTACACATTAAAGAGAGAAATTTTAAAATATTACTTCTATCTAAACATAATACAAGTTACATACAACAAGCCAACAGTTGTTAAATGGAGAGAAATCATAGCAATTCCAACAAATTGGTAACAAGAAAATACTGTACACTTTATCCATGCCTACTAGATATAGTAGTCAAAGTTCTAGTTAGAGCAATGAGAAAACAAGAAGAGATCAATAAGATACAAGTTGGAAAGGAAGAAGTCAAAGTATCACTATTTGCAGATCTGGTACTATGTTGAACGAATAAAGGAAACTCAGGGCCACATCTCTGGGAAAGTCGGAGATATTAGAGAGAGTAAACACCACAGATCTTGTGCAGCTGTCTTCCAGCTTCCTCAGCCTGGCTCCTCCTGGCTTCTTCTGTCTTTCTTTCTACACCTGCCTTAAATACTTTCTTTGCTCAGTTAAGGTGTGGCACCATCACTGGCTGCCTGGGAACCTGAAACTCCTTCTGTAAAGTAAGTACCTACAAGATGACAAACATACTCTATCAGTAACGTGATGTTATTCATTGTTTGCGCATCATATCCAGAAGCTTCATTATGAAAAGTTGCCATTCAATTCATGGGGCTATTTTATTTAGATGAAAAAGGACACGTGTTTACTTTATATCTAGTTTACTGTATATTAATTTTTCTAAAATTGAAATTTTAAGGGATATATTTTGATGAATGTATTTATTAAATTTCCTCTCCTGTTTTTCCATAAATATATTGCATTCACATTTAGTATTATAAATCTTAGTATTATTTTTTATCAGGCTCAGACTTTGGAAATTCTATTTACTTTTATACATGTACATTGTGTTGTTCGAATTCTGGTTGTGCTAAAGGAAACTCAGAGCCATATGTCGGGGAAAGGCTGAAATATCAAACAGAGGAAACATCACAGTCAAATTTCATCCAGCTGTCTTCCAGCTTCCTCAGCCTTTTTCCTCATGGTTTCTACTACATGAATCTATCTCCCTATGCCTGCCTTAAATACCTTCTTCACCTAGATGTTTCACATCCAGGTTAAGATTAAAGGTGTGAGCTACTACTATTTGGTAGTTAGCAGCCTGAACTCACAGAAACACAGAAAGATCTCCTCTGTTTCTGGAGTTATGGGATTAAAGGCCTGGCACTGCCACTGCCTGCCTGGGAGCCTGGAACCCCCTCTACACCAAGCTGGCCTCAAACTCAGATCTGCTAGGATTAAGGGTATAGGTCACCACTACCAGGATATTCCCTGTGCTGAGATTAAAGGTGTGAGTCACTACTGTCTGATCCTCCAAGACTGACTGTGAGTTTATCTCTTCTCTGACATTTCAGACTAGTTTTAAATAAATAGGTAACATATCACCACACATTTGTTAGATTTTTATCATAAAAATGTATAATAACTAGATATAATATATAATCAATTTCAACAAGACTTAAATGCACACTGTGTGCATTTGAGTAGGAACTGCACTGAAAATATGTGCTGGGGCATTGACTTGTAGATATCTATAGGTGATATCATCAGATTCCTACATGTCTAACCTACTGGGATTCCAGGACAGAGCCAAGGCCAGATACATACATCTCCTCTGGATCCTGTTATTCTCAGATAATGCTCAACAGAAAGAAAAAAACTAACTGAAACTTCCTAAATAATTTGGGAAGTCTGAAGGAAAAAATATAGGTACTTCTGATTATGGCTTTTGCTTAGAAAGGAAACTTGAGTGTTTGAAATCATTTTAGATAGTAAGTTAATTTTGAAATTTCTTAATAGCATATGAAGTGAAAGAACATTAATATTCTAGAAAAGTAGTCACATCCCTTTGGGTGTTATTATGTTTTCATTGGAGGTTAATTGTGAAGGCTAACTTCCTTTCTGTTGAAAAGAGCCTCTTTTTTTTACATTTATTTTGGAACACTTGGTTCATTTTATAGCTAATTTTACATAATTGCATTAACAGCTACAGTTTTTAAACTGAATTAGTTCATAACTAATTGCTAAGCCTCTCAATTCTCCTTTAGGCCAATAAAAGGAATTTTACTGTGACATAATGTTATTTAATAAACTAATAAATGTGGAAAACAGAGCAATGTGTAAGAAAATTATTTCTTGAAAACTTGTTTTGCATACATAGATCTTGTATAATTACCATTTTGTGCAATTATTATAGTCCTGCATACATTTATTTTTTTCAGCATTAAAGAAGCTATTATTTTCTTACTAGAATGTACTCTCTGCCTGTGGCAATCAATTAAAAGAAGATTGAAGAAAAAACACATAGAAATGGTTCTTTATAGTGTGTTTCTTAACATTTATAGACATTTAAAATGAGTTACAAGTAATCATGCGTTCACTCATTTCTTGACACTTGGGGAAAAACAGTCATATTTTGAAGAATAGTGAACTTTAGCATGTGAACTGTGCACAGCTGACAGTGTATAGAAATATGGATCTCTGAAAAACTTTTACTTTAAAGCTGTGAAGTATAATTTTTTTTCAGAGAATAGACCATCTGGTACTCTAATTAATGTTAAGGATGAAGGAAATTGCATTAACTTTCTGTTACTGGATTCTATGAAGATTTTTTTTACCTGCTGTACCATTGGCCCTGTTTAATTACACACTGTCTAAATTTTTTATTTCAACAAAACACACAATAAAGCTTGGCATTGTCTTATAAAATATATTGTTCTTTCTGGATGATAATTCATGAAATTTTTGTTCTTTGTGAATATTATTACATTTTAATCATGTGTTTTGTTATCATATATAAAAATATTTTTTTAAAAGTGAATGTCTATAGGCTACATATTTCTCAATAGAATTTTACATACTTTTAGTAGTTTGTTTTAGCCTACAAGTGATTATCTCAGGAATTTTTCAAGTTCTGATTTATTTCTGGCTTAGGTAGATGAAGGTATAATTAAGAAAACCTATTGTGTAATATTATTTAAAGTTGCTTTATTATACTGAAAATAATTTAGGTCTATGGAAATTTTTTAGAGTTTGATGAATCACTGAAACAATTTTCAAATGGATGTGCTTAATTATTATTTATTTATGATAAGAAAAAATGAGGGGCAAAATTAACAATAAAGATACATTGAAAATCCACATGGAAACCTACTATTTAAGAAGCTTATATATACAAGCATACATACATATAATGCCACAACTACACATCTTTTGCTACCAAGAAAAATCTCCAGTGCCCGAATGGCTTACATTTTGCTCAGTCATCAGTCAAGTGGGGCCAATTGACCTCTCAAACTTCACAAGCTATTTCAAAGTCTATTGGTTGTTTTCTGCAACTTTATATAATAAGGTCCTGTTATTGAAGACAATACTTAGGTCATAAAACATGAAGACATTATCTAGTGCCCACCTTGAACATTCATCCTTACTGAATTGTATTCATGGTGCTGTAAGGCACTCTTCAAGAAGAAAGATAATCAGTTCCAACCAGGTACAATATCTGAGACTTTTCACAGACACCTGTCTACAAAATATAAAGAAAAAGTGATGCAATCATTATGGGAGTAAAACTTTCAAGTTGGATTTATGGCCTGCTTCATGAGACAGAACCAATACCTGATTCTGCTAAAGGGGCCACAAATCTCAGCTTTGTTAGTTAATAAACTTGTGGGAAACACTACTACTACATTTATGCTAAGGCAGTGATTCTTAATTTGTGGGCCACAACTCCCTTAGAGCTGCATATCAAATATCTTTTATATCAGACATTTACATTGTGAGTTATAAAATAAGCAAAATTATTGTTATGAAGGAGCTCAAAGTAATTTTATGGCTGGAGGTCACCTAACTTGAAAAACTATTTTAATTTTTTTCATTGACACATCATAACTGTAATTTTCTCTTATTATTAATTATAATGTAAATATGTGATATACATATTATGATACATGACTCCTTAGAAATGGTACTTCAACCCACCATGCGTTTAAGACTCACAAGTTGAGAACCACTGCTCTAATCCCAGAAGAGGAAGTGGAAAGACTGTAGGAGTTGAAGGTGTTAAATGGCACCAAAGAACTAGTATATTACATACACAACAAGTTTCAGACACATATAGAGTCACAGAGACAGTGGTAGAATTGGTACTATTCAGACAGGGTTCAAGTTCTGAAAGAGAAAAGCATTCATGGCCTCACCCCTAACGACTAAACAATTATGTTGTTACTTTCTGAGAAAGAAAAATAAGTTTTCTCCAGTGCAATGTCACTAGGTATCATAACCATACTCGAAGGCAGGCCTATGCCCAGGAGCAGTTATCTGATGGAAGTAACTCCATGTGCTATATGCTTCCTTCCATCGTTCACCTCCATTCTTCCTTCTTTGCTTACTTATTTTTTCCTTCCTTCCTTTCCTTCTTTCTCTATTGATTAGCATTTGTCTTACTGTGTTTATTCTTGACTATTTTGATATCTGTTTTGGATAATTTTTTTTTTTTGAAAAGGGAGAGAAAAGAACAAGAAGGTTAGTAAGCAATGAGGTGTGGAGGATTTGGGAGGAGCTGGGGAATGAGAAATTTTAAACAATTATATACTATGATTAATTTTTTAAAGAATAAAACATTAGAAGATGTGGTGGGATTCAAGTGTCAGCTGACAAGATACGAAGACGCTTATCCAAAGTCCTAGGCTCCTGAAGAGGGAGTGGTCAACCCCATTAATTAAAAAGCTACTAAAATCTTAAAAGCCCTGTTTCCTAGTTCCTAACTACTAAAAAAAAACAGTTCGACATCCATCATCCATCACATAAACAATCCAGTTTATCAGGCACCTATATAAGCTATTATCTATATCATAAGTGTTGGCTTATATTTTAATAAATATTAGTCTTAGATTAATATATTTTTAAAAAAAACCTCCACTGGTCTGGGGCGGCAGGTCCATGGGTCTAGACCTCTGACCGCCCAGGACCAGAAAACCACACTGTAACAAGAAGATACTATAAAATATGAAAAGATGAACTTAAAGTTATTTTAATATTCATCTGCCACTTTCTGTGTGTTGCAACAATCTCAAGATATGTATCTACAAAATATATACTTTTATTTTCTTTATTTTCTAGTCTCAAATATAAGTTTGTACAATTAAGAAAATTTTAAAGAAAACATCATATCTTTATATCAATATATCCATCCAGACAAAAAAAAACTCAAACAACTTATTCAGCTAATGACACTCTAGGAATATTAATACATATTTATATTGTACATGTTATGAGGCAACATAGTTCAGATTAAGTATTCACTTCATATGTCAACACGAGTTAAGCTAAAACATTTCAAATCACATATATTTGAATATTGTGTCTATCTTCTGTTAGTAAAAGTGGCTCTTCTGCACCTAAGGTTCGTACTAGAAGTGGCAGACTATGCCTTAAATTGATCCATTTATTTCCTTCTGAGCAAAGTATACATAACAGTACTGGCAACATACTAAGTCATTTAGAGTTAAAACTATATTTTAAAAAAATCACTAAAATGCTTTGTCTCTTTACTTTTAACATCTATTCTCATATCAAAGTAAGTTGTGCATGCATTCCCTAATGCAGAAATTTTTATTATTCATATGTAGCTCCCAGGAATTCATAACAAAATTATGATTCTCATGTATAAGTTAACTAAACTCTACACAACATAAATTTGCACATAACTCTTTTTTTCCTTGAACCATATTTCTGTAATAAAAGCAGAACCATGTCTCCACTGGTCAAATCTAGCATTCATATGGAATTCAAACATATTCTTGACAGCTAACAAAACATGTAATTTTAAAATACACTCATTTGAGCCCACTGAGCACATTTTATAGCTGAATCCGTTATAGATTGGATAAAGTACACCAGTAATATTTTCTGATATAAAATTTATAAATTTAAAATTATGTACAATTCTCATGTGTGTTTGAGAGGGTATTTCTTTAAAATCTATTTTTATTTATTTCATGCCTCACCTGTCACATAAGAATTCTTAATTTTCATTATAGAACTAATATCTACAATTAATATTCCCTATTATTTTACTTGTTATATGTACTTGTTTGATTATACAGAGGTTTCAAATAAGTCAAAACATTGTCTTCAATATTTATCTAGTAAGTATTTTTAAATGGAAATTATTAGTAAATAATATCTATTTTGAAATCATTAGTAATAATTATAATTAAGTGCTGTTTTTCATTTAAAAAGATTGTATACAGTGATCAATTTGTTCTGAATGTTCCCATCATCTAGATTAAACTTTAGAGGGATTATTTTCTAAATATATTCTGATGTTACTATTCATTGAGTGTGAACATTAAATCAAAATACCATGAGAATTATTTCTTTTCCCTAGAATACCTACTCAATTTTTAAAATTTCCCTTTGCAATTTTACAATCGAGGTTTATTTTATTGAAATGGAAACATTAATAGAGAAAATCCAGTTTTCTACTAGGTTTGTAGGATGAGAGGGGCCCAATATCAGTAGGGTCAGTTCTCTAAATTATAAACCTATTATTTGTTTAGAGTAAAATAAAGAAGGTCCAGTCACCCTGTACTTTTTAAAGTTGTTGGCAACTTTTAAATCACTTTAGAGTTTTTAGTTTTATAACTATATATGTCTGCTTCTAAATTTCCACTGTGTGTATTGGTTTGAGGCTAACTTCTTCCTTGACAAAAACACTTATCAAATGAACTCTCATGAGAAATCTGTTTTACGTTATTATATTAGAAAATTCCTTTTTAAAAAACAAATAATGTAACATTCTACTTTACCTGGGATTAACATTTGCATTTCAGAACTGTATTTTAGAAAATCAATATTTGCCCATAAAAATACAATCTTTATCTTTTGTTACAACTGTAAAACAAAAAAGTATGTTTGACATAGTATAGTTTTATTTTAATGTTTTTGAAAACTATTATTTTTTAAAGAGATGGAATTTGTTCAATGAGAAATTAAAAAAAAATAAGTTATATCTTTAAAATAAATTTCTTTCCACAAAAGAGGTTTCAGGAGATTTTATGTCATAAAAATTTACTTTATGGATTAATGTAGCTATATCTTAGAGCTTATGTGAATTTCCTTGAGAAAGTCTCCATAGGGAAGGAACAGACCCTAAACGCTGTAGCAATCTGTGTACTTATATACACACTGAGACTTTATATTATGTGGGCATCTGTTATGTGGTCGTTATTTCTCACTTAAGTACAGATATTGCAAATTTTTCAAATGCTTAAACTATAGTATCTTTTAGGGTTTTTCTTAGGGTTTTATTGCTGTGAGGAGACTCTATGACCACAGCAACACTTATAAAAGAAAACATTTAATTCAGGTGGTCTTATAGTTCTGATGATTAATCCATATCATCATGGCCCAAAGCATGGCAGCACACATTCAGACATGGTACAGGAGAGGTAGTTGAGAGATCTACATTTAGTTCCTTAGGCAGCAGGAAGTATTGCCTGTGACATATTGGTGAAGCTTAAACATTGGGACCTCAAAGGGGTCCCAATTGGGACCTCATTTTTTAGTGACACACTTCCTCCAGCAAATCATACCTACTGCAAGAAACCTACACATTTTAATAGTGATGTTCTCTATAGATTTTAGGGGCCATTTTTACTCAATACCACATTCTACTCTTTGGCTCCCATAGGCTTGTAGCCATATCATAAGGTAAAATGATTTTAGTCCAATTTTAAAAGTACCAGTACTGTAGTCAGTCACAGTATCATCATTATTTAAAAGTCAAAAAATTTCAAAGTCTTTTCTGAGACTCATGCAATCTCTTCAATGTAATCCCCTGTGAAATAAAAATGAAAACGTAGTTACATGCATCCAACATATATATTGCCATTTCAAACAGGAGCACAGTGACATAATTCTGGACCAGAGAAAGACCAGTAAGCAACGGGGAAAACTCATTTTCTATCTTTATGTTTACTGTGAAATGTTCTTCAGCTCTCTCACTCTATTCAGCTTTGTTGACTCCAACATGATTCTTTCTTTTGAGCTGTTTCATTCCCTGTTAGCAGAACTCCTCAAGAGGTAGCCCATGGATTTGGCATCTTTAACATTTTGGGGTCTTCAAGACATTCCAGGCTTTGCTTTAACAGCTTCACATAGTGGCCTCTCCAGACCTTCAGTAGGGATTCCTGGATATGTGCTTGGCCACAGCAGCTATCCTTAGTTATAGAGGGAGATTCTATAACTTTTATCTTTTATCCTTGACCTTAGCCCAGAACCATGTGGCTGAAATTCCCAAGTTCTGCTTCTTTCTGGGGCTGGAACATGGCCCTCTTTTTCAATTACCTCTTTATGGGCTTTCTGTTTTTAGGTTTCCTTCATTGACTAAGGTTGGCTGTCCTGAAACTTACTCTGTAGACCAAGATGCCCCCTGCCTCTAACTCTAGAGCTCTGAGATTTTCAGTGTTTATCACCACACCTGGTTTCTATTACATCTTCTGTGTACCTCAGAGTACACAGTTTTAAATTGTATTTTAACCATACAAAAGTCGAAAACTACTACTGAAGAAATGATTGAGATCCTTGAATGAGATAAGGTATTTACACCTGTAGTATCAACACTTGAGATTCTATATAATGAGGAAAGTTTAGCACTTAGATGGTAGTTTGGGCTACACCGAGAAAATCGATCTCAAAAACTAAATAAACTCAAATATATGCCTTTGTTCAGAGTTTTCCAGTTCAGTCTGTCTGATATGGAGCCTCTGCTTATATTTTAAAGTTTATTTGTGTGATTTCAATATTTTATATGATCTGCATGGAAACAGTTAAGTGAACATATTACTATTTTGCTCTATATAAACTCAATAATTATAAATATTAATTAAATAGAATTATTATAGTATCAAAATGGGGAAGCATCTTATAAATATTGTTATGAATCTTAACTTTTCTCTGCAAAATCAAGTGAAAGAAATTTTGGTCTTGTAAAAAATTAAATTAATTGATAAAGGGTCTTTAAAGTTTGTGATAATCGCACAATAGTTGATAAAAATGTTCTAAATCAAACTGCAAATTTGCTTCAAAATGTTTTAATCAAGATCATACTTGAACATTTAAGTTCAGAATTATAAATCTATTTTACATGATGAAACTATGAATACATATTTTATTCTACTGAGCTGATAAAAAAATCAGTGACTATAATTCCTGTCTTAAGAAATGTCTTTTTTTGGTGGTGACTTTTATTTTTAGTTCAAGCTCTCAGGAGGCAGAAGCAGAAAGCAGATGAATTTCTATGAGTTAGAGGACAGTTTTGTTTTCACACACACACACACACACACACACACACACACACACACACACACACACACACACACACACACACTAAAACCCTGTGTAGTATGAGGTTTGTGGCCCAGGACTTTCAGGCCTAACCTCAAGGTCTAGGACCCACTGACCACAGACCCGCAGACCCGCAGACCCGCAGACCCGCAGACCCGCAGACCCGCAGACCCGCAGACCCGCAGACCTACAGAAGCTTTCATTAGTTTTAGGCTGATCAGCCTCAGGCCCAGGCATATCACCTAATTGCTCTCAACCCTTCATCTAACCCATGTCTCTTGTTCAGTCATGCGACTTGGTACCTTTCTTTAGAGCAGCATAGTTGTCCTCGGCTTCCTCTGGCTTCTCTCTGGTGCTCTCCCTGGAATTCTCTCTGGTGTTCTGCTTGGCCTGCTGTTCTCAGAGTTTTTGGTCTGGTAGCCCCACCCACACTTCCTGCCTGCCTTTGGCCAATCAGCTTTTTATTAAACCAGTGGGTGGGACAGTTATTTTCCATGAAACAACACAATGCCCCTACAACCCTGTCTCAAAGTAAACAAACAAACCAAATCAAAAATGGAGAACCATGTCTTTGCCATTAGCAAAACCTATCTTGAAGATTTTATTAGAAAACTCAAATCCTGAAACTACACAGCTCTAGAAATTCATTGCAAATTTTAACAATATAGTAGGAAAAATGCAGAAACATAATTCAAGATGGGTCTTGGTAAATAGAACAAATTCCTTAATTACCAAGCATGAAGCAAGTGATTATTTGCTAAACATTTTAAAATATTTTGAGGTGGCCATAGAAATTTTGAAGCTATAGAAACACTATCAAAGAAGCCAATGAATAATGAAATGTGTAGTTACTTGAGTGTAAAGGAAAGCACAAATCTTGAAGACAAATGAGACCTGGTTTCTCATTTTATATAATAGAATAGCAGTTTAGAGATTTAAAATAATTATTAAGCTACATTTGTAGATAATATTCATGTATAATAAAACATTTATTAACTCCATAATTAACTATTTAAATACATATACACATGTAAGTGCAAAGAAACAAAACTATAGAATCATTCTACTAATTACAAAATATTATTGACGGTACAGAGAGGTATCGCAAAGTTAAAATGTGTATTTGTTTCCAGAAAATACTTTACTCTGTAAACATTCTCTAAAGCCACCATAATTAATGGAAAAGAATGTTTATTGCTAGTCTAAACAATAAATTAAATAAAGAAAACATAACACATTTGGTCATGCCCTAAATAAGGATGTTTTAAAGAGTTGGTCTTATTTTATTCTTCAAGGGTTAAAGATTTAACAAGAGGTCCCTGTTGAACATCAGTGGGCTATAGAAATACATTGTGCTACATATACTGTATTCTGTTTCTAAGATAAAATTTGTGAGCTGTCTTCTCATAAGTACTAAGAAAACAACTCACTCCAAATGCTCTAGAAATAAGAATGATATACAACCATTCTTATTTTATTTGGACTATATTTTATTTATTTAGAAATTTTAGATGCCTTATCTGTACAAAGTATATCAAATACTATCAAAGAATCATAAAGATAAATTTTATTTTACAGATGAATTCTTGGTACATGAACCATTATAAAGAAAGTCTATGGCTGTCAGCACTGTGATTTGTTAAATAGTACAATTGTTCTATTCAATGTATATCAATTTCTATTAGCATCAAATGATGAGAAAAATCTGAGAGTGCATTATATTTTCTTCTTGGTATTTTCAAAAACTAAGAAAAAGAAAAAAGTAAGAAACGAGAAATAAAATATGTTGAAGGTGGAGTGATGTGGCTTTTTTTTCTAAATTTTCAAGTAAAGATGGCAGAGCCCAGTTACAGCTTCTTTTGCTGACAATATTCAGTCTATCTGGTAAACTTGTCTAGATATAACTTGGCTGCTGCAGCTGAGGGTCCCTTCAGTGAGAATTAGAGTTGAAAGTAGTGTAGTATTAGCAACTGAGAGGAAATAGAAATGCATCCCATCTGGTGTAAGGAGTGTACACAAAGTGGAACTGATTATCAAGCATGTTGGTTTTGTTCCATAGACCTATATTACAGATTACTTGTGCACACAGCTCAGAAATTTGCTCAGCAATATTATTTTGTTTACCAAGAATGCATGCCCATAGCCCAGCTGCTAGAGAGATTAGCATGTGTTATGTAAGAGTATACCCATTCAAGTATGCTCATCCATTTGGAGTTTCTTTACTTATTTGTAGAGTGAATGAAGGGCAATCATATTTATTTTATTAATATTCATCTGAAGTTTAATATGCCTGGAAGGCAACAGCAGTGGGGAAGAAACATACGAATGGGAAAACTTTCCTTCAAGATGCTATTCATACAGCTATTTTAACCCTAAATAAAAACATTGGAGGGCAAATGATAGATTACATGGAAATTTGTTCTGCAATAAGGCTGGCTTTAGGAGAGTCATCCATCCCAGCTCAAGTGAAGGATTACTTTACTGCCATAGCACAATAAAGAACAATCCAGATCTCACATAGTCTATCTTCTTATATATGTTTAAAGTGTGTTGTATTTGTACAGACCTATTTTTATGAAGTTTAATAGATTTATGTTTTTAAATAACAATCACAATAAATTGCTAAGCCAATTTCTAGCTTTTAAGAGTAAAGATATAACATTTTTTATTATTATATTATAGTTGATTGTTTGGAATTATATTTCAAAAAGGGGTAAGTTTTCATATATCTTTGTCATTAGATCTCATTTCCTCTTTTACATAAAAGACAGCTCTGTCTTTTAATATATATTATGGCTTTTTTAACTGAGAGAATATGTACACTTTGATGAATACATGAGACAACCTATGAGTTGTGTTAAGCACCTCTTGGGTGTGGATAATTAAAGTCTTGGATTATTGTACAGTTGTATTACAGCAATGGAGTGTTAACCAAATTGGCCTCCTCTAGGAGACATGTAAGTGAATTAAACATGGCATGCTAGAAAAACACTATGCTGAAAAATCTAGGTCTAATTACTATTTTATGGAAAACTGCAGGAATGTGAGAAACTGATATAATCATCAGATGATCACTTTAACAAACATTAGAATGAGTCTGTAAGAAATTAAGTGACAAAGGTTATACTAATTTGAATAAACACATATTGTCTCAAAAAATAAATCAGAAGAAGAAAATATGTAAACATTTAAAAAACACAGACACGAATACTATATTTAGTCATTATTTTAATGTCCATTTATATACATACAATAAAGTAAGTACAGCCATGAAAATGTTAGGCATATGTGAACTGCAGTGCTACTTTTCATGATAGAGTTGTCAAAACTTCTTTATTGCCTATTGCCTATTCTTATATACTTAGTGGTTTATTGAGTTTTATTGAGTGCCCATTCATATGTAGTTATTGATCCTTATCTACTTATTAGTATTCTTTTTATAATTAAAATATATTTATACAACTTTTCTTTTTCATTTTATCTTTCTAGCCCCTCACAAGTCCCCACCACTTTAAATGCACCCCAAAATTGACAGATTCTTTTTCAAGTTATTACTGTCAAATGTATAATGTATGTATAGACAGATATACAAATACAAATCACTGATTATGTTTTTTTGTTGTGTATGTGTATAAACAGTCAAGGCTGAGAGCTATGTATTGGATAAAAAGATTAACTCCCCCTTTCTCAACACTCATAAGCTGACTATACATTGTGAACAGAATGAGCCCTGGAGTAGTTTGTCCTTCATCATAGGCATGTTTATCAGTATTGCCATTGTTCACATAATCTATATGCAGGCATTTCTATGAGAAAATATTTTTAGTAGAATTCTTGTAGTTTTTGCTACTCATAGACACTGGAGTTGTGTCATAATTGTTCTTTAGGGGCAAGGCTTCCATGATTCATTGATCTCCACACTGTGTCCATCTGTGGTTTTCTTTGCAAGAAGACTTGAGTTTGGTTCCTAGAACTCACATTAACAGTAATTTATTTTTTAAAAAGGTAAGATGTGGTCATGTGTATTTGTAACTCAGCCATTGCTTTAATGGAATCACACCCACACATTAAAAAACAGAAACATACATAGACACACAAACAAATGCATGTACACACTATAATTTTTTAATGTGGAAACAATACTGTCACCTCAATAATATAAATAATATAACTATGCTTAAATACTATAATTATTTTTCACATGATTTCATATTATGAAAATGAGATCTATTAAAATAGCAATGTCAGCTTGATATAGATTAGGGCCATAAATGAAGGCCTATTAGTTCTTTAATTTTAAAGGCAGTATGAAAATCACATGCAAATAGAATTAGGTGATAAATATTCAGGGTAAGACATGTTGAAAGTTACACCTAATTAATTCGGAATGAGTCAGAGCTGATAAGTGGTGAGTCAATAAATAAGCTTGAAAGTACACAGTTCTAGGATGAGAAAAACCATTTAGAAATTAAACAAAGCTTTGTTGCTACTTTTGTCTTGTTTTGTTTTTTAGTTTTCTGTCTCCCAGAACACATCAATGTTTAGTTATAAAGGATGCCAGTGTATCAAAATCGGCTGTACCACTCAAGCAAATGAGGGCTACTCTTCTGTTTTTCTTGTTGTTTATGGGATGTTTAAAAAAGCAGCATTGCAACATTCAGGGATTGAAGAAAGAGGTAAGAGAAAGGGGCTTTTGATATAAAATATGTTGACAGTTTCCAGTGCACACTGTATCTTCCAGACGAGAATCACTATACTTTTATAATGAATTAGAGAAAATAGCAGCATAGCAAGAGTGTATAAGTTTCCCCAGCTACTGAGTATTTTGTGTTGAAAAACATCGCTTCATGCCATCTGTTGTTATGAAGATCTTAATAAAACTGCAGCACACATAAAACCAGGCTGATGTTCTATTTGAAAACAAGCTAGACGGCACCAAACCATTTGCATATTCAATAGAGAGCACAAATGTAAGTTTTGGCATTTTCTCTCAACTGTATGGTTCTTAAGAAATAAAACATTCCTTAAACTTTATAGCCTGAACTGTTAAATAAAGCTGTGCTCATTTTACTGTATATTAATACCGTAATGATCATTTCAGCAACTTTCTAGTTTTTTAAAAAAAATTTTGAAGAATTACTTCCTAGATGGTTTTTACACTACAAAATTAAATAAATGTGTTGTCTACAAAACTGCTATCACTGTAGCTAATGAAATAAAATGCGCCATTTGTTGGGTTAGTACACATTTCATTTTTAAAATATAGTACAAGAGATACAGTCTTCTCAAATGTGAACATACCCCAACATTAAAATAAGCATGAAAAAATATTGCAGTGAAGCAAATTTTATATGCTATTTTTCCAAAGCTATTTGATCAGATTTGATGTGGCCATAAAGATTAATTGGTTGCATCTGAATGTTCAATAGTACTTCAAGTCATAACAAAATTCAAGCAGCAAATACTCATTTCAAACAGAAATAACAGTGTCAGAATTTATGCAAACATTACTAGAAAAAAACAGCCAAGTTAAACTGAAGTTTTAACTTAGTTATTCAATTTATAACTTATGTAAAATACACTTTAAATTTCAGAAGAGTTTCAAAGTATCATGGTACTTCAAAACTAGCTTTAGTAAAAAAAAATAGCACTTTGAATTATGATGGTATCCAAATATATTTCATGAATCTGAAAACCAATGAGCCACTGGTTTTAAACATTTCCATGAAAACTGGATAAAACATTTATCACAATGATATTCCTTTATCTACAAATATCTATGTCTTTATTAGAACACAGCAGACAAAATGCTTTTGTTTATTGAAACAACAGTTTTACCAGGTTAAGTTGTAGGAGAATGTTAAGTTCAAAGGGTTTATAAAGATTATCTCTCTCTTTTTTGATGATAATTATTTTTCTTCTGTATTGGGTTTTTATTTATTTTATATACCAATTACAGTTTTTCCTCTATCCTATCTACCTGTTCCCCTCTCCAACCTTCTGTTTACCCACTCATCCACTAGTCAATTCTGAAGTGGGCAGGCCTCCCCTGGGTGACAGAAAAGCATGGGCATGGCATATCAAGTTTAGGAAAGAACAAGCTGCCCTCCCTCCATCAAGGATGTGCTAGGCTTCCCAATATGTATGTATGTATGTATGTATGTGTGGTATATGTGCGTGTGTTTGTGTGTGTGTGTGTGTGTGTGTTTGTATTTGTTGTATACATATTTGTATCCATTTTCCAATTTGGTGTAGGTATAGGCTAGATATCAACCTTAATTATCTTCCTCAATCAGCATTCCAGATTTTTTATCTTTATAGTTTATCTTTGCAAATTTTACAGATGTATACAAAATATCTTCATCTACTATACCCCTTTTAATCTCTTCTTCCAATGCCCTCCCACCAAGAATAGCAATAATTTGAATAAAAAGTTTAAGTATTTTCATGTTTAGGATTTTAACTTATTTTTCAAATAATTAGCTAATTCTATATAAATATTTTATTCACTTTTTATGCTATTTGTACCACTTATTAAAGTGAATATCAAATTAGAAACTTTTCAAGTGTCATTTGATACGGATCCTGTATTTCAAAATTGTGTTTATGCCACAATAAAGGTGAAAGCACACTTGTAATTAGTATTAAAGCTATACTGATGTTAGTAGTTTTCATCCTCAACTGAACAATATCTATGAAAAACTTTCTATTTTGTACTAACTTTTTAGGAAATATCAATAACCGGTTTTCAGTGTCAGAAGTGATGAGATTAGAGCTGGACCTTCCGTATAACTGACCATTAGTAATTGGTCAATGTGAAGCATAGACTTTATCTTTTCTACCATCTCACAGTAAGTTACAAATATGAAATAAAACATAATAATAGTCACTGAACTAATAAATATTAGAAATATTTTATTAATAACAACCGATGACAAAATGATACTATCAAAATAGATATAAGCAGAGTTCATTGAGAGAGTATGGTAACTGTAAGTGTTATTAGAATTTTCACCATTCTTATTGTATACAATGTGTAAGAATATAGGAAGAAAAGAAAAAAAAATGTATATATCCAATTTCATTTGTAATTAATTATTCCAGGGCCTCCAATTTTAACAACATAAAACATTTATCACAATGCTATTTTCTTTCCTACTGGATGTCTTTATTTATTTTTCTTTCTAGCTGGACTTAAAACCTTGAGGCCATGATCTGAATTATGTAGACATATAAATATTACCTGAACTAAAACAATTAGTAAAACAATTTGAGAGTACAATTACCATAGGCAATGCAGATTATGTTTGAAACCTCCCAAATGAAGGCAAATGCTTGGATGATATCTATATAGAGCATATGAGTCATTAGGGCAGTATTACTGGTAAGCTCACTGGCTAAGTATTATTCTATTTTCATCATGTATAACTTGTTCTAAAAATGAAGGGGAACTGTTGAAAACAAAGGATATTTCAAACTATCTTCATATGACTATCTAATATTTTTTATCTACTTAAGTGATTTTCATCTGGAAAGGAGGAAGAGAGTGAAATTTTCAAAGTTTTAATTGAATACAAAGAAAAGATTAGTGCAAAATGGAATAGCAAAAACAATGAAAAAAACACACTTCCACACCAGTTTATAATATTTCTTCATAGCTACTTGATAGCAGCATTACATTTGCTATGTGCCTTATTTGCTAGCTGTAAGTAAAGCACTCTAGCAAATTTAGATGCATTTCTTCAAGGAACATTTCAACCAAGGTAGTAATAGCCGTTATAGTTACAATATAATGTGCAAATAATTTTAAATGTTAGTTAAAACATTATGAGAAACACCAAAGGTAATAGTAACCACATAAATAATTTAAGTGATCAAAACATATTAATCTGAGAATTAGGTAATCAGAGCTATGGGGTAGCAATTCCTTCACTTCATTAAGCTTAAAATATGTTACATTTGTTGTTCAGTGAATGACACTTTGTGAATTTAAAGGAAACTTTCTGAGTAAAGGTTTTAAAGGAAACATGGCAGAGAAGGATAAGAAATATCTAATACAGGCCTACTTTCCAGTCCTGCAAAATGGTTTAGTGGGTGTAGACCTTTTGCCCTGCAAGACATCCTGATTTCAACTTCATGACTCACATAGTGAAAATAAGGAGACCAAATTCACGCAATTTATCCTATGGCACTCTCATGTACCCCTACACTTGTACATATACTCACAAATTTAATTGAAAAAATATAAAGCCTAAAGCCTAAGATAAAAGCCAAATTAAAACACTCTGATATAGTTTTAAGAGATGAGTTAGGCACTATATCACAGAGAGAAACACATAGGCATCACAAACTAGTTCATATATATTATTTTGTTGAAAAGAGTTAAATAGTGATTTTTTTCACAGTAAGTTTTTATCCATCTATACATTCACTTATTTGGTCAATACTGTTCCTAGGTGCTCTAAGACTAAGATCATCAGTGTTATAATACAGCACTGATGTCAACAGGAATAACTTGATAACTTTAAGGATCTTAGCAAGGTAGAAAAACATTGCAGGAAGTGCCTTAGGCACCAAGATAACTTGGTACAGTATAGGATGAAGTCAAAGTTTACTTTAGAGAGGGTCAGAATTTGTAGGAAGCCATCTTAAGTTTTTTTTCAGGGTTATTTTCTTAACACCAATCTTCCAGGAAAGTGTGTGTGTGTGTGTGTGTGTGTGTGTGTGTGTGTGTGTGTGTGTGTGTGTGTGTGTGTGTGTGTGCATTTCTAGTAATTATTGCTGTGAAGTAACAAACTTTTAATTCCTGGATCAATTGTTTTTTTAAATGTTTATTATAAACAGGTAAAAGATAAAAGCCCCCCCCCCAAGATCTAGAGATTATCTTAACCCTGCAGCACTATAGCCATGGCCAGGGCTAATAATCCAAGGGTGAAATTCCATTCCTAATAACTACACTACAAATGAATTGCGCTCTCTCTCTCTCTCTCTCTCTCTCTCTCTCTCTCTCTCTCTCTCTCTCTCTCTCTCTCTCTCTCTCTCTCTCTCCTCCTCTCCAATTGCCTTCCCTTCTTTCCTCCCATTAATCTCTGGATTGGTATTACCATAAAGATCATTCTTTTTATTATTCTTTTATGAAATGACTATGATATATAATGTAACTACAATATGTAGACAAACCCTTAGGAAGATATGTTGTCAAATCAATAAGATTTCAGTTGAGAGAAACAAAAAAGACAAAACCCTGTGAACTTTGTTTTCTGTTTTTCGCTTTTACGAATTATACTTGCAAGTTTTGTGATTAAAAGTTTGTTTAAACTGGGGACTCCAGTTTTCTTATTTACAAATGTTTTTATTTATTGTTTTATTGGGCTATAAATATTTACTCAGATGCTATGAACTTTCAGTGCTTATATCTTAAAATCTTGAATCTAATAACAATATTTTTTTTTGTTTTGTTTTGTTTTATCTTTTGAGCTTTTATTGTTGTTTTCTGGGTTTTTTTTGTTTGTTTGTTTGTTTGTTTGTTTTTATTTTTATTTTGAGCTAGCCATGCCAATTGGCCAAACTCCCAATCTTTGGCCTCTGAATTTGACCACAAGACATTGGAAAGTGATAAAATATACCAAAGTACTCCTATTTTTCACCTGTTTCCAATGTCTCTGAGATGAAAGAGTCTTTTTCATGAAGTCTTCTCAGATTGACTACAAGAATGAGACAGAAAGCCATTGGATGTCTGAACTTTGATTGAAGATTCATTTAATTATATCACTTATTTCAATTTATTCTCTGCTCTTGAGCTCTCATTGGTTGTTTGGTTAACAGTTTGGATGTGCTCCCTTGTTCATCCAGACATGCCTCTCATTTAATCCTTGATACTGTCAACACTTCTGAGAAAGGTAGGTGAGGACAGAAAATGTGTATTATACTCATATTATACAGCAAAAGTCTCATGAAGAAAATAACTTTCTAAATGACAGTTGTGATGAATCCAAGGAAAACAATTGCATAAACGCTATATTACTTGTAAAAATGACAAATAAGACATGCTGGATTTCACATTAAAACACTGAAAAAATTGGATACTGATAAAATATGACCAATTTTATCATCTCAAGACAAGATACATCATCTTGTGTGAACATTATCCAACTTCTAACACACTAAAAGAATCCAATATTTAATAATATTTTCAATGGAGAGGCCTATTTTATAATGTAAAGAGGATGAGAATAGGTCATAGGAAAGCTTGCATTCTTTGAGGGTGCTTTTAGAATCTCAGCAGTGCATATCAATGTATATATACACTTAGTTACACTTGTTTTAATGTCACTGTAAATTCTGACTATTTAACAAAATACAGTTTGTGAGCATCATTTACCCTTAGCTATAGCTTTGTTTATTGTCTTTATTTTACTTGAATAATAGTTCTTATTATGTTCTAAGCTCCTTAAAAATGTTTATGATATTTCCATTTCTCTCAAAGGTTGGTGCTCATTTCTCATGCTTAAAAGTTCTTAAAGAAGAGATGAAGTGATCAGCTACTTATAAATTTCAGTAGTAAAGTAAATGATCCTATAAATGTGCATTTCAAGAAAATCCCTTATAAGATTCCAGAAATAGAGGAATTTTTCCTTCTTTGGATGCTACCTATATAATACTTTGTGATTACTCTGTAATTTTGAACTATTGAAATTTATCTAGACAAGGTCAACACAATATGAATGAATCTTTTACATTTAAATTGAAGATTGTAGTCATAAGTGTACTACTGTATCCTTGTTTTCAACTTTAAAGTAATTTTATTCTATCAATTTTAAAAATATTCATTTTAAGAATTCTATTATAAACTGTAGCTTTAGTTGACATCCTTAAAAATATGTTTAAATTATTTCTCACATAAGCATTTTGGTTTACTGTAAAATGTACAAGATGGGGAAGGAACGTATTCAAAAATTTGAATGTATTATATAAATAATATGAATACACACAATTTTACCGTCTCCAGAGGTATATAGTGGGCAACACTGAAAAGGAATAAACAAGAAACTAGAAAAATTTAAAACCACAATGCACACTTCAAAATTTCTCAAAGACATAGTAATATTTTGTGAGATAGACTCAATTGCACTTAGAATTAGCAGGTGCAAAATGATTGTGTACTACCAAGTGGTTGCTAGACAGTGGCTGTATCTTATTAAAAATAAAATATCATTTTTAAAGAAAGTGAAAATTCACTGGGATGTGAGATATAATGTAAATGTGAAGGTTTTTCAGTGTAAATTCAATTTGTCTTAGGCTTGGGAGGGACAGACTAATTCAACCTCTTCAAAGAATCACCCAAGTCAAATTAGTCTTCCAAGAGACTGCTATTCAGGACTTTTATTTTGAGAAATTATAGGTCATTATATTTATCGCATGCTAATTGAATAAACATTCATGAAATATCACTGTGTAGGCTAAAGTATTAGATAATAATGATGATATATATTAACAAAGTGAATTCGTTCCAGTAATTTAAGACAGGTTCAATATCTATGTATTGGAAGTCATTGTACTAACAGACTTAAGAAAATCTATTAACATCTGATTAATAAATAAATGAAAGTCAGACATGGTATATACTCACAAGTGGACATTAGCTATTAAATAAATGATAACCATACTATAATCCACAGACCCTAAAATGCTAAGAAATGCAGAGGGTTTGCATGAATCTCCCTAGAAAGATGAAATAAAATAGATTTTCCAGGTTTACTGAGGGTCGATGAGGATGGGAACAGGAGACATCAGTCTAGGGAGGAGAGGGATAAAGGGAGAGAATACTGGGAGGGACAATGGAACGAGGGATATTTAGGGTTAGGTATGAAACCTGGTGCAGTGGAAACTTCCTGGAATCTGGGAGGATGATCCTATCTGTCCAGTACCCGTTACTCAGAGTCCTGGATGGAGCTTGAAGTAGCCATCTTCTGTAAACACACCTATCTCCTAAATTCTTTTATTAAAGTAAAAACACTGATAATCTTTTTTTCTAGCCTTCTGAAATAGCTTGCTATTTTTAGCTATATTCATCCTGCTACTGTGAAATGAAACACAAGAAATCCTTGACCATTTTTATGTCTTAGAAGTCATTGACATTAATTTTCCTATTCTCCACATTTTTTCATCTTTTCCATAGGCTCAAGTGACCAGCGTTCTACTCTTTAGTCTTAGATCTGTCCCTAGATCTCAAATATTAGTATGGTTTATCCCACCCAACCACCAATCCCATGAATCCATATTTTTCTCAAATTCACAGACATTTTAAAATTTGTTCTGACTGTGTCCCTGTTCATGAGCTGGCACCTTAGAGCGCATTCCCTATAGAGGAACACCCAGCCCAGCATTTACTTCTGTTTGGGTGAATTGGATGTGCCTAGATTGGATGTACCTAGCTGGGCTTGCCCACCTTGGGATTTCTTGCCCTTTTGGGGGAGAGAAGGGATGGGTAGATGGGGAGAGGCAATGCTGAGGGCTGACTGGGAGGGTTTGGGAAGGGGAGGGCAGGGGGAACAGGGGATACATTGATGGAGATGACATTTTTAATGAAAAAAATATATATATAAAGAAAACATAAAAAGTGAAAAAATTGTTCAAAGACATACACACAAAAATATATATAATTAAATTTATAAGTAAAACTGCTCAGTATGTATAATGTTACCTGTATATTTGTGAATTCAAAGATGAGCACTTGGTATTTGACATTGTAATTTTACATATTAATAATTTCAATTTCACAAAGTTTATAAAATAGACTATAGCACATAAGTACTATATTGTTTCAGATAAAGATAATGTAATTTTGAAAATATGGTGGCTAGTTGTTTCAGCCCATCCTATAGAAAAGAAGTTGTCAAGCGTTTCCTCAGTTAAAAAAGAAACAATATTATAGCAATAAAATCTAATAGTTGATTCTGGGTTAAACAGTATGAACAGTGCTCTGTTTACTTAGAGTAAGTATTACAGAACACTGACTATTCATTTTGATTCTTATGTTTACATGTATTATTTAAAATTTGCATTTAATGTATGTAATATATTTTATAGTCTATAGATATTGTCTTTGCTTCTTCTGTTGCTTCTGGTTTTTGACTATCCTTGAATCTACAGTGATCTACTAAATGTGAAATATCATGCATATCTTCAAATTTTCGTCTGTTGAATTTTTTGAAACATAAAATGTCCAATAAGCATTCCATTACCTTTTTTATTTGAGAAAGATTTTATTTCTAAAGAAATTATAGAATGGCTATAGAAAATATAAACAGTATTTTGCAAATATAAGTAAACCTATGTATTTGATTCACTCTTCTAGTCACTTGATTAATTTTCATTGAGAATTTACTAGACACCAGACTTGGTTTTAGAGATTGTCTACATATTACAAAACAATATTACTGACTCACATGAATTAGTCACATATGCCATTTCTAATTGAATTTGTACATAAAAATACAATTTGTATGTGACACAATTTTTGTTCTTCTATGACAATTGCTTGACTATAATGAAAATATTTCCTAATATATTTTGCTGAATGTGGTTCAAATTAAAACAAATGTATTCACCTTAATTTGTAGTAAGGCAAGTTCTAATATTTCACCACTGATATAGAATAAGTAAAAAGTACATCAGACTTTATCATTTCTTAAAAGTTAAATTACAAGTTGAATGATCTATATAGCAATAAATGCATTTACTAATATTATTTTTATTCAATAGATATTTAAGTGATGCTCAGACAACAATGAAATACAGTTTATTTTCATTTTTTCTCTTCAGAGCATGAGACTTGCAGACAATCAATTAAGGCCAGGAAAACCATCACTTAGCAAAGTAGGATCAAAATCAACCAGATGCTTGGTGGGATTATATTATTCTAAAATACTCTTTGCTGAGTAGTTTAGAAAAGCAGATGGCAAAGTGCACTCACCAAATTTTGAGAGTTTTATCATTAAAGTTTGCTGTCGTGAATTAAATTGTTTTACTTCCTCAAATGGCAAGGGATTATCTGACATCTGTGAGGTATAACATACCATACCATGCATAATTATATTCACTTTTTTATTCAGTCAATTAATGCTTACTGAGAAGTTGATAGATACCAAATTTGGTCCTGGGTCTGACTGTACATTAATGATCAACATAACTTACAAAGTGGACAACATGAATGAGTATTTTATGCATCTTAATTATATGCATCAGACAATCACAAGTGAAATAATTAAACTTTGGATCATTTGCTTTCTAAAATAGATTTTTTTTTCTTTTTGGAATGAGAGCTGAAAAACTTAAGACACAAGGGAAATAACTAGATTAGGGATAAGGTAAGACTTTCCTAGCGATGATACTAAATTTGGATTTGAGCCATGACAATGAGATGGTTTTAGTCGTAGTAAAAATAAAATGTTATAGATGAAATCAACATTTATTTAGGGAGAGTGAGCTCAGTTAACAAAGCTTTGTATATTTAATGAAGTCAAAAAAGTGGAGCGGGAGATAAAAATTTTCTTTGCTTACACAAAATATTGGAAAGATTCAAGGCAGATGGGATTCAAGTACTGAAAGGGGGATGTGATGCGGCCCTTTACCCATTACCAAAAATTTATCTAGGATTGACATCTTTTGGCAAAAAAGCTAATTAGTTTCCTCCAGTGGAGGTTTACAGAATGTAATGAACACATATCGAAGTAGGTTACACTCCCAAAAGTAGTTGACCAACACAAAATGAACATAATAGAATCTTTCTAGACATTTTGTCTAATGTTATTATTTATTTGTAGGGAAAGACATATTTTAAAAAATTCTTATTAGTCTTTTGCATAAATATTGCTTCCTTTTGATTGTTTTGTGACAATTCATTTTATGTTTTTTTTTGGGGGGGTAATTGATGTTTCTTTGTTTTTAATAATGAGAAAGTTAAAGGTTATAAATGTTGTGGGTAGGGAGGTAGGGAGGACCTGGAAGGAGTTTGGGGAGGGGAAGTGCATAATAAGCATATGCTGCATAATTTTTCAATTAAACTTTCATAGATGAATACCAAAACATGAAACAAATGTTTGAAAAGTTGCAACATGTGTTTATGATATTATATTATGTGCCTTTATGATATAATTAATTAAAAATTTTTAAAGGCTAAATTTCCAGGTGAGTATATATTATTAATTTTGTTACATTCTACTGAGCTATTATTTTACCTTTTTGTATTCTTTTATCACAGAATACATATGAGCTATGTAGTGTTTACTTTATAATAAATAATACAATTAATATTTATATTTTATCTTTATATTTTATTTTTATAATAGTATTAGCTTTCTTTTACTTTATATTGATTAATTTTACCTGACAATTTCATAAACACATGCAAAAACTGTATTCATTTCTCTCCTCTCCTCCCACTTTCCTTTCATTCTCCTGAACCCATCCACTCCTATCAACTCCTCACCATCCCAAACAGTATATTACCCAGATTCATGCTTTTATATTTATTTTGTGAACTATTTAATTTAATTAGGGGTATCTGTGTGACCATTGTATTTGAACTATGATATTGGGCTTATTGGGTACACAACCCTCTGAATTTATTACAAACTGTATTATATCTTTATTATTAGTTTTACTTCAAAGACCTATTTCACATATAATGCCAAAAAATCTTTTTGTTTTTAACCAAATTAAGACAAGCTATATCCTTAAATTTTTAAGTTGATATAATCTAATATTATTAATAAGAACTTTCATTTTATTTACTGTTTTTTTAATTCTTTATTTAAAGCTGTATATTTTTGGAAAATGTGATTCATTCCCTTATTATTCTCACCAGATCCAAGATTAAACCACAGAGCTATCAGGTAGGTGACAAATCACAATCAGTGGCAGCCTTTGAATTAGTAGCAAGCATTTGCTATTCATATTATCTGCTTAAAGAAGTCATGTTTCATTTGGCATAATGAATAATTTTTGACTACAGTTAAAAAGAAAGTATCAAGGTTTGGGACCACAGATAACACTTAAGATTTTCACTATTAAAATGAGTATCAGATATATTTCTGATGTATTTGCTTCTGCTAATCAGAGGATGTGTTGTCCAACAAACAGTAATTGCTCTGTGCAGCCTTGAGTTGCCCTGCCGCAGCTGTGTCCTTTCAGGGATTTCCTACACCTGTCCTCTCTTTGTGAGAGGATTGTGACTGGTGTGTAGATGAGATGAATGCATATAAATATGCAGACAGGAGTTTCATCTTTTCCTGTTCTGTGGATGAATTCTTTTGTACAGAGAAGAATTGACTAATCTTTCTCATATGTGTTTTAAAGCAATGATTCTACAAATCAATCTAAACCTATTCATATTTTTTCTTGCCAAGACAGAATATTCCTATTACTATTAGGAAAATACATCCAAGACTAATATATTGTTATTTGTTTGCAGTGTGAGAGAGAAGGGGGCAGGAATATAGGAAAAATAGAAATCAGGGCTTGCATTAACTGACCTACTTTTGCATTTTTAAATATGCAAATATCATTGAGATGATTGAATAACTTTGAATATGACTCAAAAAGTACATATCAGAGGAGAATTCAATGTGAAAGCAGAATTAAATCAATATTAACAAAATGATAACTATGAAAATACGCCATGGTTTATAAGGGAAACAAAATTCTCAGAATTACTATGACTGTTAACAATTCTGAGCTGGAAATATAGTTAAATAGAATGTATTTTTCAGGATCAAATGCTAGGTATACTGCATTAAAAAGATGTAATATATGATTATGAACATATATGATAAATGAACATTCTGATGGAAAAATACGTACTCAGTGTAAAATATAATAAAAGACAATAATAGCTATAGTTTTCAGGTTTTCATTAACCCTACCTGAAAAGAAACTGATTTTGTAAGTAGAGAAGTAGAATAAAAATGTAAGAATTGCTGCCATATTTGAAAAAAGGGCTCAAAAATTAACACTCTACATAGCATATTCTATGATTAACATTGTAGTTTATGAAATTTAATTTTTTAATGAATATGTTAAAGAATCTTTCACTTGTTTTTTCTTGAATATATTTTTGATAGCAGTAATATAAATCATTAATCATTTATGCATATATGCTGCTGCCATTCAGTTAGCAGATTGAAAGAAAGACATCCCACTGCATATTTGCCTTTTATTTCTTCTTTTAAAAGCCTAGTAAGATTTTATTTTTGGCCTAAACCATGTTAGTTTTTTCACTTATGCATAAAATTTTTGTCTTTTATGAAAGAATTCTCAGATCCCAACAGGGGATATATGACTCAATGTCAGATAAATCTGCATCCCTGGGAAACAGCAGAGTAGCACCAACTCTCCTTGGAAACTGTACAAATGAGTTTGACTATTTATCTCCTATAGCAATCATCACATGTAATGGAAAGAAATCATATACTATTTCTCCAAAGAATAAGGTTAATAAAAATTCGTGGCTCCTTAGGAATTTATTTTGTTCTGCTATCAAAAAATTATAGAGAGCTGTACTATAACCCACAAAATTGAAAACTGATACCTTAAGATAGCATTATATTTTTAAAAAGTGTATCATTACATTTCAATGGCAATGATTTGTATTTTGTTAGTACAGTTCTATGGAAAGAATGACCAATAAAATTACCATTTACTAAAATATTAACAATAATAATAACTTGAAATAAGACAGTAATATAAATTTGACATTATTCATTTTTCTGCACATTGAAGTACATGTAAGTGCTATTTTTTCTTATTACTACAAAGTATTTTGTTTTATAAAATTAGCATAATAGAAGAGCATGAGGATATAATTATGTTTTATGTCATTTAACTACCTCTGGTCGAATATAGTTAGTATCATTAATATGAGTTGAATATTCATTGTGTTCCATAGAGAAGAATTTTATTCCAGTTATTATTTGTGCACTTACTAGCAAATTAAGTAAAAAGACAATAAAACATTCAAGGAAAAATATCTATTTAGCTCTAAATTTATCTCCTAATAGTGATGATTTGTCCTTCAACATCTATCTCAGATTTTTTTTTATTTATGGTGACATTAAACAAATTTTTTAACAGAATTATTTTTCTTTACAATTTTAACCAGGATGAAATATTGGATATTTTGTCAAGATTAACATAAGGAAAACTAAAATATAATCTTGCCATCAGTACATTTATTTTCATGACCATAGGGTTGTCCTTTGCTTTATTTCATGATCTGAATGCAAATAGGCAGATTGTATTATTCTTCCATTCAACCCCATCATCTATTATTTACCAGGCCAAACCTAGTCGTCCATGGCTATGAATATCTTTCTCCCAAATATTTCCAGCTGCTGTTCATGGACATGATCATCCTTTGTCCATGTCTGAGCTTTTCTCACCTCTCATTTCCTATTGTCCCTCTTTTTCAAAGTTGCCAAAGTGAACTTCAGTTCTTAAAATAGTGCACTCTGTAATATTTCATGAGACAGTTGCACAGAACATCTATGAGAAATTCCAGGGTGATTCTTTATAGTATATTTGTGACTAAAAACACAGGAAGGAAGGGAGGACGGAGGGAGAAGAGAGAAAAGGAGGAAGGAAAAGCAATGCCTCAGCATCTCCCTGCAGCCTTGCAATCATGTTATCTCCTCTTTCCCTTTGGCCTGTTCTCTGTCTAGTCTTCTTGTTTCCATCCTTCTCACCTTTCTTCTTTCTTCATGCCCTTCCTCTATTGTTACCCTTCAATACAAACCAATGTTTGCTTGTTTGTTTGTTTTAATGATCATAGCTAGAATAAATCATTAGTATTCATATGCCCTTTGATTATTTGGTTCTTGTCAAAGATACATAGCCTTGAACAAATACTCATATCTCATAATCTCTCTTTCTTTGAAATCAAATGGATCTATTATGACAAGTATATCGAGGTTGTTCCCAGTTTAAATAATGAAAAATATGAGTATTTGTCATCCCAATGAGTACATGGTAGATGTAAGAAAATAGCCCTTACACTTTTGTCATTGTCCTTATGAGATATTCAAGACCAATTTTTATACAGTTACTTTTCTGTTTTCTTAGTATCTTATTATCTTCATTTCACTTTGACAAAGTAGGAGGGAGAATTCGTGTTTAGTTATTATGGCTAAAAATTTATCTTTGTTCTATTGAAATGATTATATTTTATTTAGTGATATATTTATTTACTTCTTCACTGAAAATGCATGGGTAAATATATATCACTTAAATGCATCACTTTAAATAAATTACATGCCAGCATTTATGAGGCATACAAAAATTAAAATGGCCATTCTGATTTCATCAAATTAAATATATTTTCATATTTGAATAAACATCCAAAACAAGATGAAATGTGAGCCTAGAAAAGATTTTATTCTTGCTCTAATAGATCATTTAGACATCTGTAATCAGTACATTTCTCTCAAAATCAGTAGATAATCAGATGACATAAAATAATCTTTATTTTTATTTCAAAAGACTAAATTGTTGGACTATTAAATACCTTTAAAACCTACATATTGTTATAAAGTTAAATCTTAATAAAAGTTTAAAAATTCCAAGCATCAGAGTTATAAAATTTACTTAATTTCTTTATTATTTGAGAATTTTATAATAAAATTGATCTCTGAACTTATATGAGAGATTAAGGCATAAAAAATATTTTAAAAAATATTTTCTGCTTTGTGAAAAAAATTTAACTTTGATAAAATGTAAGTGTAATCATGTATATTTGAAAGACCTCACTTGTAGTGATATCAGTCAGACTTATGATCCTTTGTAACAAATAAGAAATCATAGAATTCCTCAGATCAAATAGTTATACTTTTCCTATTATAATTATAAACTTTCAAGTAGCCATTTTAGCATAACTATATACTAATATGTATAAATGACTGTTCAATTCATGCCCCATGATGAATTCCATGAAACCAAGTCTTAATCGAGTAAGAAATTTTGTGAACAATTCTAATTTAATTGATTTGTCTGTATCAGGATATAGTCTTTCATTTTTATAGTTGTCTCTACATTAATATTGCTACAAATTATTCCAGTGATTGTGTGGTCAAAGTGTGTATTGTGAGGGATAGTAGCTTTATTGTATGCAGCATAATTATGGAAAATCACAGTGAAGCTTATTGTCTGTCTATGACTGAAAAGACAAATTAAAAAATAGAGAACAATGTGCTTCCTTTGGCTGGAGCATCCTTGAATTTCCATTTCCTAGAGTTGTATTTCTCTGATGACTGATTGGGAAAGCTTGTCATTTCAGTGATTCCCTGAAGACTGTCCTGAGTTACAGCATCAAACAGGGGGTAGCAATTACTGAAGCAGAGTGCATTGTAAGAAAGACCCTGATGAGGTCTTTCAAAAACTCTCATGGGCATAGATTTTATATGGAGTTGATTAGCATGGCTCTCACTCAGCTCCCTGGCTTCCACTCAGATCACCAAGGATTATACCCTGAATCGTGACACTGAATTTGAAATGCTCATCACTATGAACTACAGAGGAAGGCTGCCCCACAGCATGTTTTTAATTTCACCCTATCTTCTTCAAAATGTGAAGCCACCTTAATGCCATATATACTATTGCATTGTTTCAAATTTGATTACAAAAAGATTGTTATAAAATATATTAAATTGAAAAAAGTTATTTCAATCACTACTTCAAAATTTTTCAAATAAGGTCAGTCTTTTGATCATTCTGGTGCTGACATTCACCCATGAGACAAACAGATAATAACAATGTGAGTGGAAATTTTTCAATGATTAAAATAAGATTTTAGAAAGTTTATTTCACCATTCTTGGGCTCTAATACATGGCAAAAGTACAGATTTAAATCAACCATGCACAGTTGATTCTTTTCCAGTTTCCTTTCTTATCATGAGCATTGGAATGATCATTGATGTGCACATGTCAAGAAACAAAGCTGAGTAATTGAAATTATCCCTCTAATCAGAAACAATAAAATTACAGTGAGACACAAACACTGCCATGCAATGTGAGGTGCTTGAAAGAAGAGTTCACAGCTCCCAATGAGAGATGGAACTCAAAGGCAGAAGTCCCTCTGAAGACAAGAAAGCAACTATCAAAATATACACTATAGAACAGAAGAGCCTAGGATAAGAAATCAAGGAGGGAAAAGAGACATATAAAAGATGACATAAGAAACAATGAAAAGGGAGTAGGAATTATATATAACAAACCACAGAAAATCCAGTATAAACGTCAGAAAGTTGATCATATGCTTATATCATATGTAATGAGTAAAAATATTTTGAAGAGGAGACTGTTAATAGCTTCATAACAAAGCGTAGACATAATAGCTGTGGTAGATCTCTCTTTAAAAAACAGTACAAACAGGAGGAGAGGCTTTTAAATGCTGAGGAAACTGAATACTATCACACAGGATTCTGAAGGAGAATAATGAGATTAGGAAACATACCATCCTAAGAAATCCTGAAAAAATGAAAATAGCAATGAGAAAAAAAATAAATGTAAACCCATTTATTTTATTTTTTTTAATTTTATGTATTAACCACAGTTTCTCAACCCTCCTCTATTTCTGTTCCGTCATTGAGTCTTAAGGTAGATTGATTATCAATTATCTCAATTATCTGAGAGAACTTCATATTGATTTGCAAAGTGAACCATCCTAAGAAATCCTGAAAAAATGAAAATAGCAATGAGAAAAAAAATAAATGTAAACCCATTTATTTTATTTTTTTTAATTTTATGTATTAACCACAGTTTCTCAACCCTCCTCTATTTCTGTTCCGTCATTGAGTCTTAAGGTAGATTGATTATCAATTATCTCAATTATCTGAGAGAACTTCATACTGATTTGCAAAGTGACTGTGTGAGTTTGCACTCCTGCCATCAATGGAGGAGTGTTCCCCTTGCTCCACCTCCTCTCCAATGTAAGCTGTCATCAGTGTTTTTGATTTTAGGCATTCTTATAGGTGTAGATAAGGTCTTATCTTAGAGTCATTTTTATTTGAATCTTCCTGAAAACTAAGGATGTAGAACAATTCTTTAAGTGTATTTTGCCCATTTAAATTTTACTGTTGAAAATTGTTCATTTAAATGTGTATCCCATTTTAATTTGGATTATTTAGTATTTTGATGTCTAGTTTCTTAAGTGTTTTATAAATTTTGAAGATCTGGCCTCTGTCAGATGTAAGACTGATGAAGATATCTTACTATATTGTAGGTTGCTTTTTTGTCTTAGTGACAGTATTCTTTGCTCTCAGTTTTGGGAGGTCCTGTTTATGAATTGTCGATCTTTGAGCTTTTGCTATTGATGTTATATTCAGAAAGTAGTCTGCTGTGCCAATGTGTTCAAGGTAGTTCCTGCTTTCTCTTCTACTAGGTTCAGTGTAACTGTATTTTTGTTGAACCTTTGATCCACTTGGACTTGAGTTTTGTGCAGGGTGATAGATATGAATCTATTCGCCTTCTTCTACATGCCAACATCCTGTTATAATCGCTCATTTGTTGTAGATGGTTCCTTTATTCCATTTTACAATTTTGGCTTCTCTGTCAAAAGTCAGCTGTTCTTCAGTGTGTGGGTTTTGTCATGTCTTCCATTGATTCATATATCTTTTTTATGCCAATATCAACCTGTATTTATTACTATAGGTCTATAGTAAAGCTTGAAGTTAGAGGTGGTGACATCTCCATAAGTTTCTTTGTTGTACAGTATTATATTTAACTATTCTATGATTTGTTTTGTTTTGTTTTTCTTATGAAGTGATTGTTTTTTCAAGGTCTGTGAAGACTTGTATTGGGATTTTGGTGAGGGTTGCATTGAATCTGTAGATTGCTCTTTGTAAAATTTCCATTTTTACTATGTTAACCCTACGTGTCCATGAACATGAAATTTTTTTTTCATTTTTAAATATCCTCTTTAGTTTCTTTGTTCAAAGACTTAAAGGTCTTGTCATATAAATATTTCACTTGTTTGGTTAGATTTCACGCAAGATATTTTACATTATTGGTGACTATGATAAAGGATGCTGTTTCTCTGATATTCTCAGCCTTGTTTATCATTTGCAATATGCTGTCACATTGTTGAAGTTGGTTATCAGCTGTAGGAGTTCCCTGGTAAATTTTTGGGGGTCTTTTATGTAAATAATCATATAATCTGCAAATAGTAAAAATTTGACTTCTTCTCTTTCAATTTGTATTGACTTGATCTATTGTTATCTTCTTTTTCTAGAAAGAGTTTCGAATACTGCATTATATTGAAAACATATGGAAAGAGTCAACAGCCTTGTCTTGTTCCTGATTTTAGTAGGTTTTAATCATGTTGAGTCAATCTCCATTTAATTTGATGTTGGCTGTAAGCTTGATAAATATTGCTTTTATGTTTAGATATGTTTCTTAAATCCCTTATCTCTTCAAGGCCTTTATTTATCATGAAGGAGTTTTGTAATCTTTCAAGGGTTTTTTGTTTGTTTGGTTGTTTTTTTGTTTGTTTGTTTTTTTTTTTTTTTAGAATCTAAAGAAATAATCTTTTTTTTTCATCTTGTCTATATATTGGATTATATTGATGGATTTTTTTTATGTTGAAGTATTCTCACATCTCTGGAATGAAGCTTATTTGATCACGGTGATTATATTTTTTAAAATCTGTTCTTAGATTATGTATTATGGAATATTTTTGTATCAGTATTCATGATTAAGTAGAATTAAGTAGAATAAAAAGGAAAATTTTACTATCTTTTAAGGTGACATAAATATCTATGTAGTAAGTCTTAATGAATCTACAAAAATAAATTCCTCTTTCAATAAATTAAAGCTTGATTGTAGGGAAAAGTTTGCTATAAAAATTTTGCATTAATTTTCAATTGGGATTAGAAATTCAGCTACCATGTCATTTGTTATTTAAAAAATAGTTACATATAGCTATGACATTTAAGATTTAAGTGCAAAAAATAAGCTTTTCTTCAGAAAAATAAAGTTCTAAATGAACTAAGTGATATTTCAAGTAAGCATATCTCTCTACAACTTATTATTCATTTAATTATTTCTTCAGGAAGTCAGTTCTTCCAAATTTGATCTGTGTTATTGATCACTTATTTTGCTGTCAATAATATTCCAAAATATCATCAAGATATCAAAGAGATTGCTGTTTTTAAATTTGTTTCATCATAATGTTTTTATTATTTGCGAATTCTATACAATGCACCCTGAACTTACTTGCATTCTATTCCTTCCATATCAAGCCTACCACCATCCCTCCCCCTAAAAAAAAGGTAAGCAAAAAAATATCACAATAGAAAAAGAACACTATGTCAAATTTGTGTTTCTTATATACTCACTAGATCCTGGTCAAATTTCTAGTAATAAGCTCCTTCAAGAATACCGAATCTTTGTCCACCTACTCTGAATCAACCTTAAAGAGCAGTTCACAGCTGAAATGTACTTCAGCCCCTTTCCCACAAATTTTAAGGTCAGTATGGAATTTTATGGGTGAGAGGGATAATTTTACACATAGCCGTCAGTGTTTTTCGTTCTCATTTATGAGTCTGCAGACATTGATGCCACTGCAAAAAATGCCTCCCTGCCCACAGGAGCCAGCAATAGCATGGGCCATGGGATCATGGATATCACATGATCTCTGATGGCAGCAATGATCATGTGCCCCAATATGAGTTTCCAGCAGCAATATGGATCACAGAAAACATGATTTCATACTTCAGTGAAGACCTATGGACCAGTGGAGGCTGGAGCCTCCCAACAGCTGAAGGACTATCTCTTCTAGACAGTGACATTCTTTTTTGTCCACTTTTCCTTGCTCTCATACCTGTCATACTGTATATTAATTTTAAGAGGAAAAAGATTTACAATTTCCACATAACAATAAATAGAGATAGTCATTTTTTCAAAATTGACATTGCCTGATCCCTGTGTATAGTAAAAAGCTAGGCTGTAAAGAGAGTATTTATACTTAAGAACAAATGCAACCCTTGACCTTCTGAACAAATTAGGAGAAATGTATGTAACCTGTTAGTATCTTCACCTGCTCAAAGTCAAAGGAGACAAAATAGTTCAATGTGTTAAAAATGGTTTCTTTTTAAGTTGTGGAAAATTGTACAAATACATACCAGCAAAAAAGCAAGAGAAGGACATTCCACATTTTACAAAGGTTCAATTTGGAGAATTTGAAGTCTACATACAAAACTTAAAAGTTTCTTACTGTTATCATGAGAAAAAATTCTTGGTTTGACTTCAGTTTTACAAATTTTTTTAACTTAAGTAAGATCTGTGAAAGTAAAGATATATAATTATTTTGGCTTTGATGAAATTAATAAGCTTTAGAGACTATCTTTAAGGTAATAAGTAAAGAAGACACGCTGAAGAAAATATTATTATAAGATGTTATACATTGAAACACTTGTTGTAATGTGGTTTTCTGGTCTCAGGCAGCCAGAGGTCCAGACTTACAGACAGACCATCAGCCCCAGACGTCTTAGCCGCCCACTGCTGCTCTGGCCCCAAAACTGACTCAGATGCTTATATAAAGTTCATGCTGCTTGGCCTATGTATGGCTCAGCCACATTGCTAGCCCCTAGCTAGCTCTTACATCTTAAATCAACCCATTTCTGTTAATCTATCCTGGCACATGGCCTGTGGCTCATCTATCTTCCTTTCATGTTGCTCCTTTGGGCTTCTGGCTCAGTCTGCCTCTGACTCCACCCTTCTCCTACCTATGCTCTGATTTCTTCTCCTACTTTTACTATGGTGCCTGTCACGGGCCAAAACAGCTCCTTTACGTGAAGATTGATACTCACAGCATACAGAAAGACATTCCCACATCAAACACTCTTGTAAAAAACAGAAACACTATGTGGACTCTGAAATAACAAAACAAAATAAATGAAAACCAAATAAAGATCTAGCTGAAAAATACTTCAAAAACAATATGCATATGTATATAAGCTTAGAAAAGTATAACATCATTGTTACATGAATGAATGAGACTCAGGGATAGATCTCTGAAGAAGTTGGAGATACTAGAGGGAATAAACACCACAGTCAAATCTTACCCAGCTGTCTTCTAGCTTCCTCAGCCTCTATTCCCTTGGAATGCTTCCCTCTGGGTTTCAATCCTGTCTTAAGTACTCTTTCAGTAATTAAGGCATGGCCCTACCACACCTGCTTGGGAACCTAGAATTCCTTCTATAATCTGAAGTGACCTTGACTCAGTTGGGATTAAGGGTGTAGGTCACCACTCCCAGGATACTCCCTGTGCTGGGATTAAAGGTTTGAATCACCACTCTGATTTTCCTAGACTGACTGTGGTTAGAGCTCTGGGACTTCTGGAGCTTTTACTAACCCCCCACATAGACTGTGGGTAGATTCCCTCTGATATCTACAAAACTTCTGAAACTTTATTAAATCTCCACACATCATATTTCACTGAAAAATTACAAAATCAGAATGATCGTGAGTATATACATAAGCTTCTACCACTGAGCCTTGAACTACTCAGTAGGAGAAAAAAATTATTATCCATATGGTTGGAGAGGTTTTGAGATGATTGCATAAGCTGGTTAGTGTTTGTATCTGTAACAGGTAATTAAGTTATGATAGAATTGTTTAGCATATGAATATGTCCATCTTGTTCTGGGCAATATCCAAATTTCCTAATTCCCTCTCTGTAAGTTTCACCTCCTGTTGGTTTTTGCAGCTTCATAAATTGCTCACTAATCCCTTAGAACATAAACAAGAACGCACATATACATATTTAAAATCAAAGACATATTAATGAAATGCCACTAAAGTATTTGAAATCTTCAAATTTTATAATATTGCTAATTTCTAGAGTTGGTAATTGCAAGACCAATGGGATGTGTTTGTAGCTGGAAAAAGAAAGTATGTTGTAAGACTTAGGAAGTTCCTCAAACATATTAGGCTTTTCAACTCTTTTCTTTCTTCTCCTTGAGTTTTTTAAAATATGTGTACAATGTATCTTACTCATATTCAACACCAAAACGCTCAGTAGGCCCAACAAATTTGACTCTTTTTTTTCCTTCTTCATGAACACCTGTTAAACCAAGTGAAGCTGAAGCTGAATAAATATATAAAGATGCTGAAGATTTTGTCACGAGTTTATATAATCATTAACACTAGCTAAGAGGCAGGCATGTCTAAAATTGCTACACCTTTCAAAAGAAACCAACCTTACTCAGCTAAGCTTTTTAATAATGAAGCTACTATGGAACCCTTGATTTTGTATGTATTCCTTTGAGCTGTACTGTTATAACTGGCTCCAGTACATTTTAATTTTTTCCTTTATTCCATCATGTTCATAAATTGGATTTTTATAGTATATACTTGCTTTCAATTATTAATTAAGTTATTAATTGAAAAGTTAATATTTATATTTCTATCAATAACTACATAACATAGTATTCTATTGTACAATTTATATATCACAAAATTATGAATCTCAGTCAGCAAGTACAGTCATATAAGAACATTATATATTTTTATATTTAGTAATCTGATACTAGACTTCTGTTCTCTGCAAAATACTTCTCAAGGTATGAAAATATAGTGTATAATCAATTTGTTTTTCTTGTGGTAGGTTATTAAGGTAAAGACTTTTATGTGAGACTCTTTTAATGCCAGGTTATTAAGTAGGCTTTGTATGAACATTTCTGTTCTTTAAGGAAGTTTGGTAAAGAGATCTGGTCTTGGCTATATAGTATCTTTATCTTTGAAAGCATAGATTTGTCTGGATAAAAAGCAGTATGAGGACCTCTCAGCACTCAAAAATAAATAAATAAACCAAATATCACTCATTTTTGGCCATAAAACAGTTAGTAATAAGGATGAACTTCTTGCCCAGAATTCACAAAATATTAAGATCTTGAGAAACCTGAAAAGTGTTGAAGTTTGGTTTCATTTCATGGAGTAAATCATATATACACGATGATATTGATGGGTTATTCAAACAAGTTTTGTGCAACTATGACATCTTAGAGGCTGATCATCACTGTAGATCTAAGGCTTTGTAGTTGACTTAGTGCTTATCTGTCTTCATTTGTTGCATGTGGCTTACCTGCTAGTACTTGTAGTACTGTTAACACTATACTAATCAGTAAAGATGAAAGCATGAGCACAACTCCAACATTTTTATGAGTTTTGTAAACATAGGCTTCCACCATCAGGGCTTATGATCAGTCTATGGATAACAAACAATAACCTTCACAATTTACTGATTGGCACAAATAGTTGGATTTCCCCAGGATGAGGAAATACATTAGACATTTATCAGTGATCAAGGGTTGGGGAAATAGAACCAGATGCTCTAAATGGGAAGGTAAAGAAATAATGGTTGAGGGAGACAATATTAAGCAGGAAAAGTAGAGTCATTTGATTAGTTTTATAGAATTCTAACATAATAGAGCCACACACACACACACACACACACACACACACACACACACACACACACACACACACACACACACGAAGGAGATACAAATGAAATCACCAAATAGTAGGATAGGAGGAGTGTCAGTGAACATCTTATATCCCAAATAAAGACTACAGTTCTACTAATGGGTTATAAATAATTCAGTTTTGGACAAAAATATTCCATGATAACCCTAAACAACCCATTCTAACATACTCTTGATCTTCATTGTTATAACATTATTCCGGTTCATTATGACAACACTAACGGATCCAAAACAAAGTAATCTTCACATAAATATATACATACACATAAATTTTTATTGAATTTAAAGTCATGCAGTATTTTTTTTTGTTCTAGAAAGAGTTGTTCTCATTTTAGAAGAGGTAAAATCTTATAACACATCTGTCCTTCTGTTACAGGTCTGCCTGCAGTTGCATGACATTTGAAGTCCCATCAGTGTGATTTAAAATTAATTTGAATTCCAAAATGTCATTTTTCTTTTTAAAATAAACAGAGGTAGTTGATATTTATGTCACTGCTATGAACTTATAATTATCAAACATGTCTCCTTTTAATTAGAAAATTCATGGCAATTTAGTCTCTAATATAAGGAGACAGTGGAGTGGTGAGAACACTTCATGATTTGATATTAGAAAACACTCAACTTCTGAAGCTACTTTTCCTTTGGAGAATTCTTGGCAAGGCAGTGAATTTAAATTCTATTTTAATATTATCAAGAATCCACATTTTTCTTTGAGGATTTTTAAAGATGTCTTAAAAAAAAAAAAACAGTTCCTCAAAGTGTCTCATGTCTTGAGACAATTACTCCATTAAAGAAAATAGAAAAAGCACTCCTGCTGACTGCTCAATTTCCAAAAGCAGATACATCTAAATAAATGAATATGTCAAATGATTTTTCAGAGATTTTTATGTTTGATAATACTAACACCTTATATTAATTTATCCTCTGAAGATCAGTGTGAAGATTTATTTCATAGCTTTCTTTCTCTACTTTGCACTTCTGTTTCCCATCGTTGCAAGTGCCTTATGTACTGTGTATCTTATTACCATTCAAAGTAATCCAGAATCAGTTATTGCGAATACATCATATAATTTCAGGGTATCTTATGGTTTATTTGTTTCTTATTTCTGGGTCATAAAGTCCCTGAGCTCTGTATGCCCCTTTACCATTCAACAATTTTTCTCAGCTTCCAATAAGTGCAAATGAATAAAAAAAATAGCCTGGATAACAAACTAAACTACCAGATGTCCCCTTAGTGGGTAGACAAAACAAGCTCAATTATTTACATAAATCTCAATCTCTCTCTCTCTCTCTCTCTCTCTCTCTCTCTCTCTCTCTCTCTCTCTCTCTGTCTCTCTCTCTCTATTTCTCTCTCTCTCTCTCTCTCTCTCTCTCTCTCTCTCTGTGTGTGTGTGTGTGTGTGTGTGTGTGTGTGTGTGTGTGTGTGTGCGTGTGTGTCTCCCCCAAACATGTGCATGTACACATAAATATATACTGCTATGTCTAAGGGCTTCTAAAGAAATTTAAGTGTATTTATGATTGCCAGAAAAGAAAATATACATTGCCCAAGAATAATAATCTTACATTTTATAAAAATAATTTTCTTTTAGAACTACTGGATGCTTAATACAAATGTGTTTAAGACCCTACTATTCAGAACACATGTGTGTCATTTCTCAAAGAGTCTATCAGGTTGTTATAAAAATCTATCTCAAGTTTTTGGGGACATGAATTCTAACCAAGTTTGTTTCATTCAAGCCTAGGCTCCCTATATGCTACCAGTAACTGTGAATTACATTTTTAATGTGATACATGGAGAAAGTAGGATAAAGAGCATTTATACACATAAAGAGCACAGCACACAGAACACTAAAGAAATGTAGTAAGTCACAAGACAATATCTAGCAGTGATTTAGTGCTCAATATAAATGTTATATCATCATTAAGCAGGCTAACTTTGTAATTGCCTTTATGTTTTCATTTAATGAAAAATAGTTTATGGTTCTTTAATTTAAATATTCTGATATGAGAGGTACTGGGATGTTTTGGTAAAATGTTTGCAGAACAAACCTAATAAGCAACATTCGAACTCTGTCCTACTCTAAAAATTAATCTCTATTCTCTAGATTTTTAGTACACGATGTGTACCAGTCATCCGTACGTATTATACAGACAGAAACATAGAACTAACAAATAAAATGAAAATGCAAAAATAAAATGTACTCTAGATAAAATATCATTTCATCCTTTAAACTACTCTCTTATTTGCCATAATTATAAAGTCAATTATTTTTGTTTCTGCTAAAACAGTATCCAAAGTTGAACAGAAATATATGATAGTGGATAAATAGTATGTAATTAGAAACATATTATTTTATTATTGAGGCATCACTGTTCTCAGATTTTTCAATTATATATTCTAAATTTACTGGTCCTTAGAGTTAATTGAAAAAATTTTCAAAAATAATGAAATAGGTTCATAACCTAAAATTATATATTAATAAATATCAACTTATTTTACAGTAAGAAATTATGTTACTTTATTACTAGTTAAAAATTTCTAAAAATATTGCTCAAAATTAATGTTTGGATAGATTCATAAAATTATAGCAATATTCAATATCTTATAATGTCTCATGGAAGATGATGTGGAAGCCAGACAAGAGTCACACAGTGAACACACAATGAACAATATGAGAATCAGGCATAAACTCTGCTATGAACACTCAATATGCCTTTTCAAGACATGAGCTTGTAAAAGAATAGTCAATGTACATGCTGTCATGTGAGAGTACAAATTTAAATTAACTTGTCATTGGTACTAAAAGTACAGACTGATGAGTCAGATATTATGAGCTTTATTGTGACTACTCAATCAATGGATGACATGTCACATATACCTCATGCTATGGTAGCCATTTTCCATTATTAAACATGAAGGTTATTTCTCATTTCTGTTTCACTTCTATCTCTTGCTTTACCCTTATGGTTTACATTCCATTCTTTCATTGTCTTTATTCTCTCTGTGGTCTATGATGACACTTCCTCTTAAGAATAAAGCTTTTTCAGTTAAAAGAAAAACATCTTTCTATAAGATAACACCATCCAGGTATTAAATAAACTATTAATCTCAGAACTCAAGAGGTAAAGGTGAATCTCTGTGAGTTTAAGTCCAGCTTGGTTTAAATAGTTTCAGGACAGTCAGGGATACATAGACACTATACAAACATGCGCACACACACATATACACACACATACACACACTCAAACACACACAAATCTATATATGTACATAATACTAACAGATGTGTACATATCTATGTTCTCATGCACATACACATACAAATCTATGCATGTATGTATATTCACACAGATACATACATATATATGTTTTTATGCACATACACACAGATACATACACACTTGCATATATATGTATATATATATGGAAAATCAATGTTGCATAAAGGGTCATATTTTCTATTTTTTTACTAGTCGTAGATGTGATATAAGTGGTTTCCTATTGATGTGATCAAACACTCATCATATTGGGGAAATATAGCAGGTGGAGTCCGTGGGATAGCCAGAGTAAAGGTGAGACATTTTATCTACAACTGTAGCACAAGCCATCGAGAGTGATCTAGAAGTGACATAACGCTTTTTAAATCTTAGAGTCCCAGTCCTTGATGAAGGACTTCTTCCATCAAGATAACATCAACTAGATGCTCACAAACATCACTACCTATAGAATTCTGACTTTCAAATGCATGAGAGTATAAGGAATATTTCTCATTCAAACTGCCATATTACACATGTTGGTTTCTATAGTCTTGTGGCCATATCATCATGAACAGTGCCTTTGATATAGCTTAAACGTCTATAGGTATTCAGTATCAATAATATTTAAAGATCCAAATTGTCTTCAGAGACTCAAAAGAACACCTTAATTGTAAATTAATGTAAAATTAAGTATAAACATAAATATTTCCAACATAAAATAATATGTAGTTTTTGTTTTCTGCTCTTATAAAGACAACTTACAAGTGGATGAGTTTATTTTGGCTGACGATTTCAGAGTAATTGGTGACCATCAAGGGAAGAAGGGATGGCATCAAGAAGGCATGGAAACCACAGCAAGAGTCTGAGACCTCACAGTCTCAATCACAAGCAAAAACCCAGAGCACCAAATGCGAGAGTTGGGAGAATTTAAACTCTCAGAGTCACCTCAAGTGTCCTACCTCAGCAAGGCTGAACCTAAAAAGAAAGTCCCCAAACAAGACTACCCACTGGGTACTACATCATCAAACTGCTGAGCTTCTGGGGGATGTTCTCATTCAAAACACTTACAGATGTTAAGTGTATAATTTTAGAAAGTAAGAGTATTCCAAGTTGAAGATGTTCATTTTGTCAGATATGAAGCCTCATCTATTAAATATGAAAAGCATTAAAAATTTCCAGTGAATAATGTCATATTTTCTATAATATGAGAAAAAGACACAAGGAGAAATTGAATGTTAAAGTTATTTCTACTACATATACAAAATAAAATCCTAAAATGCTAGAGAATACTTAGGATCATAATGAAATCATAATTTAATATATTAATAAATATTAAAATGCTATTTATTATGCAATTTTATATATATTTGACAACACATGAAGCATTTAGGTTGGTTTTTATGTGTTTTAATTAAATGCTAAATGAGGTATAGATTTCTTTGTAATTAAATATAAATGCTAATTTATCTTTTAATTACAAGTTATCTCAGTTACCAGACAAGTTTAGCATTCTCTGATAAATAAATGGAAGCTTTTGTAAATATATTATTCTTTAATTAACTTGTAATAAAAATAATTTTTTTTCTCTTTAACGTGATTAAAATTGTGTCAGTAAACTATGCCTTTGAGAACTCTTTTGTGTATCATAGCAGGTATTTCTAATTAGATTTTTTTAAAAAAAAACTTGGAATTAAACATTGCCATGAATTTACCTGTCATAAATGAAGACAATAAAGACTATATCTATGAAAACAATAATAAATATGTCAAAGTTAAATGTTCTCTATTTTAAAAAAATATTTGAAAACATATACATTATTGTTACTGATTTAATTTGTCACCCTGGTGTTAATGTCACCTTTACATTATGTTCTTCAATAAAACAAATTTTGTTTTTTCCTTCAAAACATTTCTTTTCAAAAGATATTTGTTCTCCTTTTTTTCTGGAAAGTTTTTGATAAGATTTCAGCTTGTTCTTGAACTCACTTTGAAATACAGATTGGCTTTGGTTTTCAGGCCCTTCTGCCTTAGTCTTGAAGTTATAATGGAATTAAAATCCTCTGCAACTACGTACAGCTGTTGTTCCAAATTTTATCCTATAACATTTGTTTTATATGTTTATTATTTCAAAATATCTTGCATAAATATGAATGACAAAGTAAATTTTAAATATTAAAATAAAAACCTACTTGTTAATTTTTTATAATAAAAGAGAAATCAGTGGTGCATTACTAGAGATATTAAGATTTCTTTGCTGTGTGGAGGACTTCAGTTGTGTAGTATTGATCATAAAGAGAGACAAAAGTCACTTCTTCTTCTATAGTAAAATGTATGGCTTCTTAGTAGACCAGGCTGGCTCTGAATTCACAGAGATCTGTCTGCCTCTGTCTCCAGAGTGCTTGAATCAAAGTTGTATACCACCATGACCCTCCAAATTTAGGTCTTATTAAACTGTGATTTTCAACATCTATTAATTCAAAAGTTGAAAGACTTAAGAAAATTTTTTCACAAAATATCATAATTATATTTCTTCTCTCCCATCTCTTCTCCTCTAACAACCAAAATTTCTGTTATTTTCTCTCTTAAGACAAAATAAAAAGGAAGTATATACAACTAGAATCTCTTTATCTTTTTCTCTCTCACACACAGACACATACACGCACAGAGAGACATAAATACACAGTTCAAAAATATATAAATATAACTTACTGAGTCAACTTTGTTGATTGTGTGCACATAGTTTCAGAGCTATTTTCTCATCTCTAGGAAAGACTAATTCTTTCCCAGTAGTTGTTGATTACCTGTAGTTCCTTTTCAAAAAGAAGGACCTCCATGAGTTATACTTTCTTCCAAGTTAACATGATTTTTGATATTGGCAATGCTCTGATTTGTAGCCATATACTGAAAATACTGTTTAACAGCAAACTTCTCGGTATTCTGCCTCCTAATAATCCACCTGATACCCTGTCACTTTACATCTACTTTGTTTTTGCTTTTCAGGAGAGGTCTAATATCTCTGAATTGATTTACTTTTCCTTTTGTTGATATTGTAAATGAGATTAGTTCTTACAATTCTGTATTAGGTAATTATCTAGAATTGTCCAGAGAAACTGTGGATATTGTGTATTTATTTGTATCTTGAATATTTGCTGACTATGTTTGTTATGATGGCTCCTTAGTGATGTTTTTGGTGTTTTCTATAAAAACTGTGTGTTGTTCAGCCAGTCACATCTCTGTTCTCTTTTTCTCATATTGGAATGCTCTGGCTATTATCCTCAGGGTTGTATTGAAAATAAGTTACAAAAATGTCAATTCTCGGATTATTATAAAATTGTAGAAGGTGTCTTCGTTGTGTTAATGTACATCTTTCTTAATAGAACAAGTTTGCCGTTTTTATCAGGAAGGAACATTCGATTTGATCCAATGGTTCTGTTGCATTTATCTGAGTGAACTTATGCCTTACTTTATGTTGCTAATTTTCTGAACTGATTTATGACTGCCTCACTGATGGGAATACAGCTCCTGCTGCAGCCTTCTGAACTCCCTTTGCACAGATAATTTTCTCCCATTTCTTTTCTGTTAGCCTCTGGATAACCTTACTGGTGGGATCTGTCTTAAAAGCAACATCTTGCTGGATATTGTTCATCCTTATCCATTCAGTCACTGTGTGTTCCTTAATGGCTGGATTTTATCCCTCGATATTTAAGATAATTATCCACACATAAGACCTTTAATTGTTATTTGTTTTCCTGCTTTCTACTTATTCTTCAGTTACATTTTGTCTTGCTATAACATTTACAAATACATTCTTAATTGAACTGTTTAATGAGTTATTTTGATTTCTTACTTTTTATGAGTTTTATAATAATAGCTTTGATTCATTACAGAATTTATTATATTTTTATGATCAGAAAAAAATCTTTATAGATAGCTATTTTCATAAGACAACAATTTAACATTGGTTTTAAACACAAAATAATAAGCAGTAAAATGAAAGATGAAACATATTAACAAAAGTTCTTTTCTTTTCCGTTTATTTCTTCCTCTACCTTGGATGACCCAGTGTCTAGAACCAGGCTATAGAGTTGCTATTATGGTCCTAGATACTAGGTAAAAAAATCACTAGCCTGTGCCTGGGATGACAGAGCTAAGCTCACAGCGAAAGGTAACTGGAGTCTGTTTAGATACTAAGACAAGGATTAAGGGGAAATAATATCTTTCTTCCTAATGTTTTGATTCTTGTCTATATTTATTATGTGTTTGTATAACTTAAGAGTTTTACATATTTTCTCATGGTGTTATTTTATTAAATGAATACCTGGCCAAAATTCTGATTCTTTGGGGGAAAGGATGACTAAGTAGGGAATTTTACTCAAAATATGCTCATTTCCTTGATACTTGTTTAAATGAGTAGTATGGATGCAACTATTTATCCTCGAGAAATTTTCTATAATTGTCTAGTGAAATTAGATTGTTATGTAATATATTCCTGAAGAAATTATATAATATATATATATATATATATATATATATATATATATATATATATATATAATGTTGTTTTAATGTGAGATGGGATTAAAAGAGAAAGTTTAAAACAGAATTGTCTATCACATTTAGCTTTACAATAAACATGAGAGACAAGATGTATTTACACTTTAAACTCTCTCATTATATATATATGTATATATATCCAATTTACTTATTTCAAAAATATTGTGGTTTTTGATGGAGCAGTATGCTAAAAAACCCTAGATTAATGTAAAGAAGGCTTGTATTTTCTTTAATACCCCTTGACAAAATTTACTCATATAAATTATATGTATCCAGAAGCAAGAACATATGGTAAAATATTAGTCCATGAATGAGTTTAATGGTTGAAAATTTTGAATCTGATTAAGAACAAATCATTACCAAGTTCATAAGTGTTCTGTAGTGCTTTTGTAAATTGAACAGCTAAAGAAACATATCAGAGATATTACTAAATTATTAAAATTTAAATTAAGTGAGCATGGTTTTACTTAATTCGTACCAAAGACATTTTTTTCATAAAGGTCAGTAAAATGATAATAATTATTTTCTTCTTCTTAGAAAAAGAACTGAACCGTTTTCATACCAAACACTAAGACATATAATTTAACTTTCTGTTTTCCAATGCTCACATTTGTTTAATATTTCTTTTTGAGAAAATTATATAGAAAATCAGATATTATCATTTGTGTATATATTGCTTACAAAATTATATACTGTTACAACTAATATGATTATGCTTTTAAAAAACTATTCTATAGTAGTTTATCAGAAAATTCAAAAAGAAAGATGTAAGATCTGTTTCTCAGGGGAAAAACAAGACTAAAAATTTGATTCACGCTTTTTTTCACTCACAAAATAATAATTTGTAGCATCTTCTTAACAGATTTTCAAGATCATGTTACAAATGAATAAAAATTAAAAGGGCTACCACCCAAGGAAACTTAGTGAACATCAGAAATCCAGTCAAAAATATGTTTAACTTATTCCATAGGAAATGCATTAACATTGTGAACAATAGTGTTGAAATTCTTATGAATGTGTTTAAAAGAAAAACGTTAAGTTCTATTCTTGCAATTATCTTCACCATATAAATTATTCATATTTCTTACAATTTATATCAATAACAATTGATAATGCATGCTCACTATCGTGAGAGAAATGATTTTCTGTGCTTTTCAATTCATACTTGAAGATATTTACTTTTGATAGTGTATTATAACAAAGAAAATGTGATACATGTATATAAAGAATGTGTTTTTAATGTCTGTAAAATAACATTTTCCTTATGAATAAATTTATTTCCATTTTTTCTTATAAGAAATGCCCAAATCTTATTTATGTAATATTGTAAATGAATAAACCATTTCCAACTTCAGCACACCTTTTATAATGATTTATAATACCAATGTCAAAATAGTCAAAAGAAATATGCTTGTGCACTCAGAGAGTTTTACATCCCATCACATTATGTCCTTGTTTGTGTCTTGTTTCACGGTTGTGTTCTGCTACTACATTCATAAATCATACACTTATAGGACGTTTGCACGTGTCAATTGTTCCTCAGCCTTTCATTACTATTCATCAGACTCCTTCCTCATAGTCCAATAGTATCTCTTATATTACCCGTCTAACCCTATTCAGAAGCCTCCTGATTACTCGGTCTTCCACCTTGATTCAGATTCTTTAAGGGTGGCCTTGATAGTAGTTTTCACATGGACAACTAAGTATTATCTTGACTTGCTTTATGTCTAATGCTTAAAGAAAAAATGAATCTCTAATTCATTTTAATAAACTTTATAAAAATAACTTCTTTGTGATGATATATACTGATTATACTACACTTTACCAAATACATATATGAGAGAAAGTACACACTACAAATGTAAATATAAATAAGATAGGAAATAGTATTCTATTTGGGAAAAAATAATAAAGTATTACATGCATTGTGTTGTATAAATTATGAGAAATCTGCTATATGCACTGAACAGAAATGTATCATTAAAAAAAATCTCTGATATGTATCTTATAAGGAAAAATTCATTTTCTTTTACACAATGAGGAAATTCTCACATACCTGCCTGAAAGAGGTCTTTGAATTTTCTACCAATAGATAATATTTTGTCAAATGTAGTTATTTTTCATACATTGATGATGAAGAATTTCATCTACAAAACTATCTTATCCTTGTTAGAGTCATTTATCTCAGAGGGAGAAAGGAGGGAGGGTGAGAATGGATGGTCAGGAAACAGGGTATTATCGGTCATGTCCTGTTTCATTTCTTGACCCCTATTGACCAATTACGTGTTATGTAGTATGATCTTCCCTAATTAAACCTGGGTGTGTTTGAAGGGGTGTTTCTGCATTTTGCTTTAAGCCTGTTTTTGGGTTGTGATATTCTTTGCCTGGAAATAATATGATGGAAAATTTGAAGAAGACAAGTATTCTTTCAAATTTGTCCTTTGTCTTTTGTATCTGCCCAGTTTACATTATGATTGCCTATCTATTAAGACACAAATGTATTAGTTAATTGTTCCTCTCTCTATCTCTCTCTGTGTGTATGTATTAATTCAGATCTTCAAATAATAACAATAAATATTCCTAACTACTTCTTCACCATTCCTATTGTGTCCAAGCTTTACTACCTTTTAGTCCCCTAAGTATTAAAGTATAGTTGGGAATGTATCAACTTTTTTAGGTTAGATAACTTAATTTATTTACTGTAATTATTTATATGTGTGACAAAACATGATGGTTAATATCTTTCATCCATTCATCACTGAGTCACAGAAAATATTCAATGATTTATATTTTTTTGAGATATGATCTGGGACCTTTAACCATTGCTGATTCCTGTAATCCTTTTCCAGTTTAACATTGAAACATAGTTTAACAAAATCCCCCCTTTTTTTCTTGTCCATTTGCAGGTAATCTCTCTCTATGGAAAGGTACTTGTTAGATCCTCCAAAACTTACACATTTGTTATTACTAAGTTTGTGTTGTAAGAAAGTTACTCATTCGGTTAAACTTATATGACATTTTTATTGTTCTTGTCAAGGAGAGGAATATGGGATCAAATTATATCACATTGTACATTTAACTTTATATTGTATTCTAAAAATATTCGGGTATTTGATATTTCCCACATAATTTCTTCATTTGCAATAAATTAGGAAATATAAAAAATATGCATACACAGTTTTTAGAGTCAAATATATAATGTTTTCATGTCCAAACTTTAACTTAAAGTTAAAATTAGAGTATTGATGTGACTATTCAAACTTATTTTTAGTTTACTGTGTCACCAACAAGATGGCATCAACTAGCTTAATAGTGATAAAAGATAAAATTAGAGTAACCATCCATTGTTTTCTCTCATTTCCGGGTAAGTATGTAGATAAGTAAAAAGAATTAAAGATAGTTAAGTTACAGCTTGATTCATCACAATCTTCTCATGAGTAACCAAGGTCCCTCCCAATAGTTTGCTGTCCCTTTCATTGTCCTAAGGACTCACTTCTCTTTCTCCTCCTATTCTACATAGATCACCAAAGAGCTAAATACTGCATGTAACAGAGTAATTTCAATGAAGGAGAGCTTTCTACCCTTCAAAATGAAATTCTTCTCTCTCATTGGATTGTCTCTTCCTACCTTAGTAGAAGAGAAGGTGCCTTGTCTCACTGTGACTCGATATACCATGGCTCACTGATATCCATGGGAGACCCATCTGTATATGCAGAGAAACAGGAATACATGGGGTGGCCTAAAGTGTGAGGGAGTAACTGGGAAGAGAGGAGGGAGAATATTTGATTGGGATATAAAAACAAAATGAAAATAAACAATAGCAAACAAAAATAGAAATGAAATTAATACATTACAAAACATTCATAACAGTATCGCCACATAAGGTGAGTGACCAAACGTATCACTTAAAGCCATACCAAGAGGGTCTTTCACTGAGATCAGCTGGAGTATATCCTCTTACTCCCATGCCTTCTCCCTTCCTTCCTCTCCTCCTCCTCTGTTTTTCTGAGATCAAACTTGCTCTGTGAATGCTAGGCAAGTCTCCTACCGGAGAGCCACACCTCCAATGCCTAGCCATCTTCCTGTCAGTTTCTCAAATGGTAAACTCAGTCTGATTCTATTCAGTTTACTCTTCTCCCCATGCCCTATATATTCTATCATAAACAGTCATTGCTGGTCTCTTGTCTCTTTAATGATGTTTGCTTTTTCTTTTTCTGTGAGGTTACTAAATTATCAGAAAGCTCTTAACTAAAATAACTGGAATTAGATAAAGGGGGGGGGCTCCAGAAACTCCAGGGTATTTTTTAAAAAATAGAACTTACAAATATCGTCATTGGTTGAAGGCTAGTGTTCATAAAGGAATTGGTATGCGTATTGGACTTTCCATGCGAAAAGGATGCTGTGCTCTGAAGTGTGATGGACTGGTCAAAAGAGCACTTCAGGCACATGCTTTTAGTTCAATACAATACTTGAGAAAACTTGTATAATTAGAGTTTTAAATGTCAAAAGGTGTTTAAAATGCATAGGAAATGTTCATGTTTCCAGCCTCCATTTAAAGTTCCATGTTTTGAAAAAAACCAAAGTCATTCAAAGTGTTTGTTATCAGGTTGTATATCCCGAGGCTACTGTGTACAGGAGCTGGATTTTATTACTGTAGATTCTTGGAAATTTCACTGTGACTCAACGTCTTTTGTTACATAGCTGAAGTATATTGTTTGTGGTATATTTTATATACAAGGGTGCCTTGTGTTTACAGTGTAATATAGCATACAAGATCAATTATAGCTTAACATTAAATGTACTATGAAGAAACACTATTTTCTTAAATTCTTTAAAGAGAGATAAGCAGATATATTCTTATTTTGATGACATATAATAACTTCTTCACTAAATATATGAATTACTTAAATGTTTAAGCTTGTATTGTTAAAAAAAAGATAGTATAATTCCTATAAAAATCTTCTAACTTAATTTATTTTTGAGAATTTCATATGTGCATATAACATTTTTGAATAAACAAAGTGTTCATCCCCTTTATTACAATTCCTCCACTTTTCTCTATCACAATTTTCTCCCAATCAAATGAACTCTAACCTTTTAAAATGGACAGCAAATAAGTTCACTTGCAGAGTCTGTATGTACATGCATGCAAAACTGTCAGCTGGAACATAGTAGGCTTTCAGGGGCCATATTCCTTAGAAATCTTACTCTTCCTCCCCAGCAATCATCTAATGCCAAAAATACTCTCAGCTATTAGTAGAACTCATGACACCATCCCCATTGCTGCTGGGAATTTGTCCTGATCTTATGCACAGTCACTGAAAGTATCTGCTTATGTATGCGGTGGCCCTGACAGGCAGCACAAAGTTCTTTCTTGCAGGAGTGCATTCCCTCTGGCTCTGAAAAGCTTACTGAGTCCTCTTCCATGATGATCCCTGAGACCCTTATGGTAGGAGCTTTGGTTAAAACTCCTCATTAAAAGGTGCCCACTCCATAGTATCTAATTTTCTGCATCTTGAACAGTTGTTGATTCTATATTAATTTCTATATACTACAAAAAGAAGCTTCTCTGATAAAGTATGAGATAAGCATTCATCTATGGGCACAAACATAAGAAGCTAGAGGATAGTCTAATACTATGAGTACTAAGCAAAAGCATAGTATAAGGTTTTCACCTACGGCCAATGACCTAGAGAGTCACCAGTTTTTGGCTCAGTTAACAGTATCAGCCATACGTTCTTACTTACAGATCAGGCTTTCCAGAAAGTGATTGTGTATTCCAACAGTATTTTTGCTACTTCTATACCAATAGGCATAACTTTTCAGACCAATCATTACTGTAACAGCGGAATAAGATTATTAATTACAGAAACAGCAAAACACGCTAGTGGGAACTCACCACCTTTAGACTTACAGCTGCAGAGCCTGCATGGGAATGAACCAGGAATTGTGCATATGGGAGGTAGTTCTTTAGCTTCATCTCTTTAAGAGGCCCCTGGAAGTGGGATCAGGATTTATCCCTGGTGCCTGAGTTGGCTTTTGGGAGCCCATTACCTATGGAGGAACACCTTGCATAGACTTGATGTATGGAGAGGAGCAGTTTAAATCTGCCTCAGCTGAATATACCAGGCTTTGCTGACTCCATGGGAGGCCTTACTTTCTCAGAGGAGGGATGAAGGTGTGTCTGGATTAAAAGCCTAGTGGGGAGTCAAGGGATAAGAGGGGGATCTGGGGTTGGAATGTAAAATGAGTTTTAAAAATCTTTAATAATAACAATAATAATAATAATAATAATAATAATAATAATAATAATAATAATAATAATAATAGTTACTTTTCTCCTACTGTAGGGTCAATAAAAAGTTTTCATAGTAGGTTTCCCCATGGTGTCATCTAAGCTCCCTGGAGTTAGTTATCTCTCCCCATCCTCTTTAATCTATATTACCCTTCTATCTTCTACCCATTTACTCTCTCCTGTTCCATTATTCTCCTTTACCCATTCATACCACCTGGCATCTTTTCCCTTCAAGAAAACTCGCACTAATGGCCATTTCATACATTTATGGATGTTTAGAACAGTTTTAATGCACAAATATTCAAAGTTTTGAATCTAGCATCCATATATGAGACAGAGCATTCTGCATTTAACATTAAAGTTCTTAGTTACTACATGATGGGTATTTTCAGCCCCATTAACTTGCATAACTTTATAATTTAACTTTTTTACACCTGAATAGGATTTCATTGATTATGCATTTTACATATTCACTATCAATTTGCAGATATCTCAGGCCTTTCTATTTTCTGGTTATTAATAAATAGATGTATGTAGTTACCTCTATTCATAGCTGCTATCTTTTTTGAAGATGGGAAAAAGAAATCAGCCTAGATGTCTATCAATAGATAATGGACTAGGAAATAAAGCAACCAATTTTTAACACTAAGTCTTTTTGGTGTTTATGGGACATATGTATTTATTCTTTTGAGAACTTTTTTAGCACAATGCTTCAATTTATAATCTCATTGATGTCTTCGTGTTGTTTAGATTTTTTTGGCAATTTTATGTTTTTAAAATATTCAGTATTAAGTACACAATGAAAATTTACTTCTAAATTATAAAAGAAGTAAATCATACGTGTAATTATGTTTAGTTTTGAATTTGCTCCTCTAAAGACCAAAAGTTAAAATTTAAACAAGATATAACTGAACCTCCCTAAGAAAAATGACTGAAGCTTGATCATTAAAGGATATCTACTATTATTCTCTCATCCAGGACTCCAAGTTGTTACTGAACTTTGTGTGTTCAGTTTATTTCCTTACTGAGAAGAAGTGATTAAGAATTCTGCTGAGCTGTGATGCAGTTATCTGAGGATAAAGAAGGGAAGAGATTAGGGATTATAAATATCTAATAATACTAAACTACTTCATAATTAACTCTGTGAGACCACAAAATAAAATCACAATATTAGAGCAAACAAAAGGCCACACTGTGGAAGAGGCTTTTTAAAAGTAAGCTTTTCCTGAGGATAGATTAATTTCATTCTTTTTATGCTGTGATATTATTGTTTGTTCATGTATTGCTTATATTAACTTTCAGTTGATTTTTCTAATTTAATCACAATAAAATTTGTTAGTGTGATTTTGGAATCTAGCAAATAACATTTTAAATAAATATTTACATTTTATGCTGTTATCTACTAGCTTAATCTTTCCAGTATTCATAATGTTTTTAGGTTATATATGATATTTTTAATTATAATATAGAGCAGACAAACAAGTTACCAAGCACTTTTTTTTATCAATAAAAAAATCTATGTGTTATAAATAGCTTAGACAGAGCTGTTCTGATTTAACAATTGAGCATAATGAGTTAATTAATAAATATTTTCAATAAATTTTATGTTTTATTGAAGTACCAAGTTAATAAATTTGTATAAAAGATGAGGATAATATTATTACTTGGTCCTAACAGTTTATTTTGGGAAGGGAGAGAGAAGGTGCAATGTCAAAGAAACAGACCTGGGACTTGTTTGAAAAGCACAGGACTAACTCTTGTATTCAGTAATAGAGGAAAGCCCTGATTGTGCCCAGCCAACAAGGCGCAATTGCCTAATGTGGTTGTGCAATTGCCCCTCATTAGCTGGGCACAATCACAGCTTATTACAGCATCTGTTGCTAAGCCCTCAGGCAGACTCCAAGTTGACTCATAAGGAAGTATGTCATGTGGATGCCTTCGCAACTGGTTTGAGCCAATTTCCTTGACCCTATGGCTCTGTCCTACTATATCATGCTATATAATCATTTTGAGCTTTAACTTAAATTTTATAAATATGATTAGGTTAAAAATATAAAACACATTGTTAAAGTGATATTTTATATTTGATGTTAATATTTTTAAATTTCTTTGTTTTTTTTTTATTCTATCAACAGAAAAGAAAGTTGTTCAATTATGGAGTATTAATACAACATCATATCTAATGTTTATTCACTCTCATTTTGCAATCAATTATAATATGTTAACTTGTTAGTTTTATTTAAAGGTTAATTTTATACAGTAATTGATATTCACATATATTAATAACTACAATATAGTTATAGCTAAACTTGAGAGTTTAATCACAACTGATACATCTGCAAAGCCATGTTTGATAGCCATTACAATAGTATTTATAATTTAGGCTTTAATATATAAACTGATAACTAATTTTACCCAACAGATGAAACCATCTTCCCATAAAATATATACTATATTCCAAAAATACTAAGAAGAATTCAGCCAAACACAAAGCTATTCAAAATTGTGGCTTTAAATTGATGTATGCTTAGAACATTCACATTTATTTTGTCCCAACAAAGCATTAATATTGCTGATAAACAGACATAAACTAAGTACTACTATAATATTTTTTCTTTCATAGTATCTTATTTCAGATTGTAAAACTTAAACAAGTTTTCTATCAATTTGTTCTATCAAATAGCCTCTCAACTAATTTAACTGTTTTGAAAATAACTACCTGCATGGATTAGATATATCTTCTATAAATCCTTTATATACGTACATAGATTTTAGCTTAAATTAATGTATTAATATATACCCAGCTCATATGTGGCAAATTCATTAAAAAGAAAATTTTGTTGGGAAACAAGGTAATAATGAAACATGTCTGGTAAACAAAGTATAAACTAAAGTGCTTCAGGCATTTAAAGAGTAAAGTCCAGACAAGGTCCAAATATGAATTTTCTAGCACAAAATATGGATGTCAAAAAATGTAGTCTAAATTCAACATTGCCCTTAGGATAGAACTAAATATTCAAATGTAGTGTTGGTTTGTGTTCTCTGTTTACCTACAGCCAAACAGATCATAGGGTTGGACGTGTATATATATATATTTAACTTCTTTTCAAAATCTTTTGTTTTCAGAGTAGGGAGCAAAATCTAGGTGGGTGATCAGGCATTTTAATGGCTTCTTAACTCAATTGGCAAGCAGATGTACACTTTGAAAATAAGCAAAATAATATCTAGAGACATTTCAATATGGTTAATCTTTTTAATTTTTTTTCAGAATTACAGGTCATTTCATTTTTTTTATTTGTTACTCATAAGTGCCTGGACATTTGTGGGTTTTTACCCCTCTCATCAGCTGTTCAGTTGGGGAGGAGGAAAGGAAACTGTGTCACTACAAACCAGACTCAGGAGACCAGGTGCAGATCCGATTTAAGTTACTGTTGAATGAATCCAAGTGGCATGTAACCCATGTTATGTGTATGTATTAAGGTTGGGGGGCAGTAGTTTTAGGCAGTGTGTTTGCAGACAAGGGGCAGGAAACCAGCAATACCCTGGACTTTAATGCCAAATTAGAAAGTCTATTTAGCTGGGATGTCCTTATCTAGAGTTCCAGTGACTTAAAACTACTCAAACAGCTGCAGAGGTGTTTGCCCTTCTCGTGTTTCCTGTCTTTTAGTAATGCCATCTGAACAGAGATTAATCCCTCAGCAATTATAAAATGAGTTGTAAATACTATTTGTGCTGGTAGTCTATGCACGAATGTATGTATGCATGTATAGGCTATACTTGAACCTGAAAATCTCCAATTCATGAATGAATGTCTTATAAATCATGGTTCACATCACTATAATTTTTTAAACATTTTTTAATTACATAATTTCTTCCCTTTACTCTCTCCAAACACTCTTATAACCCCTCCTTGCTCTCCTTCTTATTTATCACTTCTTTTTTGATCAAGTGTTATTGTAAATGTTTATGTATAAATATGTATGCATGTATATGTGTATGTGTTTGCAAATGTATATATTCCTAAAAATAAATTGTTGAGGTGATATAATGTTAATTATAGATTTTCAGTGCTGACCATTTTTCACTGGACAATCAATTATATGCTCTTTTCTGAGGAGTCTACCTCTCCTAGCTTCATGCAGATTCTTTTTATTATTTGTGTAGAATTGAGGTCTCTTGGATGACTGAGGACTTCCCTGTTCAAGTTTAATTAATATACATGCAAATACAAACATCTTATTTAACTTATTTCTGTCTATTCAACTTTTCACTCAATAGATGGAAAACAGCTCCAAGAGCAGACAAAAGAGTCAGAGACACTCCCACTTTCACAGTTAAGAATCCCACAAAATCACCAAGCTACACAACCATAGCATATATGCGTAGGACCAAGGTCAGGTCATGCAGGCTTCATGATTGTTGATTTAATCTTTGTGAGCCTCTCTGAGCCTTGAGGTTGGTTTTATGGACTGATGTCCTAGGACCTTCTGCTACCTTTTCTTCAGGGTTCCCTGAGCTCTGTATAATGTTTGGTTGTGAGTCTCTGCATCTGCTCCTATAGTTGTCGGATGAAGTCTCTCTGATATTCACCTAGATACCTATCTTTATCTCTCTCTCTCTCTCTCTCTCTCTCTCTGTGTGTGTGTGTGTGTGTGTGTGTGTGTGTGTGTTCTTTATGGTTCTATCTTAGGTCTCTGTGTTATCCAATTTTTGGTTCCTACCTCTGAAGGCAGTATCAGACATGGGATCCCTCTGGTGGTATAGACCTGAAGTTGAACCAGTAATTGGCCTATTCTATAAATTCTGAGCCACTATTTCCCTAGCCTATCTTGCAGGCAGGGAAACCTAAGTCAAAGGTTTGGTATTTGGGTTGTAGTGGGACTTACATTCTGTTACATTGTAAATAATTGTTGTGACTACTGGTTTAATAGAAATTCTGACTGGCTTAATGCAGACAGGAAGTGTAGGCAGGGCTACCAGACTAAGAAAACTCTGGGAACAAGAAGAGCAGAACAGAGATGCCAAATAGATGCCAGAGTGACATACACACCAGATACATACACACGCCTAAGTTAAAATGCTGCTCTAAAAAAACAAACCATACCAAAAAGTATGGCTAAACAAATAAAAATTATGAGTTTGTTTAAAAATTAAGAGTTAGAAATTTATATGCCTGGGTCATAGGTCAATCAGCATACAATTAATATAAGAGTCTGTATGTTTCTGCAAGACTGTGGGTCTGTGGGTCAGAACCTCAGGGCTAGGCCAAAAGGGCTGGGCCAAAGTGCCAGGCCATATACTACACTGGGTTGCTGTTCTAGTCACACCATTGGAAACCTTTCCTGTTTGCAGAAGATATCCAGTTCTGGCTGACACTATATGCCCCATTGAGAGGAGTCATATAGATTCTTCACAGAGTTTTCATCATAGATTCTAGAAAATTTCCACTTCTAGGTTTTCACAACACCTCCAAATGCACCCCTAATTCCAGTCCTCTCAAGACTCTACAGTAAACTTTTTTCATTTTTAATTTAAATTTTTATATTGCACATCAACCAACAGATTTCCCTTCTCTGCTTTCCTTCCATTCACTCTCAGCTCTCCCGTCAATATCACCCATTCCTCAGAGAGTTAAAGTCTCCCATGGGGACCATAAAATCCATTATATCAAGTAGCACCAGGACCAAGGCTCTACCCCCTGTATTAAGGCAGAGCAAGGTATTCCTCTCTATAGGCAGTGGGGTCCCCAAAGCCCATGTGCTAAGGATAGATCCTGGTCCTACTGCCAAAGGCCCCACAAATTGCCTAAGCCACATAAATGTCATCTACATTCAAAACTCCTATTTAAGTTTCATACACGTTCCCCAGCTGTCAGGTCAGAGTCAGTGAGCTCCCAACAATTTGAGTCAGCTGTCTATGTGGGTTTCCTCATCATTATCTTGACCACTTAGCTCATATATTTTCTCCATCTCTTCAACTGGACTGGGAGCTCGATCCTGTGCTTCTATCAGTTGCTAGATGAAAGTTTTATAATGACAATTAGGATGGTCATATATCCAATTACAGGAGAAGGCCTGTTCAGCAAAGGCATCCTCTACACTACTCTTTGGAATCTTAGATGGGGTCATCCTTGTGGATTCCTTGTTGTTCCCATAGAACCAGTTTTGTTTCTAGATGTAAAGTGACTTCCTCTATCAAGAAATCTATTTCATTGATCTCTCTCCCTTTCATTCCCTCCCCAACTCTAACAATCTCATTCTCTAAAGTTCTTTTTCTACTTATCTTTACTGCCCCCCATGCTCCCAATTTACTCATAAGAACTTATTATCTATTTCAACTTTCCAGGGGGATCCATGTATGTCTTTCTGAGGGTCTTCTTTGTTACCTAGCTTTTCTGGAGTTGTAGATTGTAGCCTGGTTATACTTTGCCTTATTTCTAATATCTACTTATGAGTGAGTACATATGGTGTTTGCCTTTCTGGGTTTGGGGTTGCCTCACTCATTTTTTTTTTAGTTCTATCCATTTGCTTGCAAATTTCAAGATATAAGTTTTTTTCTACTGATGCTTAATACTTTATTGTATAAATGCACCACATTTTTTTGAATCTATTCTTTGGTTGAAGGACATCTAAGTTGTTTCCAGATCCTGGCTGTTATGAATCGTGCTGCTATGAACATAGTTGAGTAAATATCCTATAGTATGAATGCACTTACTTTGGGTATTTTCCCAAAAGTAGTATTGTGAGGTCATGAGGTATATTTATTCCCAGTTTTCTGAGAAACTGCCATACTTTTTTTTCCCCAGAGCATCTGTACAAGTTTATATTTCCACCAGCAATAGTGTTCTGCTTACTCCAAATCCCCTTCAGATACCTATTATCAGTGGTTTATCTGTTTTAACCATTCTGACAGCTGTAAGATGGTATCTCAGAGTAGTTTTAATTTGCATTTTCCTGATGGCCAAGGATTTTGGCAGTTTTTTATGTGTCTTTTGACCATTTGAGGTTCTTCTGTTGATAATTCTTTGTTTAGATTTGTATTTAATTTTCAATTAGATTATTTGACATTTTGGTTCTAATTTCTTTAGAAAAATGAAAGCACATACAACAAATGGTTCTTGCATAACTGGATAGTGGCATGTAGAAGAATGCAGATAAATCCATATGTATCACCTTGCACAAAAGACAAGCATCAGTGGATCAAAGATCTCAACATAAATCCAGTTACAATGAATATGACAGAAGGGAAGGTGGGTAGTATCCTTGAAGGCATTGGTACAGGGGGGCTGCTTCCTTAATATACCACCATCACCACAGACACTGAGAGCAACAACTAATAAGTGGGACCTCTGAAACTGAGAAGCTTCTGTAAGGCAAAAAAAAAATGTCAAGAGAAAATGGCATACTAGAGAATAGGAAAAAGATCTTCACCAACCCTACATCTGAAAGAACTCCACATTTCTTGAGTAAAATAAACAAACATAGATCTAAGTTTATTAAAATGCATTGCCAATTTAGAGCACATCAAAAAGACACTCAGTTATCAGAATCAATACATTGAATGATTCAAATTGTTGACCCTAAAATTCTCTTTGTAGATACAATCCTATTTATTTTTCTGAGGAATGGAAAGGTTATTTGCTTAGACTAATTTAATCAAGTAGTTAATCATTAAATTGGTAAAGCTCATTCTTATCATTTAAAATTAGGAAGTTAATTAGAGACTTAATTATGCAATCTTCCTTTAATGTTGTGCTAACTAAATGGCATAGATTCTTAAAAGCTAAAATATTGAAAAAGCACATTTTGCAACATGCAGTTTCTCGGCAAAACTATTCTCCCTTAATTCATATTTTATTGATTCACATCTTGAAAAACATTTTAAATAAAAAGTCTATATATTCATAGTGACTTCATATTTTATAACAATTATTTAGACCACATAGGATCAAGACATTGATATTAGTGTTATGGTGATGTGTGGTTATATTTGAATTTTCTAGAATTGCTACCCATTGAAATTGATGCACAGGGCTTCACCTTTATAAAATCTTAAAATATAAGACATTACAAGATGAAGCCAATGGATGTAATATGGGATAAGAATCAATACCATATTTATGAAATATAGACATAATAAGAACTGGAAACAGCAAAAATTCTGTTCACTATTTATTGAAAATGACAAACATGCTATTTTAGGAAGAAAAAAGTGTTACTCATATGGAAAAAGCATAATACTAATTTTAACTACAATAGTAAAATAGGAGAAAATAGGGACTTGAATTTCACCTTCATTAATTAAAACACTTCGTCTATTTACTTGGTAAACTGTCTTCACAGTATGCAAATTATGAAATATGTCGCATCCAGTCAAACCAGGTGGATAGAAACACATAATTATGAATTTTCCATTTGTTTCATAATTACTTAAAGAAAACTTTTATTATAACATTATTAATTATGTATACATTTTTATTCTCTTCAAAGACATAAATATTTTGAATGATGAAAAAAAATGCATGACTGCTCCAGAGAATAAGTTTTAGAATAAATTCTGTGGCTAGATTGATAGACAGATAGACAGAGAGATAGATAAATATAGATATAGGTAGATATGTAGAATTACAAATAGAATAAATAGACATATGAAATATGAACAATTAATTAGGTAGTAATTTGAAAACTCTAATACTCTTAAAATTTGATTTTAGAATTCACCGCATGTCAAAATGAAACATATTCTATTGGTTTATTTGAAGGACATAAAGTTCCTTTATTCTTACTAAAAGATTTTTTCTGGTGAAATATTGTTTAACTTTGTATTACAGCTTTTGAACTCTAAAAATCAGGAGAATTTATTTTGTTTTAAGAATATGCAATTTATGGGCTATATTAAATTATTTTAATGTGTGTTATAGTCTAAAACAATTTAAATTACAGTGTAGATAATAATAAATTTCTGTGGTTGTTATATCAAATTATAACCATTTAAAATCACATAGAACATATAATTATATATTGAATTTGTTTTTTTTTGTTTCTTTAACTACCCTCATTTACATATCATTCTACATTTGTGTGATGCATTTTAAGCTCAATTATTTGATACAAATTTGGTGATGATTGTGATAGTGTAATAAGAAAATAATAAACATTCAGTACTTAAAATTTTATTTTATTGGCAAGAATAAATATGAAAGAACATGAATTGCTTCTGTTCTATCTCTCATTTTGAATATAAAAATAACTTTTAACATCATTAAATGATCAATTTACAATAATATATTTTTATTCAGACTTGTAAAAACAAATTTTTCTTCTGGTATAATATAACCACATATCCTCTTGATAAGCCAAAGAAAAGGGAAAAAAGACTGATAAGATGGCCTATTATTATGTCAGCAGTAATAAGAATTAATGGCAAGTTAAAAACCACTGAATACTATTATAAATATAATCATTAATATGCACAAAAATATTCCACATAATATGGATGATTTCTCCGTCTTTGTGTAATTTTATCTTACCTTAATTCTAAGCTTTTCTAATATTTCAACAAAATGACTAATTAAAATTTATTGTACATATAAATTTTATTCTGTATCTGTCTGTGTATGATGCATGTGTGTAGTTTTGAAATTGATGCTATGGTATCAGTTTTTGAGGATTTAAAAATAGTATTGTAAAATTATTTTCTTCTTTTAGCTATATGAATCTTCTTGATGAAAAATAAAGTTACTTTTACCTGCTCTGGCATATCACTGGGTACAACTAACCACAATAATGTTGAATCAGTCATTGAATAGTGAGTGAGTCCAATGCATCCTTTAATAATAGTGATATATTTAAACATCTGTTTGCAATGAGTAAATGAAATCATTTCTGAGCACTGAATAATTAGATAATTTGAATATTTAAAAATTAGAAATTAAATGTAAGTCCTCTGGAAGAATAGTCAATGATCTTCTTTACCGAGCAATCTCTCCAGGGCCATATGGCAGCTCAAACCTATCTGTAATTCTATGATTTGACATCCTCACATAGACATAAAGGCACAAAAAACACTAATACACATAAAAATTAAAAAAAACATTAAATATATATTTGTAATTATTTCTAATGTTATTCATGTATAGGATGTGGTGGGTTTTTTATTATTATCAAATTTCTCTCTGAGTCCTAACTCCCTGGTACCATCTATATGACTCTACCCTTCTCTTCCATATTCATGATCTTTTTAATTTAACTTTTGAGTCCAGTTGGTAATGGCAATATGTAAATAACTGAAGAGTCAACTATAGGTCCGTGGTTTACATACCTAAGGCCACTCCTTATAGACACAGATTAAAATAGTATTTTAAATAAAAGATATATATATAAAGATAAAATAAATTTTATATCAGTGCAGTTTTCCAGATTATTTGTAAAATTTTCAAACTGTTTTGGTAACAAAAATTTTCAGTAATATGTTTGAAATAGTTTTTAGTTCATTCAAGTAACTTTAGAGAGATTAAAATACTTATGACAAGAACTTTGAAAGATGCAAGATATTAATCAACATTAAATAACATAGCTTTAATATGGGGTAAGAACTGAAGTGGTGAATTTTGCTAGAATTAAGAATGCCTAGAAAATTACTAAATGCCTTTCAAGGCAAAGCTATGTAAATGGTTTCAAAAAAAGTTTATCATGACAGCTCTGATATAAGCAATTTGTTTAATCTCTTTATTGATTTTTAAATATGCTGACATTATTAGAAATGGTAAAAAGTATAAAATGTAGATTTTTTAAAAATTGTTATTGGGAGACAAAATACACATCTATCTATCTATCTATCTGTGTATGTATATATCCTTTTTTTCTCTATGCCCTCTTTTTACCTCCAGGTTGACCAAGAAGTAATTAGTTTTCTTTCAACATATGGTCTTGCCACCATGAGGTTCTTCACAAATATATGATACCTGGAAAATTATAGACACTCTGGAAACATGAGACATAATAAATGTTACTTTTAATGTAAAAGTTACTAGCACAATAACTATAGTGATTTTTTAAAACCATATTTAATGTTTGGTTCTATCATGATTTATCAATAAAGATGAGAATTGGCAGTTATTAATTTAATAGAAAATTAACTTTTAAACATGGTATAACAATTGTTTCAATTTGTAATATATTTTGTTTGCCTTGATCTTTACATCTATTATTGTAAATTACAGTCTTTATACTATTGAACAAATACAATAACTATCCTGAGGCTTGGGAATGTGTCTCGTCTCATAGAATGAGTATAACATAACATAAAATCAGCATAGAGGTAAATATTTAATTTTATCATTGTCTGCATTTAGACCATCATAAGACATATGAGAAACTGAAATTTATATTAAAAATTTAAAGAATTAACATAAAGTGTAAATATTATATTACACTTCTTTTATCTATTAATGAAATGTCAAGAGAAAAGAAAATAAAATAATTTATTATGTAGTCTTTAAGAATTCAGATATTGAACAAATAGAACAATCATTTCTCATCCTTAAAGTATGATCTTTTAACAAAAGATCTGCTTATATCAGGATTTTTTCTTTCAGTAGCAAAAATCTTTTCAAGGTATACTTAAAAGTATACATACTTTTAAGACATAACTATCAAAAATACCCCACAAATTGTCTCTTACTGGAGTCTTTATGTGTCACAGACAGGAAAATAAATCTTTTAATGCACACTGGTTCATTATTTGTCTGCCTTATTGTATTTATTAGTTTTCTGTATGTTTTATTTATTCTTTCCTTATTCTGTACATATATGCATGAATTTGATTATATTGATCCATGTTCCCACTTACCCTTCCATCTACATGTGCCATATCCTCTTCACAAATTTATGTCTATTTTCATAACTCACTAAATGCAATCAATGATTCTAACATGTGCATATCTGTCTATTAGGATAAGACACTAATATCATGTAACCAGTCTACGAAGGGCACCAAAAATGCAGAAGTTACAAAACTACATTTCTTCTCTAAATGAAAGAGTTTAGAAATAAAATTTTATCTTTGAGTTCACATAAAGCATACTAAAGCATATGATAGCAGGGATTTATTTAAATTCAAAGAACGAGATTGTAAATGTGGGAATATTGAAACATTCAGCATATCTAAGTGGTTTCTTTGCCCCTATAGAACTATGTTAAAGGCATCTCAGGACCATCTTATTGAAAAATTCTGACCAGAGATGCTGAAGTTAAAACAGAAAGTTGAAGGTAAAACCTGACATTATACTTCATGATCAGCCCGTAGATATATTTTAAAGCAGCAGATGATCCCAGATAGCTTTTAGAGGGAAGATATAATTAACATGAATATAATCTCCAGGAATGTGATACTGAGAGAACTTTCTTAGAAAGAGAAGATTTTTTTTAAGTTCTTTCTATTAATAGCATGCCTCTGAGGAAACTGTTAATTCTGTCTTCCATTTTTAGTGCAAATGAATGTCTCCATTCTTGCCATTGCCTGTCTATTGTGGGAAGTAAGTGATCTATTGTCTAAGTCTTAGGTGGTTCTCTGTACAATCCCATAAAGTTAAAATACATGAATCTTTCAAATTTTCTTCCTTCCACACAGAAAGTTGCCCTGAAGATTATGACACAAACCATGTAGTCAGAGGCTACACAGCATCTTCAAACATTGCTTCTTTGGAATAACAGACTGATATAACTTTATTAAAAGATAATTTACTACTGTGGCCATCATATCTGAAATAAGACAAGTAATTTATGTATGCTTATGGCCTCTCTTTCATTTTCTTCCTTTAAATTATAAATGTCTTAGAAAAAAATCTAAGACATTAGTTTTACATTTGTCATTTGTATTCACATAATTCATGTATTGTCCCAGTGGGATTTCAGTAAGTTCTGACAGTCACTATATTGTGTATTGTAGTATAAAATTATAACTTTGTAGGTAATGAGCTACAGGATGTCAGTTAATGCACCAGAAATGTACTCTGCTCCTACTGCAAGAAGCTCCACAAATTGCCCACACCTTTTGGATTTAGTTCCTTTCCATGAAGGTTCCTCAGTGGTTATTTCAGAGTCAGTGAGCTCCCAATAGCTCTGTTCAGCAATCTCTGTGAGTCTCCTCAGGATCCTGGTATCTTTGCTCATACACTCTCTCCAGCTGGACCAGGAGCTTGACCTGGTGCTTAGCTATCTATGGATCTCAGCCTTGATACTTGGATGTGGGACTTGGACCTACGTCAACTTGATATGCCAGATTGAACTGACTCATCTTGGTGTTCCTTGCCCTACCTAAGGAATGGATTAGGAATAGGGTGGGGGAAGGCTAAGGGAGAACTGAAAGAGAGAGCAATGCTATATATGGGAAGAAAGTTTTTAAGTAAAAAAAGGAGCAAAAATATTTTACTCTAAAATATGATGTATTGATGTTTTGGTGTGTGTGTGTGTGTGTACCAGAGGTGGATGTTAGCTATCTGCCTGAATATCTTCATCTCCTCTTTAATTGTAGACAGGTCTATTCCCATAATAAGATGTCACCTGGTCAGTTAGAGTGGCTCCCAGAAAGGCCAAAGAACTGTCCTGATTTTGCTTCCCCTGTGCTATAATTTGACATCTGTAGAACCACATCTGAATTTTTATATGAGATCTGTGGTAGTTTGAAACTATGGCTCTCAATTACAATAGGTGTTACTCTCTTTTCAGCTTGTCACTCATCCTGTCCTCTAAGCCTAGGCAACAGAGGACAATTTATACTTCAAATTCTATCACAGTCCCAAGCAGAAAAACAAGCAGAACTGCTACTTGTGATCCTATACACATGACCTTTCATAGGACCCTGCAGCCTACATGGCCCACCACATCTCCAAAGCCATATGTCCCCAGGAGACCTCAACTGTTGCCTGAGGCACAGAAATCACTGGATTCAGTTTAACCAAAAGCTCCATTTGCACCAAGAGCATCTATTGGACTAAAACAAGCTTCCTAAAACACAGACAACTTTTGCATAATTGGAGGAATTAATGTGTAGATGCCAGTGCAAAAATACATTTGAGAACAGAAAAAAAAACCACAATCTAGCACTACTACAACAGAAATACCTAAATATTCCAATAAAGAAGCAGTGTAAAATGACCTGAAGAAAACTTTATTAAGAAATAATAAAATTCTTTAAAGAAGAAATTAAAGAAAAAACAAAAACTCCCTTAAATGAATAGAGGAAAGAACAAAAAATGAAGGAAAAAAATAAATCTCTTAAAGAAAACCAAGAAAAAGCAATCAAACAGATGAGGGAAACAGTACCACATGTGAAAATTGAAGTAGAATCCATAAAGAAGACAGAAATTAAAGTAGTGTTGAAAATGTAAAATCTGAGTAAATGACAGGAACTACAGATGCAAACATAAATAACAGAAGGCAAAAGATAAAGGAGAGAATCTCCAGTGTAGAAGATATAGTAGAGAAAATAGATTCCTCAGTCAAAGAAAACACTATCTCCAAATAAGTCATAAGACATGTTCAAGGAATCTGGAACACCATTCAAAAATCAAACCTAAGAATAATAGCAATAAAAGGAAGAGAAGAATACTCAAAGGCACAGAGAATATATTTAACAAAATCATAGACATAAAACTCTCCCAATCTCATAAAGGAAATGCCGTTGGAGATACAATACACTTTAAAAACACAAGTAGATTTGACCTCACAAATGACTGCTTGCCACATAATAATGAAACATTAAACATACATAATAAAAAAATATTAAGAGCTGCAAATACAAAAGGGTAAGTAAAATATAAAGGCAGACCCCTCAGAATAAGACTTGACTTATCAATGAAAATACTGAACGACAGAAGGTTCTAGACAGAAATAACGTAAATACTAAGAGACACATATGCCAACCCAAACTACAATACCTAGAAAAACTCTCAATCACCACAGACATACTAAACAAGATATTCCATGGCAAAAGCAGGTTAAAACAATACCTACCCACAAATTCAGCACTACAGAAAGCACTGAAAGAAAACTCTAACCTAAGGAAGTTAGATGACCCAGGAAAACACATCAATAGATACACACATGGGAATATGTTTCAAATTTAATAAAAACCAGTCTGAGATATCAGAGAGATCTACCCACAGTCAGTCTAGGAGGATCAGACACTGGTAAATCACACCATTAATCCCAGCCACAGGGAATATCCTGGGAGTGGTGACCTATGCCCTTAATCCCAGGAAATCAGAGTTTGAGGTCATCTTAGTTTACAGAAGGAGTTCCAGTCTCCCAGGCAGGCAATGGTGGTGTCATGCCTTTAATTTTGACCTGGATGTGAAACAACTGAACGAATAAGGTATTTAAGGCAGGCATAGAAAGATAGAGAGGCAGAAGAAGCCAGGAGGAGGCTGAGGAAACTGGAAGACAGTTGGGTGAGACTTGACTGTGGTGTTTTCTCTCTGATATCTCAGCCTTTCTCTGAGATATGGCTCTGAGTTTCTTTTATTTGTGCAACAATACAGAAACCCCAAAGAACAGAATCACACATACACACTACCACCACCAAAAAAACCCAACAGAAATTAACAATATTTACTCATTAATATTTCTTAATGTCAATTGACTCATATCCCCTATAAAAAGACACAGGCTAACAGTAAAAGGACATAAAAACAGGATTCATCCTTCTGCTGTATAAGAGAAACACACTTCAACTGCAAAGAAAGTCACTGCCTCAGAGGAAAGGGTTGGTAAAAGACTTTTCAATCAATAATAGGACCTAAGAAGCAAGCTGGTGTAGCCATTCTAAATTCTAATATAATAGACTTCAGATTAAAACCAATCATGAGAGATCTGGAAGACATTACATGTTCATACCTCCCCCACAAAAAAAAAACCATCAAGATAAAATCTCAATCCTGAACATTCATGCCCTAAATACAAGATCACAGACACATACGGAAAAAAAAAAATTACTAAAGATTAAGTTACACATCAATTCTTGCACACTAATAGTGGGAGACCTCAGTACCTCACTTTCACCTATGGACATGTCTGCCAGATAGAAACTTAACAGAGGTCATATGATATAAAAATGATTAAGAAGATAGAATATTAAATTTACTTTAATCCAAAAATTAGCTGTTAATCTTAAAATATTCTATATTAATATAGATTTTACCTTATTGCTATAAATTTAAAGATAATTTTGTTATCATAATACATATTATACTCTTGTTTAAGATATTATGTTTATGCAATTCCTTTAAAATTGTGTGACTAAAAATAAAGATTAATAGTCATCTGCGATAACCAAGTTTATAGTCACGTTAGTTATACGTAACTCAAGTATCTGAGATTGCATGCACAAGACTTGCTCAAGAACAAGCTAGTCAAATATTAGTTAGTGTGCATGAAAGAGAGGTACATGAAGTACAACACCAATAGAAAGCATTTGACAGTTAATGCTTACTGAGAGAGGAATAGTCAGTTTATTTCAGGTTTTCAATCCCTGAGATGGCGTTATGTTCCAGTAAATGGTTCGAAAGATGTGCACAAAAATGAAAAACTAAATAGACTCAGTGGCTCTTAAATTTTCAAAACAAAGAGTTATAGAGCTAGATGATGATGATGAAGAAGATAGATGATAAGTAGATAGATAGATAGATAGATAGATAGATGATAGATATATAGATAGATAATGAGAGAAAGTGATAAATACATCATGCTAGAGTTGAGAGAAAAACTATAAGTGCATAGGGTTTATAGAAGGGTAAACAGTAGTAGAATAGAAAAAATGCAAAAACATTAGATGTACATATGAATATATGCTATATTTTTTAAAAAATGAATGGAGAATCTCAGTTTATATGATGTACTTTTAATAGATGCTAAATGTGGTGTAAAAATCTAATTTGTAAACTTGAAAACTGGTATTTAATATTGTAGGGTATATTAACTTTTATTTATAATATTTGTTAACAGCAAAAATCTTATGGTAACTAAGTAAGACACTGACTGGAAACACTGACTAGAAAGCTAAAACAGACAAAACTAATGAAAATATAACAAGCAAACAGAAATGTAAATTTATGGCATATACTATTACAACTAGTAATAAATAATGATATTGTTATTATCAAGATCAATAATTGATAATGATAAACAGCACATTTATATATACTGAGAATGGAGAATAAAAGAAAGCTGTCTGGAGTTATATGATAAAATCTGTGATTGACTAACATGTAAAACTTGTACTAAATGAAGAGAAAAATACTGAGAAAAAGATTAAAAAAGTGTGAATCTCTCGAGATAAAAACTCAGTCATGTGGTCACTAAAAAGAGGGGGAAAAACTCCTTGGAAACATAGCAGCAGGGCTGACTACTTCTTTACTCAAATCTCTGTCTAAACTTTCTAAGGACGGTGCAGTGAAGATCTAAGGAACTTATCACCAACAAAACCTGAAGCAATGATGTGGCTCCAGCTCAAAAGCAGACTTCATAATTGTACGTCTGCTGAAAATTTATCTCACATCCAAGGACTTTCCAAAATAAATCAAAAGAAACTGTTGTTGGAGAAAATTATGGAATCCATAATCTCCACATCTTAACATTCAGAAGAGCTAAAGTGTAATTAAATATTTACTGACAGGAAAAACAAAGAAAACAGAAAATAGTCTATGAGAAAAAAATAAACTGGATCTAACATCCAAGATGAATTTCTCACTGTAACCAGATAACATGACATTTTTAAAGCAGCTACTGTAACTAACTTCAATTAAAGAGAGCAAACACATTTAAGTACACGTGTTAGAATCCTTAGAATAGATACGAAAGATGTCATATTTTCATGAAATATTTTACAAAAATACAAACATAAGGATCCCAATAAATATAATTGAGCTATATAAATTAAATACTGAACATATTTCTTAACAAAAATTAACATAGTATTTAAATAAAAGTAACAGGAGGAGTAAATATATTCTAATATCAGGACATAGCTGAATAAATAGTCTATTGGGAAAAATAAAAACCAATTATTTTAAAATAAAATTAATATTATGTATATATATTATAATAACAATTTCATTAGAATTACACGAAAAGGAAAGAAAGGTAAAAATTTGGGTGATAGTAGTTACCCATAAGAAAATATTGAATCATTATTTATATTTACCTAAGTATTAAACAAAAAATATAGTATTTAATTTAAAAATTATATATGTTGCTAAATAATTCTAAAATTATACACACACACACACACACACACACACACACACACATAGTCCATCACAAACCAGATACAAACAAAATCACCAATGACATGCACTGAACCTTCCTTTTGTATAGTTCCTAGGGTAGTGTAAATGATTCCCCAATCACATACACTATTGCTGCTGCCTTTGGAAACCTTTCTGAACATGACAGTAAGTCCCTAATGCTAAAGACACCTCATACTTAAAATGCAGAACTTACATATTTCCCAGTGGATCTAACATGTAACAAAAGCTTCTTCCTGAGTTCTAGATTGTATAATATGAGAAAATACTATATATGAGGGGTGGGGGTGGAAATCAACTTTTGTATAAGGATTGAAAATAATTAATAGTCTTCCCAACAGTGATACCTACAAACCACAACAATGACAACAATGATAAGATATTCATTTTGGATTTGACATATTGTGGTAACCAATAGATGGCTAACTGGGCTTAATGTCCACTTAATAGTGCAGTCCTGCCTATTAATAGTAACCTAGCCATCTTCCATTTAGGTCTAACATTAAATAATATTCCCACCCACATATGATACCTTTAAATCACAACAGTGACTTTTATGGAAAGATATTTATAAGTACACAATAAGTAGCATTCACATGCTGGCTTTGACCAACAGCTAACTGAATTTAAGAACCTCAGAGCAAGTGAAATCTTATCTTGTAACACAAACCTATCCAGCTTCCCAGAGCTAGTGAAGTCATGGATCTTAATGGATAATCTACCAGAAGCAATTTGCTAGAACAGCATAATTCCTAACTATATTTTAAATCTTAAGCATATATCCACAGGTTAATTTAGCTTTGAACCCCTAACCAAAGAAGCTTCTCTTTATAGAAAATGGAAAATACACAGAAATACCACATCTGGACACAATGCATAGATCAAAAGATTATGGAAAACCCAGGTCCAATGGATAGAACTGTATCAGAGCTCCTACGTACACGGTTCAGAGAACATCATATTAGAGGTGAAAACAATATTATAAAAGCAAGGATACAAGAGAATCTGCTGAAAGTTATCTCTTAGAAATGACAGCATAAACAGAATCAGAACAATGGCTATAACGAGAGACACACTAATGTGGAAAAGGGAAAATTTCATAGGCTCCCAACTCTGGACAAAATCTATAGATATTTAATGACTTCATAGTGATGGATAATTAGTCTTGCTCTGAGATGAGCCACTGAACTGACTAGTTAATGTAAATGGTATACTTGAAACCATATACACACAAACATGAAACTTAATATGACTATATATGTATATATATTTATACATGTTTTTAAATACATATATAACAATAATATTCAAAGAAATGTGGTATCAATTTGAGAATGGTACAGCAGACATGGAAGCATTTGTACATAAGGAAATTGAAAGAGCCTGGTAAACAAGGGGAAGAGGGATGTTGTCATAATTATATCTTAATTAAATTAATAAGAGTAAACAAAAGTTTAAAAATTATTTTGAATTTACTAAAAATCTAAAGCTATGCATATAGAAAAAACTCACAGTAGAACATTTTAAAACAATTTCTTAAATTCATTCTTCTTTCTTAAATTACATCCTGACAAAAATTTCTCATTTCATTCCTGAGTGCCTCCCTCTCAAATTTTAAAACCTAAAATTAGACAGCCAGTCTTGACGTTAGTAAAAGAACAATACATTTAATACAAGAAATATGCTCTAATTGGGATTTTAAATCTCATTGTTTAAAGAAAAGGAAAATTGAAATTGTAAACCCAAATTCCATATTTAACAAATATATCATATAACAATGTATGGAAAATCAATAGATTTTGAAGACAGAATATATCTGTAGCATCATTACCTTAAGCAATCAATAAATAAATATCTAGATAGCAAGAAGTATTATCAAATAATATAATATATTATAATAAAATTATAACATTTATTTTACTGTGTTTTTGACCAGTGTAAACTTAATGGTACTAAGTTATTTAATGCATAATTGTTATAATGTAAAATGGGAGTGGCATGCATCTAGAGATCAAAGTCCATTATGTAGAGAAGTTTATAAATATTAAGTTTAAGTACAGTTTGAATATTTAGAAATGTATATATATGCATATATATGTGTATCTGTGATGTTTCTATATACTGATAAAATAACTATTTGAATTTGTGTATCAAAGGAAATTGAATGCATCAGTATTACCATTTCAATGTTTATTGCTGTCCTGAAATGTCATTGGAAACTAGATGCCTCAGTTTTCCAACATGTCTGAAGACAATTAACTGCCAAGGGAATTTTTAGATCTTCAACACCAGATGAAGACTGATGGAACTTCTAGTTTCAATGTCCATGGAGTAAGGACGGGCGTTATCAAATGACCTGGCCAACACCGTGGAATTCATTCTGTTACATCTCTTACATTGTGTTTTAACATATGTCCATTGTATTGTATGGGATTCTCTAGAGAACTTTGACTAATACACAACCAAAGGAAACCTCAAACAATGTGAAACTTAAGACAGTGAAGTGGAAATAAGCTGACTGAATAAAACAAAAACAATAAAATCATAAAACTTCAATTTGGCCTTCAAAAGATAAACAAAATTACAAACTAATAATAACTAGAGAACATGACCAAGCTTTTAATTTGGGAATGAAGTGTCTTAACTCACAAAAATAAAATTAATGCATAAAATTCTATGAATAACACCAGAGAAGAGACTAGATAGCCCAGGGACCTAGGGTAAAACCAAATGCTACTGGTTTTTAATATTATAAGTGACAAAATGTTATTCTGTTATACACAGTCATTGCTAACTTTTTCATGTATCATCAGATTTATGTCTTCCTGAAGATAGGAATAAATGCAAAGACCTACAGCCAGAAGTTATGGAGAGAGAGAGAGAGAGAGAGAGAGAGAGAGAGAGAGAGAGAGAGAGAGAGAGAGAAAGTACAAGGAGAAACCTTAGAAGTTCTTAATGGAATGGGACCTCTCCATCAAATTCTCCCCTTGGAGCTCAGAGAACCCAGAGAAGAGTGTAGTGGGATTCTGTTGTTCCCTTGTAAATAACTGTCCCGCCCATTGGTTTAATAAAAACGCTGATTAGCCAAAGGTATGGGTGCAGCTAAGAAAACTCTGGGAACATGAACGGAGCCTAGATGCCAGTGACACCAGAGAAGCAGATGCAAAGGACAACTATGCTGCTCCAAGAAAGGTACTGAGCCACAGGGCTGAACAGGATAAGAGTCATGGGTTAGTTTAAGAGCAAGAATGAGCAAGTTATATGCCTGGGTCAATCAGCATACAATTAATACAAACATCTGTGTGTTTCAGTGGGACTATGGGACTGTAGGACAGAAAGCCAGGGCCACTGAGGCAAGACCGGAAATTCCTGGCCAAAAACCACATACAGCAGAAGAGGAATCAGAAACGATGGAGGAGCAAGAGCATGTAACAGACACCAGGAGAGCAAGCTCTCTGCATCAACTAAACAGTGCTTGTGTGAACTCACAGAGACTGCAGCAGCAAGCACCACGTCTTCACAGGTCTGGTGAGTAACTGGGATAAATACAGTTGGAGGAAATTGTAACCAGGATTTACTATATAGTGAAAATTATTTTCAATATGTATTACAAAACGAATAGAGCACTGTGCTATTATTCTTTCAACTTAATATAAGCTATGGTGACTTATGGAAGGGAGTCCAGTCTGTGGTGGGTGGTGCCCACCCTTGGAAGGTGGCATTGAGTTCTGTAAGAAACCAGGCTGGGCAGGCAAGAGCAGCAAGTCAGGAACAAGCTCTCCTCCAAACCCTCTGCATCATCTCTGGCCTCTAGGCTACTGTGCCAATGTCCTTCAATGATTAACCATAATGTGAAAATTTAAATCAGATAAAGCCTTTCTCACCTTCTCCCCTAAATATGTTTATGTATAGTAGGGTTTGTTTGTTATATTTATACTACAAGTTTCTGTCATCATTTCCAGTCTATAATTTAATTAAAGCTAAAGATTCAAAAAGGTTCATTTAACTAAACCAGTGTTACACATACTCCTTATTTAAGGACTCTTTCCAGTCTCAAAGACTAATAAAGTTAAGAGTTAAAAGGACACAGATGAGTGACAGTACAACATCCACACTGCTGGATTGGCCATAGTTAATGCAGCTTGGTCTTGGATATAATCACTGGTTCAACACACAACTTCCATTGATTTTTCAATAAGGCTTAAAGCTGAGAAGAAGCAGATTTTTTCTTTCCCTTCCAGTGGTTAATTTTCTCTCCTACTGAATCAAAGTATTTATTTGCTAGCACAGTCTTTATTTATCACCTCTTCCTGCTTCCTATCTTCCTGCCAATGCAATCAGAGCCCATACTAATTAACAGCTGCATCTTAGTGTTCCAGTCATTTGCTATTTTAGCCAAGCAGGAGGTTTTATAATTTCAAAAATAATATGTAATTGCTTTTGAAAATAGAAGATATATAACAGTAATATTATTATCTTTTGCAGAGCATAATGCCCTAAGATTTTAATTCATGAAATGAGAATTCTATCTTAATTTGTAATGGTATGTAGATGTATATAAGTCTATATTGACACATAATATGCCTTAATAAATAGTTTATAATAATTTAACACTGAAACTATAAAACTAAATTATACTTATTCATCTAATAATGACATATTTTTATAAAATTTCACTATAAATGTAATTTGACTTTTATTAATATTTAAAGGTGATATGTAAAATCAGCATTATCTATCTATCTATCTATCTATCTATCTATCTTTCTTTCTATCTATCTCTATATATATGCTTTTAATTCAGGATTTTTAAATCTGTTCTTTGTTACCCAATTGACCTTTCTCAGTGTAGAGGTTTTTAGAACCTTATGTATAAAAATAAATATACCTTAATACTTTTTGGTCCAAAATTAAAATTCTTGGATAAATTTCTTTTCCAAGATAAGTAAAAGATGTTTTAGAATGTAAGAGATGTGATTATTGGAATATTACAAAAACAGCATTTCTTTTAACTTATTTTACAATAAATATACTGCTAATTTTACATAGATAATTATTTAGTAAAATAAGAAAATTCTTATAAAAATGTCACACTCGAACAAACAGCAGAGTATCTGACTCAATTTAGCCTATTTTGCTTTTCTAAAATAAGTATGGGGAATAAATAAGATGACTCTAAGCATGATTATCGTTTATTATAAAAGCAGGAGATTAGATGACCAAAACCTGTGACTATAAGTGCATATAATCCCTAGTGTTGCAGTGGCACTCAAAGGGAAGTGCTAATATTTGCTGACTTTAAACATAGCTCCAAGTTTTCTGAGAGGCCGTTTCAAGGCACTAAGTTAAAGAGTGATAGAGCTACTCTGAGCAGGTGAATTCACTCATCAGCATGCACAAAAGACAAATGTGCATAGGACTACTCCTGCTACTGCCGCTCTCTCTCTCTCTCTCTCTCTCTCTCTCTCTCTCTCTCTCTCTCTCTCTCTCTCTCTCTCTCTCTCTCTCTCTCTCTCTCACACACACACACACACACACACTCCCATGCAGCCATACTAAGGAGTTAAGGCTCAAGGCTCAACCATAGTATAGAGGGGTTGATGGAACAATTAGTCAAGCTAATGTGGTCTTTAGTGCTAGTGCAAACAAATTGTGAAACATTCAAAATGGAACACCCTTGACCAAAAGTAGTATAATGTGTGTGCAATTAAACCTCTGATGGTAATTCTGCTAGACAGAACAAAGGATAGAATATCCTCTAGAAAGTTTCATAGACCAGAAAGTGTTATTGGCTCTGGGCAATTTTTCAGAATGAAGAAAACAAACTAATATGATTGCTCTTCTCCTTCCGTTCTATTGTCTCTCACCCATCACTTCTTGATCAATGTAGGTTAGAGGCTAAAAGCCTTGGTAATATTCATGAGAATCATTAACATCAGGCTGCAATAAGTCACATTAGATCAGCATAATACATGTCACCACTGACAGAGTGCTTATTTGGTCATTCAAAGGGTAGACAGAATCCATTAACAAAATTGACTATTTTTCCCTATCCCATTGTTGACTTTAAGAATAAAGACAAAAATATCCCTGTACTTTATAAACTATGAAAGTAATTAATTGATGGTGGATTTTTTGAGACAAGAATACTATCTGAATAGTGAATTTAGGTAATAAATATAAATAAATTATATATGCTTATATATATGCACATTTAAGGATATATCAATCTGCACATAAATATTATGTAACTTATTAATAATAATATTCTGATATTAAAGGGATAAAACTGATCTTGAAACAAGAATTAAGAAGTACACTATGTGGATTTTAATGAACCAACAGTTTATATAGAGAGAAGCAATAAATAGAGGAGAGAAGACCTATTGCTCTAGTATGAGGTTTCTGTACCAGACTTTCGGGCCTAGCCTCTAGGTTTTGGCCTGCAGACCCACAGACCCACAGAGACACATAGTTGCTTACAATAGTTTTAGGCTGATCAGCCTAAGGCCCAGGCATATAACTTGTTAACTCTTTACACTTAATCTAACCCATGACTCTCATCCTGTTCAGCCATGTGGCTTGGTACCTTTTCTCAGAGCAGCATAGTTGTCCTGTTTCTTCCGGCTTCTCTCTGGCATTCTGCTCTGTTCTGCCTGTTTCTAGAGTCTTCTTAGTCTGGTAGCCCCACCCACACTTCCTGTCTGCCTTTGACCAATTAGTGCTCTTTATTAAACTCATAGGTGGGGACAATTATTTACAACATAAATATGGAACAACATAATCCCCCTACATATGGCATTCCTGAATGTACAGTATGGTTAGTGAATGACAACTCAAAATGCAAAAGAAAAGACTGAGCAGATGTTTCTAGTAACATCACAAAAAAATAAAAGTTTTTTCAAAAGATATAGTAAGATAGGTAAATGAAATTGAGATAGAAGAGCAGAAGTAAGAATGCATGAATGCAATTGTAAGGTTTGGAAATTTTACCAGGTTCCGTTTTATTGTAATATCATGTGTACTCATCAGGCTTCTCTTGACATAAGCATTAATGAGAATGAAGATAACAACTAATAATAATAATTTCTTTTTTGCACAAACACAGCAAGTATACTATGGCAACTATGGTTTTCTAAAACTCATCACATTTTCTTGAAATAATTAAAATAAGAAACTTTAAAGTTTTTAATACAAAATAAAACTGTATATATAGTAATGGAAATGTTAATTACTTTGATTTATTATATATAATATTTATTCACAATGTATCCTAGAGATACTCTTATTACTTTGTTTTTAAAACAAAATATTACATAACCTAAATAATAACCAGTGTGTATATGTTTTAAATGTACAAAAATAAAGAAGACAACTAGAAGAAGATAGACTTTTTCAGGATAGGAAAAGATGACATCTTCACTTGAAAATACTTAAGAAAATATAAACTGACATAGGAAACATATATGATGTAATCATTTAAGTATAATGCACATACAAAAAAATGACCTTAGGATCACACAGAGATTACAATGGATTATTACCATCTGTATCAACTGAATCTGAAGGATGACAATTTCAAAGATAACATGGACCACAAAACAAAACACTGTATTGATGACTGATGATGATGATACATGTAAGAATATATATTATTCTCAAAAGGGTTGAAGAGTATACATGAGAATTTCTCACTCTTATGTAGTAGTGAGATTTCTGGGTCCTGGGCAGCCGGGAGCCCAGACCCCAGACCTGCAGCCCCAGAACCCTTAGTCGCCCGCCGCTGCTCAGGCCCCCCAAAATGTCTCAGATGCTTATATTGACTTCATCTTGTTTGGCCTACGGCTTAGGCACATTTCTAGCTAGCTCTTACATCTTAAATCAACCCATTCTTATTATTGTGTTCTGCCACGTGGCCCGTGGCTCACCTGTGTTCCTCCTTACATGTTGCTCTTTTGGGCTTCAGGCTGGGTCTGACTTGATTCCGCCCTGCTTCTCCTACCTATGCTCTGATTTCTCCTCCTACTTTTTCTATGGTGCCTGTCATGGGCTGAAACAGCTCGTGTAGGCGTAGTTTTATTTACAAGGCACCAGTCCAAGATTAATATTTATTAAAATATAAATCAACATTCACAATACAGGTAACAGCTTATAGTGGTGCCTGAACAGGGACTGGAGTATCCCAGCGATGGACAATGGATTCCAAAACAGTCTCTCCAGCATCCAGGAACCAAAACAACAGACCTCCCAGCAGGGTCCCAGCAGCCCCTAATCAATAGGGTTGGCCACACCCTCTCTAGGAGCCCGGGACCTTGGAAAAGCATCTTCGGACCTTATCAACTAACACCTGAATCCCACCACATCCCCCCTTTTGTCTAACTAAGAAGGTTCTAAACTAAAACCATATACAATAGGAATTATTATGAGGTAGTATCTTATTTAAGAGAGGATAAAGTACAAATTACAACCAAAACCTAACACCTATAAAGTACATCATATATTTCTAGAATATTGGTAGATGGTAGGGTGTATAAATTACTTCAAATGGTTCATAGGATAGTAACCTTAAATACCTATTCTTCAACCCCTTCAAGACCTGAGACGGAAGATGCATCGCCTGAAAGTCAGCAGTACATGTAAGTAGTGGCTTCCAAAATTTGGGAGAGGACAGCAACATAGCTACCTGGACAATCACCTCTGATTTGTATGCCATTGAAGCATCCATCATATTGGCGACAGGCCTATGGTATCTGACAGTTCTTTTTACAAGCATGGAAATTTTGGAGGGACTGTCTTATCCTGTCCAGGCAGGTTTCATCTGTCTCCATCTATCAACTTGTTCATCTACCTTGTACATCATGTGTGTACTGTCAGCAATCAAGGTAAGGGCAGTTCTTTATCCAACCGGCCATTCTCTGCCAAAAGGACAAACTCCAATGGGGTATCCTTGATGTTCAACACCATCTTGGGAAAGGAGCAGTGACTTTCCCGTTGTGTCTCTCATGGCCGAATTCCAAAAATTGAATGCCATATTATCTGGGTATATGAAGTGGTTGAAGATTCCTGTCTATCTACGATATTCTAACTTGTATCTGAAATGACTGTGATATGGTACCTTAAGTAATGTTGACTGTAGTTTTTATCGTCTTAAGGATTAAACCCTGTACTAAAATTAGAATACCTATATATAAGGAGTGTGTAATCTCTGAACAATGATTTTGCATGACTATCAAACATTAGCCAGGGGTATATATACCATGTAAAGTGGCCACAGCATCTTAAACTTGTATATACATATATATCATCTAAACAGAGGTATATAAAACATCTTGTGCATATATCATAACCAGTGAAATCATACATTATATCTAGAATAGTTAAATGAAGGTAGCATCTGCATAATAGACATGACAATGATGTGCCAATATTTTAAACAGAGGTAGAAGCATATATAAAATATTGCAATTACAGATTCAATTTCACATAATAGTTACAGATTCAGATTTATAGCGATATACAAGTTGCTTTGGTTATATAAAGCAATTTCAGATTAAACTTTGTACCAATGTACAAATTATCTCAATTAAACATATAAAATGATTCCAAATTTGTATCAATATACAAATATTTATGCCAGTGCAAATTGTCTTTAGCTTAGCCCATATATTCAGTTAAAATTGTGTATAGATAGGTAGAACTATCTTCCTTTATTTATCCTATCTATCCCCATTCTCTTCTTCAAAAGAGATCTTTGAGGCTATATTATAGTTCTATCCTCCACCCAATTTTAACTTTTAACTATACTATCAGAATAATAATGACCACAACCCTCAAAACACAAAACTTATTGGGAAAGGGGGCATAGTCTTTCATAAAGTTGCTTCCCCCTGACTTAAGGGCAATGACCTCTCTTTGGGATCCTGTAAAAGCTAAAATAATGTTTAGATATTAATGGACTGACTATAGACATCTATAACCATTCTTAGAATAGTGGTTAACTCCATCTGGAATTCTAATTAGAAGTGTGATCTGGAGGATAATCATAGGGAGCTATCTTGCAGCCATTTTTGAATAGTCTATTTTCTGAAAACAATCATTGATTGGTGTGCACCAGGTCTTTGATTTTTTTCTATTTTTGTCTCTGTCTGTCTGTCTACCTGTCTCTTTCTTTCTCTCTCATAAACTCCCTTTTATTCTTGTTTCACTAGTAGGAGTTGTTGCGTTTGGGGCCCCATCTTGGTTCCAGATTTTTTGTAGATAGCTGATAGGAGGAAATATTATTTACAATGGAAAACTTAAGCATTGTTGATACTCAAAGAAGATATTCATATTTTCTATGACTTCAGGTGATTGTATGCAGACAGGATGTTTGAAAGCTGCAGATATAGAGAGAAACAAGGTTTAAGATGAAGTCACAATAATATTTGTCCTTAAACATTCTGTCTTCTGTCCCACACCAGGTGGCTTTTATGATACAAGACATAATTCTTCACATTTTCTTACCAATATGCTTGGGTTTAGAAAGGGAGAAAGCCACTTGCTCGCAATCCAAATTCAGCCCTATTAATAGTGAAATTAGGACCACAAATTTTTTTTGGAGGTGTAGATGCAAGATGCAAAGCAGTAAGAATTGAGAGATTACCCAGTAGTGCATATGTGTATCAGTTGGTCTCATAGTTCGTTGTTTACATTCCTTTATCATCAATCTCTCCTCTATTGCAGGTGAGTAATTATTCAATGTCTAGTCAATGTCTTTAAAACAGTTATGTCCATTTTCCTGTAAAGACAAAATTGAGACCCTGTCCTGGGCTTGTTAAATGTGTTTTCCTTACTATGTATCCATTCGTCATATCAGGGATGAGCAATTACTTCTCCTCCTCAGGAAGGGATACCTTTTAGACGCAGTCCTTTATTAATTTTGTTGGTACGCATATCTTTTCTTTTCCTGTTGAAACAAATTCACAGCATATATTCCTACATCACCTCCCCTTGTCTGTCTAATCAAAAAGGAAGTTTTCAATTTTAACATGGCGAAATTACATATAACAAAATAGCCATCAAGAAAGAATTATAGTTACAATATCTAGTCTACTTGTATTTAGCAAAATTAAAGAAAATACTCTACCATCTACCTTATCCTTGTGAATCTAAAGTTTCATATCCAATGTTCCTTTCAAATGACTAAGAAAAACTGTACTTATAACTATGTAATCTTCAACTACATCAAAGACTACAGAAGGATATATTTACCCAAGTAAACAGGAAGTGCAAGCAATTTCCAAAATCTAGAAAAGACAAAGATGACACATCTGCCTGGACAGTCACCCAAAGTTCCTTTATAAAGTTGGGGCATCCATCTTCAGCCTACTGGCTCAGAGTCTCTTTTCATTTTAGTGAAGCAGAAAATCTGCTCTGCCCATTCATCAGTCGCTTCTCCTCGAGTCTCTGAAAAGCAGAAACCTAAATGACCATCTCGGCTTGTTCTACCAAAGTTCAAAGGTCACCTTCTTATGGAACCTGCATGTCCAGTTTAAGCAGCATACTGCCAAGCACTCAATATAAGAACAGGTTCATATCCAGTGGCTAACCATTGCCACAAAGAAACTAATCTCCATATGGTGTTTCTTTGATGCTCATTTTTCTCTTGAAGTACATTGGTGCTGCCAGGAGCAGACCTGTCTCACTGTCCAAAAAAATCTAAGTTCTTAAAACATTTTAAATGCCATGTTCTGTGGCCCTTAGAAGTGTTTGAAGATTATTTATCTAATTGAATTATATCTTTGTATACCTAAAAAATCTAACTAATATGCATCTCTTAATTTTACATTACAATTTTAAATCAGTTACATAAACATTATATCTTAAACAAAAGTTGAAAAATATATAACATAACAAAATTGACCTTAAATTTGTATTAATAAACCAAAATCCATACCAATGTAAAACATTTTGAGATTAACAGCCAATTTCCTGTTCTAAGTAAATTCAATAATCTATTTAAAAAAAATCATTCAAATACCATATCCCCTTTTACTTCTTAGAAAGAGATTAACTATGACCATTAACCATGTATAATGAAAACAAACATTTATAAAGTAATATTTTGGGAATTTGGGTGTAGTTTTCCATTACTATTTCCTGTTGATTATGGGGCTTTGAAAATCTCTTGAGTTCTTGAGACTGGATCATAATCTGCAGCCCTAAAGTTGATATGGCCATCTCTTCCCATCAGAGATTTTTTTTAGGGGGTCTTGGTTGATGAAACCATATTTGCCTGGAAGAAATCCACAGGTTCTCATCTTCTGTGGAAACAAAAGTTGATCTCTTCCAAAGCAATACATCCTTAGACACAAATTTCAAAATCAAAATACCTTTAAAATATATATTCTTGTTTAACTTAGCCTTTGCAATCCATTGTCTGTCTACAGTCAGCTCATTAACAGTTAAAAAATTAAAAGAAAACACAAGAATAACCCAAAATCTAGATTTTGTGTCTAGTTTCCATTTTACATTGCTTATTATATTTTTATTACTCTATTTCTCTTTTAGGGACTTTCTCTACCCTCTTTCTTTTCTCTCCGAAGTCTATGTATCTTTTACATACATTGTAACCCATTTACAGGGTTTTTCCCCCCATTGGAATCTGTTTTATTGTGAATACTTAATCATCTTTCAACCAGAAGAGCTTTTAAAGTACACTCTCTTAAAGAGTCATATAGTTTTTGCAGAAAATGCTGAGTCAGGAAGTTCTCTTAAAGGGACTGTGTCTGTTTGTGGCCAGTAAACAGAGCAGACTCAAGAAAATGTTGCTACTAAGAAACCATTTGACTCCGTTTTCTCTTGATTCAAAGTAAGCATAAACCTTAAATCAATCACAGGCTACCAAGTCTTCTGTGAGACTTCAGGAACCAGCCTAGTTGCAGCTTACACTGCTTTCTGCCAGTCTGCTGGTACCATTTTGAATGCAGCCTGAATGCCATGCTTTCTCTGTACAATGACCTGCTTCAGATACACAATTTGGAAACTGCCTTGGCTCAGTTTCTGTGATCTCGAACCTTTTCTAATCTTTCTCAGACTTTAAGTGGATATTCAACCCACATTGGGAAGCCATCTGTTACAATGAAGTTTCTTGGTTCCGGGCAGTCAGAGGTCCAGACCCACAGACCTGCTGCGCCAGACAGCTTAGCTGCCCACCACTCCTCTGGCCCCAGAAATGATTCAGATGCTTATATTAACTTCATGCTGTTTGGCCTATGGCTCAGGCACATTGTTAGCTTGCTCTTACATCTTATCCCATTTCCATTAATCCGTCTGCCATGTGGCCCATGGCTCACCTGTGCTCCATACATGTTGCTCCTTTGGGCTTTGGACTTGACTCCACCCTGCTTCTCCTACCTATGCTCTGATTTCTCCTCCTATGTTTTCTATGGTGCCTGTCATGGGCCAAAACAGCTCCTTCATTTAAAGATTGATATTCACAGCATACAGAAAGGCATTCTCACACCACACACATAATTCCAGGTACATGTAATTCAGGATTTAGAAAAATCTAGTCTTTGACCATAAAAATTCTATGTTTCATCAGAAGGCAAAGTGAGACCATCAGAAATGTTTGAAATATATATAAATATTCAGCTCTTGAAACATGCCATTAAAACCTGATCAGTGATACACTTGTCTCTTAAGATTCTGCTCTAAAAAATATACTGCACTTATAAGTTTTGCCATGATATAAAGAATTTGCTTATCATAAACTTTATGTTACATGTTTGATAAAATAATGTGAAAGGTACAATGTCCACATTGAACTTGAGACTCTAACAAGATGTTCACTTCTTCATTCTTAGCAAAACTGATTTCCAGCAAGATTGTTTCAGGTGCCATTCTGGTTCCTACACACAGCTTATCATCAAGTACAGCAGAGATGAAGTACTGCAACATATTCTATTATTAAAGAAGACAAAAGTTTCTAGTTTTCAAGGTATCTATGCTTTCATAAGTGTAAAAGGCTTTCTAAAAATCACTTCTAATAAGTTGTTAAATCAAGATCATTAAAAGAGACTATGGTAAAAATGTTAAACAGAGTTATGGTGATCAAAGACAGTGCTTCAAATTTAAGCACAAACATTCACATAATTTCTCTATCTCCTAATAAACATAATTTTTTGTGTCATATGCCAGGTTAGGTTATTTGCTTTTTATAAATTTATATTGATCATTATTAACTTTTCATTGTTCTACTTTAATCAAATCCAGAAAAAATAAGTAAAAATAAGCTTCAGAGTTGTGATTGGAAAAGAACAGACACTTTCTGTACAACAAAGTAGTTGTGCTGAATTCAGAACTCTAGAACAGCTTCATTCTCAGTTAAAATTTTTCCCTTATTATACTACTTGAATATCTTTAAAGATGACATCTATAATGAATTTTGCATTATTTAACATTGACACATTAAGTTACTTGGTTTGTATAACAAATGCTGTTTCTTGTTAGCAAAAACTTATTTTTCTCAGCTCTGGAGACCAGTCAGATATTAAGAGCTCTGCTAATTTATTTGCTGTTGAGAACTCTTTCTGGTTCTAATATGGCTGTGTTTTCAATATGTCCTCACATGATAAAGGTTCTCTCTCTCTCTCTCTCTCTCTCTCTCTCTCTCTCTCTCTCTCTCTCTCTCTCTCTCTCTCTCACACACACACACACACTCACACTATATCTCTCTCATACATCTTTGTTTGTGTATATCTCTCCTGCCCCTTCCATTCCTTCCTTCATCTCACACACATGCATGCATACACATTTTCTTCTCTTTATTCCTCCTTTATTGTATTTCTTACTCATAAATAAAAAATTAAATACTGTGAATGGAATTCTCTTCTTGCAAATTTTATATGAATGGCCATTTACCAAAGCAAAAGTATTTAGAGTTAAATTTCCAGGAAGTACTTAGGATCAGATCATGTTATGAGATGTGGTTAATATAGCACAATTTTAGTTTTTGATTATGAATTAATTTGCAAACATAATGTTAACATTTATCAAGATGCTGAAGTGGTTAACAAAATTTAATATTGAACTCTATGAAGTTTTAAAACTACTATCTACAAGTAAACATGAGCTAAAGTAAATTTGCTTTTCATAATATTGCAAAGATACTGCAGATATTAAGAAGTGTTTTGTCTTTGTCATCAGCAAGGAAAGGATTAATTGCTGTCATGTTCTTTCTGTACTACCTTTCCAGGACAAATTACATTTTTCTAACCTCAGGACCTTAATAAAAAGCAATGAAATTTAAGCTGGTATTCATCTGCAGCTACCATTTCCAACCCTTCTACAGAAAAAGATACAAGGTCAGCAATATGCCTGCAAAGAAGGAAACATACTTAATAAGAGACCACAGCTAGAAAGACAGAAATTCAAGGACAATGTATAAACTGAGACTCTCTTTTTAAGAGAAAAACATTGGTGGCATATGTTTTAAGCATTTTTAAAGTATTATAAAATCTTTATTTTAAATTTTTTTGAGATTAGTTTTACTGAAATCATCCTGGACTTCTATTACACTTAAAATTGTTTAAATAAAGCTATAGTTTCAGCTTCTTTTTCTTAAAAAGTGAAAGGCATAATGATTAGTATCAGGGCCATCTTAAACCATCATCATCTCCTCTTTCTAAAGCATCAGCTCATCACCACTTTTAGTCTTGACTGTTCATGTTTCAACAAATGCTCCACTGTGTCCTAAATCTAGAGTTTATTAAGTTAGTCATTTTAATTTACTCATTTGCATCATTATATGTGTTTTATCTTTCTGTTTAATCCTTTGACATTAAAATAAAATTAGCTTTTTAGGTGGATGATTTAACAGTTACTTTTCTAGGTGCTTTGATAAGAATACCTGACAGAAATGACCTAAAATAATATTTATTTTTGTGAATGACATAAGAGTGGATAGAATCCATCAAGGCAGAAGACATGATTTTTGGTCATATTGTACTCACAGCAAGGAATCTGAGAGAGGGGAATATGCTGTCCTAATCTGACTTCCTTCTTTTTGACATTGATTCAATCTTTAACCCATGAAAGGCAGACAAGTGGGTTCCCACTTTAGCTGAACCTGTTTGAAAATGTCTTGACAGATATATCCAAAAGTGTTACAGTTAAATTAACAATGACTAATCATTGTTCTGACTAATTTTATGTTAAATTAATACACCTCAAGTCATTTTTGAAGTGGAAAACTCAGTTAAGAAAATTCTACCACCAAATGTCCCTTGGGTGACTCTGTGGGGATTTTCTTAATTAATAATTGATATGTATGTGCCAGTACACTGTAAATTTTGCTACACCCGAGGTAGTGGGCCTAGATTTTACAAGGAAGTATTCTAGCAGGCCCTGAGAAGCAAACTAATACAGTTCTTGTAAAATAAATAAATTAAATAATTATTTAAAAAATTACATACTTGCAAGAGGCAAAAGCATAGAGAATAAATATCCTAATTCCTAGGAAGGAAAAGGGAACCAAAGCAAAACTGAAACTCCAACAAAGCAAACACCAAACCATTATCTGAAGGTTTAGTATAAGGAGCTTGTACTAAATATCATCTGTGTTTCAGTGTCCTGGGTAATGTCACTAATCCAAACTTTACCTTTGGCTTATGCTGCCCTTTGCATAGGTGCAAGTTGACACCTACAGCTATCTTAAATGAATGTCCCAATTCTGAGATCTTCTCTTCAGTGTCAGCTTCAACTTCACATCATTCCACACAAATGTCTCAAGAGTGCAATGGAAGTTATCTGAAGTTGTTGTATACTGTTAATTCCCAGTAGCTTTCTACAACATTACAGTAAGCCACCATGACATAGTAATGCTTTGTATTTTGCAATGCTTGCAAAGACAGTACTAAATAAACAACTAGAATAACTACAAGTTCTGATGCCATCTCCAGATGTAGACCAGCCCCTTTGAAATAAAGCTACAGTTAACTCAGAGTGCTGTTATTTTTTCCCTAAACTTCACAAAAATATTTCTCTAGTAACCTTTATAGAGTTGGGTACCTCCTTGGTGGCATACTCAGGTCGGGGGTTGATAAGCACAAATCCTAATTAGCCTCATTCGTCAAGCTCCTGCCTTCCTCTATTTGCCCAGAAATCTCACTTCCTGTCTGTACAAACCTCTGGAACTTTATTGTTAACTAGTGGCTAGATATACCGTCTGATCTTCAGACAAGCTTTATTTGACAGAACACAAACAAAATATCACTACGTTTTCCCCATTTTGTCTAAAATAAAAAAGGTTATAATTAATATAAAAATAGATACAATATGTACAATAACTATGTACAAATATATATGGGCAATAATTATAACAACAATGTCAAAATTTTCTTAAATTTGAATAAAATATATTTTGGTCAGTTAAAAGTATATTACCTATTGCTTCTATTTAAAGTTTTAAATCTTTAAATATTTCCTTCACTTGTTTGCTTTTTCTTGGTTTTCTAGAATCTCTTTATTTTTTTCGGGATATGTTGATCTCTTCCAAGTTTTTGATTGACTTTTCTTCTATTTCTTTAAGAAATTTTTATATCCTCTTTTAAGGCTTCTATTATCTTCATAAAGTTGTTTTTAAGGTTGTTTCTTTCTGCTTCCTCCTCATTGCCATGTTTAGGTCTTTTATTGTATAACTTTCAGATTCTGGTGGTGCCATGTTTTTCTTTATGTTGTTATATGTATTCTTGCACTGATATGTGCCATTTTGTTCCTCAGATCACTGCAGGATTTGTCTGCATCTCAGGGAGTTTACTCACTCATAATTGGATTTAGAACATAAACCAAAGAATATCCAGGCTGTAAACCACAACCCCTGAGTAACTAGGTAACAGAAGGAACTTAAGAAAGAAAATACATCCAGTGATCTCCCTGGGAAGGGGAAATAGAGATCTGAGTAAATTGGAATCATAATGGGGAGTGGACAAGATGAGGTGGGAAAAAATCATGACAGAGGTTATGGTTGAATGAGAGAAGCAACAGAGAGGGAAAAATTGGATATCTTGATAAAGGGAGCCACTTTGGGGATAGGAAGAAACCTGAGTCTATCAAAACCCCCAAGAACCCATAAGATGTTCCTGGCTAGGACTCCCAGCAATGGTAGAAAGGGTGCCTAAACAGGACTTTACCTATAAGCAAATGAAGGACCACTCTAATTGTCATTATAGAACCTTCATTCAGCAATGGTCAGAGGCAGAAGCAGAGATCCATAGCTAAGAACCAGGTTGAGCTCCCAGTCTAATTGGAGAGAGAGAGAGAGAGAGAGAGAGAGAGAGAGAGAGAGAGAGAGAGAGAGAGAGAGAGAGAGAGAGAGAGAGAGAGAGATTACATGAGGAAATAGAATAGATCAGGATCGTGAGAAGATCCACAGAGACAGCTGACTCAGTGAGTTATTGGGAGCTCACTGACTCAGAAATAATTTCTGAGGAATCTTCATGGAAAGAAACTAAACCCTCCAAAGGCAGACGCCTGTCAAATGATGTGGGAAATTTGTGGATCCTCTTACAGTAGGATCAGAGTATGTTCCTAGTGCATGAACTGATATCCCAAAGCCCATTCCCTACTGAAGAACATACAACCCAGCCTTAATACTAGGATGAGGTACTTGTACCTCCCTCAACTGAATATGCAAGACTGAACTGACCCACTTTGGGATTCCTTGCCTTCCCTGGAAAATGAATGGAGTGGTTGGGAAGAGGATGCTGAGGGAGGGTTAGGAGGGACTAGGAGGAGGGAAGGGATGGGGAGCAGTTGCAGATATGAAAAAAAAAACTTTTTAAATTAAAAAAGAAGCAAAAAAGTTTTACCTATTTACTTTGTATCCTGCATTTGCATTACCAACCCAAAACTATCTTTTGATAGGTCTCAATTTATTTATTTTACACTTCTTTAGTAAGTTTTATTTCTAAATTTGGTAATAAAAAAACTATAACCAAAACCATAAAGTCTTCAATTCCATCAGAGACTGAGAAGAAAATAATACCCAAGGAAGCATGATAGCAAGCAAATAACTTCTAAAAATTGTAAGAAATGACAGAAAGAGCTGGTTGCCTAGACAATCACCCAAGGTTCCTCTGTAATGTTGGGGCTTCTATCTTACAGGTTTATAATATCTGACAGATTTTCTGTGGAGCAGGATATTCTGAAGGACTGTCCTACCTTGTCGTGATGAAATTGGCACTTTCTTTCTTGTCCTCCTTGTCCAACCTGGACCAAATACTGTTAGGAGTTGAAGCAGGGGTATTATCTTGACTAGTGGATAATTTTTGCCACAAAGAAAGTAAACTTTATATGAAGCTTTCTTCAATGTTCATGATTTCTAAAATATATTAGTGTTGTCAGGAGCAGACATGACTCATTTTCATAAAGAGATATGCCGTTAAAACTTCTTAAGTTACATATTTTGTAGATATCTAAAGCATTTGAAGACAATCTGTCAATCCTGAATATACTTCTATTTGACCTTGAAAACATACCTAACATGAGTACAAGTTTGATTGTAACAGGTGACTACCACTAACTTAAATTTTTTAATACCTCAAATAGTTTGTAATAATAGCTTTCAAGAACTAGAAATTTCTATTTTAATTTTAAATGAGCTGTATATTTACAATATCTTGAATATGAGTAGAAATGTATTTGCAGTATGATCTATTCAAAATAATCTTGAATCTGAATCAATATACAAAAATCCATACAATTGTAAAATATTTTAAATTTCTAGGTTTATTTTGTAGTTTAAAAGTATTTTAAATAATCTATCTTTTGATGCTATCATACTTTTATCTTTTTTTGTCTTTTCAAAGTATATTCAATAAGTTACCATTTTATTCCATTATATTTTATCCTCCTTTTTTCAAGATAAGAACCCTAAATATAATATACTTTGTTCAGTTCTTTTCCTAACCATTACTAACAACAACTTGTAACCAACCACCCTAAATAATAAGTATCGATAACCCATTGAAAGACCAATGAAACCCACCTTTTCTTAAAATTTCTTCCTACTGTCTGAGGCTATGACATCTTTAGGGGTGGGGGCTGAAAAATGAGATAATTGTAAAGTTGTGGGACAGGTATCTATATCATTTGTTGTCCAGTCTCTATGTAATTAGAAAATACAAGGCTCATTTTAAGTCTTGGCTAGAGTCTGTAAGACTGAATCATCTCAGCTAGCCACCTTGAAATTGTTCTAAGCCATTTAGATCAAAACCATTGTTTAGGTGGTGTTTGTCAACTTATTGAAATTATCATAGTCCTGGTGGAATTCTTCTTTTAGGACCTCGTACTACTTTTAGAAAAATTAAATATCACTGCTAGACGTGGTCATAGTTCACTGCAATAAACTAGAAACTTTTTCAAAGTCATATGTAGCCGATCAAAGAGGATAATGGATAAATGTTTGTTATATTCATCCAGAATAAAAAAATTTAATTTATATTTACCTGGTAGAGACTCAAACTTAAAATTACCTATAGGAAGCTAAATAAACCTTTTTCTAGAAACAGTCTCTGTAAATATTAATATGACAGAATATTTAAACATATATATTAATCATAATTTTATGATAATGTCTATACTTCAAGAAAAGTGTTAAGGTGTAAAATTAAACCAAAGGATTATGTAGTTAATTAGAGGCAATAAAATAGTCCCAAAATTTTGGCTTTTCATCTGTCCCATATAAAGTGGATCTTCTAACATGAAAAAGAGAGTTTGCATTTTTCTTTAAGAAGCATGCTAGGGTTTAGAGAAGAAGAGAGCCAAACTCTAAATCCAAAGCCATCTTGAACTTTTAGTTGAAGTGGGACTACAAAATTTTGTATTATGTGTCTATAGAGAAAAACATAAACACTTGGATGATTTATAAAAATTCATCCTGTTGGATATGGAATAATAATAAGAGGCCAATCTATTCTTTTGGGGGCACATTTTTCATATGCATGTCTCATTTGTTCAGTGGTCTTTACATTCTTTATTTGGATACCTTCATTCTCCTGAAAAATAAAGCCAAAACCCCTATACAACCCTAACCTTGAGGAGTTCCCTTTTGGAAGTTTATATATCTGATCAAATGAAAATCCCTTGTCAGTTTTAGTTGGTTTAGTATGAACTATCGTCTCTTCTGTTAAAAGCTATCTTTTGTTCAAATCTAATCTTTATCAATTTTCATGGTATTCATAGCATTTCTTCTTCTCTGTAAACAAAAACAAAACTTCTTCCCCAATTTAACACATATCATGGTTTTCATTCTGAGGTCCACACATCTTTAAAGTGTACAAACTGTCTTAATTCAGTATTTTTTTTTAAATATCCAATGTCTCTCAGTAGCTGTCCTTCCTTTCTCATTAGCTTTTAGAAATTTATAGTAAATAAAACATCATATAATCCATTTCTGATGGTCTGTATTATTTTTTCTGTTTATTAAGCATATCTTTGAAAGTTATGTTTGATCTTTCTATGACTGCTTTGTAGTAGGAGTTTTCTGGCCCTGACTTTTGGGCCTAACCTCAAGGTCTAGGCCCACAGACCCACAGACCTACAGACTTGCAGACCCACAGACTGGCAATCCCACAGTCCCACAGAGACACACAGAGGCTTACTATAATTTTAGGCTGATCAGCCTAAGGCCCAGGCATATCACTTGCTAGCTCTCTACCCTTCATCTAACCCATGTCTCTTGTTCAGCCATGGGGCTCAGTACCTTTTCTCTAGAGCAACATAGTTGTCCTCGGCTTCTTTTGGCTTCTCTCTGGCATTCTGCCTGGCATTCTGTTCTCAGAGTTTTTAGTCTGGTAGCCCCACCCACACTTCCTGCCTACCTTTGGCCAATCAGCTCTTTCTATTAAACCAGTGGGTGGGACAGTTATTTACCATGAAACAACACAATACCCCTACACATCCCCTTTTCTCCTTTTAAAACAAAAAGAAATACACTGCTTCTCCTGTAGTATTGTGTGGTAACTGGTAATATGCTTTATATTATAATAACCAAAAAAGTTTAATTTTTCTGGAGACATATTCCAGAGCATTGTCAGTCTTAATTTGTACAGAGTTTTCCATGATGGCCATAGCTTCTAGCAATGATGGCTGGTGCTCAGCCCATAGTTCTCTCTGTTCTATCTTCTTTTTCTTCTTATTCTTCTTCTCCTTCTCCTCCTTCTTCTCCCTCTCCTCCTTTCCCCCCTTCTTCTTTTTATTCTGCTTGGAATGCTAGCACACTGGGAAAGGATAATCAATACTTCTCAATTTATGCAAAAGTTCCTTATATATGTTTTCTAAAAGTGTCCAGTATTGTGCCTCCCAGGTAACTGCCAGGTTGACAATTAAGATTGTCATATGTAAGAGTCTTATGATTCTAGTATCTACATGAAGTCATGACTACAGACGATTATGTACATATTATATCCAGCTCAATAACATTTTTAATTTTTAAAAATATAGCTGAGTCTTAAGATGAACACTACTATTTTTTATAAACACATATGAATCTTTTTGTTTCGAAATTCACTGATAGTTTCTTTAAGTGACTATGTGCTAGTATAAAGTTTTCTTTCTTTTATTGTCTATTAAAATAGAAAATTTCCTAATTATTACTATTTTTTCATGAATTAGCAAGCCACATTTTTCTTTTTAAGTCACAAAGCTAGTGATGTGATACCTTAAATATAGTTATGAAAGGTCTATGTAATCACTGAAGGAAGAATCTTGGTTACCTAAAGACTGTTAACCTAATGATGCATGATGGTGTAGCCTCATTCCAGATATATTTGAGAAGTATTTGTAACAAGTAATTTACTTCAAGATGCATCTCCTGTATCTGTTATTATTTTTTAACTTATTGTAAAATTGCTAATATTCCTGATGAAAAAGATAATTTTTCAGAGTTCTTCTTTTGATGAAATAGTCTTCTAAGGAGTCCATAAAACACAGAAAGCTTTTTTAATCAGCCATAAACATATCCAATCTTCACAATTTTCTTTCTTAAAATCATTTTTATATTTATGTTGTGTATTCATATGCGAGTATGTGCATTGTTATGTATGAGTTCAGGCATTTGTGAACCACCTGCAGCATATGTGTGTCAGATAGAGGATATTTTTGGATGTTGCTCCTTATGTCCCACCTTATTTGGGACCTAATTTTCTGTATATCTGTTTTATATCCTAAATAATTGAGAGAATCTCCTCTCTGTGCTTTCTCTTGGGCAATTTGTAGTCCCCAATCAGGCAATATTTTCTTTAGTTCTTCAAACAATGTTTCTAATGTTTCTAGGTATGGGTCTGCCAACATGATATCATCCATATAATAGTAAATGATAGATTGTTGGAAGTGTTTGCACAGAATTTCTAGTGGCTGTTGTACAAAATATTGATATAAAGTGGGACTATTCAACATTTCTTGTGGAAGGAACACCCATAGGATCCTCTTAACTGGAAATTAATTATTAAGAGTAGGCACTGTGACAGCAAAATTTTCATTGTCCTGTTCTTATAGAGGTATGGTAAAAACAAATAGTCCTTCAAAGCAATAACTATAATATTCCATCCCTTAGGTAACAGGGAAGGAAGGGGAATACCAGATTGTAAAGAGCCCATAGTTTGAGTCACATTATTAATTGCTCTCAAATCCTTCACCATCCTCCACTGTTCAGATTTCTTCTTGACAGTGAATACAGGATAATTCCATGGACTGGTTGATTCTTCAATATGCTGAGCCTGTAACTGCTCCTATACTAGCTGTTCCAAAGCCTGAAGTTTCTCCTTTGTCAAGGGCCATTGCTGAACCCAGATAGGATTTCTGTCAACCATCTCAAAGGCAGTGCTGTGACTTGTCTTTTTAGTTTCAACAGCCATTGGGCAATTCTTTTGCACAACCTGAATGGCTGGTGAATTTTCTTCATAGCACCTTAAAATATCACTTTTAGAAGCATAATTGAGTCTCTGGTTGATATCTGAACCTGGAGGGATTTTAATCTGAGTATTCCTTTGCTGTGGACGTTCACGACCCATAGATTCACTGCTGTCAGCCATATATAGCTTCAACCATCCTTACTGACCTTCTGGTCCTATTCATTCAAGCCATCTTACACTCTGTTTCACTTGAAATCTTGTTCCAGTACCCAAAAATTAGATATCCACTGCCTGTAAAGGCCATCTTGGATGCTATGATTGTGGGGTTATGATTGAAACATCAGCTCCTGTGCCAACTAAACCCTGAATATAAATATTATCTACCCTTACTTTCAATTTTGGTCTTTGTTCATTTATGAAAGTCTGCCAGAATATTCATTTGTGGTTTTTCTTGGAACTTTCGATTTCTTGAATTTATTCTATGTTCCAATGCCATATGGTCTTCTATATTAGGCACTGGATTTCCTACTATCCTGAAAATGCTGCTCCTCCACTGTGACTGGATATGATCAGACCTTCTTTGGCTTTGAAATCCGATTTTTCAGGGTTCCTGGGAGAAGCTCTGAGAAGTATTTCCCATGGTAGAGGGTTGCCTTCTTTGTCCCTGGTAGATCTGTATTTGTTGGTCCAGTGTTGGCCTTTACCACACCTTCTGCATAACCCAGAAGGCAGTGGCCTTCTGTTTGAATCATACCTAAGATGGATATTATTTCCAGAAGTATGTTGTATAAAATTCCATTTTATATGGCCTGGTTTATCACAGTTAAAACAAGTGATGCCTTGGTTTCTCACCCAAACATTAGCAATGTCTTGGCCTACCCAATTCTCTTTGTCACAATGAAGAGATTCTGCATTGAATACATTATTCTATTGGTGCAGGTTTTATTTTTAAAGGCATAAGCATTCTCTTACATTCCAGATTATCATGGTCAAAGGCCAGAGAAAGTGTTAACTGCTTCCTAACTTCTAGATCTGATACTGCTGTATGTAAGCCTTGGTAAGCCCCTGCAGAAAGTCAGTATAAAGTTCTTTTAAGCCTTGTTTGACCTTGGTATAAAACTTCATTTTCTGTTCAGGTTCCAAAATCTTTTCCCAAGTGTTCAGTGCAGCAGTACAGCACAGCAACAACATATGTTCACTATAAGTAGTGTGAGACTTCATATTAGCAAAACTGCCTTCCCCAAGTATTTGTTCCTGAGAAATACAAAAGCCCTTAATCTTTCCTTGTTGCTCGAAGGCCCTAGCTTCCTCCTTAAACCAATTTCTCCATTGCAAATGCTGGCTATAGTCTAATATGACAACGGCAGTGAGCTGCATCCAATCACTAGGAATTATCCAATTTTTTGTTGACCATGCATTTAGCATTTGTTTTACATAAGTGGAGTGTACCCCATGGAGCAATATGCCTTCCTTGAAATCCTTGATATCTTTCATATGTATTGGTTCATAATTATACTATACAAATTCCAGGGAATTCCATAGGCTTTTTTTGACTGAACAGTAACTGGAAACAATACTTGTGGGGAAGGGAGTAGCCCTGTTATGTTTACCACCTTAGGTAGAGTATCTTCACTACATAATATCTCATCAGGGGTTGACCTGAATTGTTCTGAGCAGAAAATGCATTACCACACTTTTCTAGTACTGCAATACCATTCTCCCATTTCTGAAGCTTGGATACTACTGATTTTTCTGGAGCATGATTTTCCTGATGAAACAGTCCTTCCAATGACCTCATAGAATCAGAAAATTTTCAATCCACATCATTAACATAAGTAACAAGTGTCTTATAATTAACAAGTTTCTTGTTCTCTTTAGCATAATTAATGATTTTTTGTCTTCATCATTAATGTAATTAATGTGTTACTTGTTCTCATCATTTACATAAAGCCTGTGTTTTTATTGCAGTTTTATCCATGTCCAAAGAGGAAGCTCTATCTGAAAGCTTGTTATAACCAATTTCCAGAAAATTAACCTTATCTGCCATTTTAGTGTTTGAAATTTCCATATCATATATCCTAGACAGCAATTGTTGATTTCCAGATTTCACTTCTTCCATTATGCTCACTATGGTCTTATCAGGTCGTTTAATTTGAAACATAAAATATAGAGATAAACCAAAAACTAGTAGGACTAAGACATTGAAACCATCAAGATATTCATTCAAGAATTTCTCAATCACCTTGGAAAAATATGACCTGAAGTCATGAATACTTTCAGCCACTACCTCAATTCAGTTGCAATGACAAGGTTTGGTCAGCAGGTGTCGCAGTAGCGTTCAATGCTCCATTCACTGGCAATATGGCAGATGCAGAGCATCTCAGTTGCAGGAGCCCATCTACAGGCTCTATTTGGTCTTAAGAAGCCCCAGCAGGTGCACAGACTGAATAAGAACCTTAGGAAAGGCAAAGTCTCACATGATTAAGACAGGACGATATGACAAAATCCATACCCGCTATGTAAATAATGTAGTTTGCAGCGGCCCTGCGTATCAGCAGTGCACAGAAGCCAGGCACAGATCTGACTCAGAGGCAGCTGCTGGAGTCTCGGGGTGCATGGGGTGGCTGTGGGAAGGAGCTCTCATGTCCATATTACCCACCGCGCTGCCTGGGAGGATTTGGTGCTTTCACTACCAAGGCCCTGGGAGGTGGAGCATGAGCAACCACGATAGAGCCTTATGGACCAAGGACCCAGCTGTCTTATGGGGGTGCCATTCATGTAAATGTGCTGAGAGTGTAGAGCAAAACGGAAGTGCAGACTCCCAGACCTGAACACTCTGCCTGACCTCTGCCTTCTGGCAGTGCTTAAAGCACAGAATGGGCTCACCAGCTCCATATTCCAGTGGGTTAGATGCCCACCCAAGGTCTCCAGCTATTGCATTAAATCTCACTTGCAATATATCAAATACAGGATTAATATTTATTGGAGAGTACTTTAATGCACACAATTACAAGTTAAGCCTTAGGATGATTCCTTGGAAGTAGGATGATCCAGGCGATGGATGCTGATCCAATTTTCAAGAATTCAGGAACAAAACAGGGTGATCAAGATCCCAGCAGCCCCTTTTGAATGGGGCAGGCCACACCCCCTGTATGCTCTCAGGACTTTAAAGACATGCCTCCCAACCATATCAGCTAACACCTGAATCCCACCACAGAAGAAGAAGGAGGAGGAGGAAGAGGAGGAGGAGGAGGAGGAGGAGGAGGAGGAGGAGGAGGAGGAGGAGGAGGAGGAGGAGGAGGAGGAGCAGGAGCAGGAGCAGGAGCAGGAGCAGGAGAAATTTTCAAAGAATTTTGACAATCAGAAATGTGAAGTATTTTTATGTTATTTGAATAGAAAAGCTTAAGTTTAGTGAAACTGGTAACAGTACCATTTGGAAGTCAGTATTTATTGCTGTAGGAGGAAGGTTCAAAATAAGAATTATAGTTATAATTTTCTTTCAATCAATAAGATCCTATAGTATTAATAACCTTATAACAGGGAAATAAAGTACCTGGAGTCTATATAATTTTATTCATGTTTGATTAGAAATAATTTAGAAGAACACACCTACAAATATATAAGAAGAGAGAAGGCAGAGATAAAAACACTGTATTTTCTTGTAAGAAATGATTAACTTTAATATTTACCAATACCACAGAAATATACTAAATCACATTAGGCACATAAACTGGTTCTAGTGCAAGGACAGATGACAGATCCTTATAGTCTAATGATTCAGCAAGAGTTGATAAAATTCGCTATATTTCTGTTATTGCCTTGTACATAACATAGCAAAAGGATAAAACCATTGAAGGAAGATTGTAGAATGTTAACTGTGCTTTTTAAAATGGGTAATGTGTGATATTTATTGAGGACAGGCCAGAATATATGCCACAATGCCATAGTTCTTTAGGGGATAACAATATTACTACAGCTCTAGGATATTAAAGCAAGATTCATGAGGAGAAAATGGTACCAAGGGTAATATTGAAACATAATTGGATTTATATTAATGTTAGCTAAAGGCAGGATACCTGCCATAACAATTTTCCTAGAAATAGACAGTGGGATAGGACATCTTAAGTATAATAGATTTATTTTGAAAGAGAACAGGAAAGGATGTAGAGAAAGGAGACAGAAGAATTCTAACAAATGATAATTTATTCAGTAAGTTTCTGATTTCAAGTGCTGCATTTTAATCTTGCTGGAAAATTGTTTGAATATGCTTCAAGAACTTCCTCACTATAGAAAACTGAGGCATTTATCAAAGTCTTAACTCTTAAAACTTCTCTAAGCCTGAATGAATTAATTTCAACTGCAATTTAACTTGTGTTCTGAGTATTATTGTACTCTGTAAGTTTTATCAGTGAAGGAAAGCTTGCAAAAAGCTTCTTATGCTCACACTATAAGAACAGTAGGCAGAAGGTGAACAGAGATGTCAAATATATTTAGACAGTGAAAGTGTCACCAGTATTTACTTTTACATAATTAAACATCTAATCACATTAATTATGTTGTCTCTCTAAAGTGTAATGGTCACAGTTGTTATAAAAATGTCTTTAATCATAGAACATAGCATAGTCCTCATGTGAAATGTTTCAGAGCCTAAAATTCATCTATATAGTCTTTCATTGTATATTATTGTATCTCTGTACCAAGTCACTTCCATTTCACTTCATTATATTTGGGAGGAAGGATACTTCATAATCTTTAGCACCAAATATATTTACAATACCACAAACCTCCAGTTAAAACTTCAAGTAAAGCTGATTAAAATACTAGTTACATCAAATAAACTATTCTAACACTATCACTATTTATAATTTGTGTTGGTGTTATAATCTATAAGAGAAATAATCGAAGGGAAAGAAGAATTTGCTCTGTTTGACTGCTCAGAAATGTAAGCCTCAACTAGATGGATCCATTGATTTTAGGCATGTAGTGAAGTCTAAGTGTGTGACAGATCTATTTGGTTTATGAAAACTAGACAGCAATAAAGATGACAGCAAAAGGAATTGAAAAGATATAGCACTTAAAACACATCCACTGTTATCTATTTCCTTCACTCAATATCTGCATATGAAAGCTATAATGTTAATATAGTTAACTTAAAGTTTGTATCATTAATAGATTAATAATTTCATCTGATATAGTCATCTTTCAATAATCATCCTCCAGTTCTCCCTACTCCTGTAGAAATTTAAAACATAGGCACTTTGAGATATTTCTATTAAATCCTCTTAATCAAGATAGAAACAGATGTTTATATTTTAGTACCATTTGATATTTATAATATAAATTCCATATACACTTATTTCAAAAGTACTCCTTTCACAAGAGATATTATATAAGGAAGTACATAAATTTGGTGGTTTGAATAAGAATAGCCCACCGTAAACTCATATGTTTAAATGCTTGGTCCATAGGTAGTGGCACTATTATGAAGTGTGGTCTTGTTGGAGTAGGTGTATCATTGTTCAGTCAGGCTTTGAGGTCTTATATGCCAAACTAGACCTAGTGTGACAGTCTGCTTCTACTGCCAGAAGGTTAAGATGTAAAGTGTCAACTCCTTTTCTATCACTATGTCTACTTACATACTGCCATACTTCCCACCATGATAAGAGAATAAATATCTGACACTATAAGGCAGCCCTAATGAAATAAAACAAATCAAATCAAAACAAAAACATATATAGAGGCCATATAAACATAGAGTAGTGTTGCTGATCAGAGACTAATAGATGGTTATTGTCAAAATCTAGTATATATATATGTTAACCAGATTGACTACTTTGGCTATACAAGCATTAGTAACAAAATGAGGGTTTTGATTCAAGGTATAAATAGTGAAATTAGCACTGTTGAAGAGAAAAAAATAGAGGTAAGTTTAATCCCTATTCCCTGTGTCTATATTGTTATACTCATGAGTCTATAATAACAAAACTTTGAGACATAAAACAAAGCCTGGTTGATATCAGGACACATATCTTTCTTTTGCCAGGTTGTTTTATTGTATTATGGAAAAGGATGGATTATCTTGTGACTTTTGAGTGAGAATCAAAGATAAAAAATAAACATCTACATGTCATCTCTTAGACTGTAATTTACCTAGGTGTCTAATCATATTCAATGAATCTTATGAATCTACATATAATCCTATGCAAATCTATATATCTTTCCACACACGCTTAGAATTATTAATGATTTTAAGGGTATATTCACTGGTAGGAAATTGTTTATTCACATTAATTTTAAGAAAATTACTGTCTTGTAGTTACCATAAATATATTTATCTGATTATTCTGTGAAGATGACCCTAAAATGTTTTTTTCTTCTATAACTTGGTCACAGACACCAAATATATGCCAGGAAAACTGCAGATATGAGCTCAGGGAAATAGTTCATCCAAGTTCAGATAATCAAATGACAAAATATCTTAAATTTAATAATAAATCATAGATAGTAGAAATATAATTCCAAAGGTCAACTAAGAAGTCAAATAGGTGAACTCTCTTTGTGTACTGCCATCCATGTTATATCACATACCATATATGTATCATATACACATATAGATAGATACAAAGATAGATAGGTAGATAGATAGATAGATAGATAGATAGATAGATAGATAGATAGATAGGTAGGTAGGTAGGTAGGTAGATCAACATCATGAGTTATTAATCAAATTTACTCATTTCATCCAGGATTGCATTATTAATTAGTAGGTATGAAAGTAAAACATATACAATCATAGCAGTATCTGAGAAAATTGAATTATAATAAAAAACTACTTTTAAGTTTCTACTCTGCCCATATCACAACATAATGGAAACTAAATATTTAGTTTTGTACATTTAAATAGGATTGGTATTTGTCTGTTTAGATCTTTTTGAACCTCTATACACTTTATCAAGGAAATAGTGCCTTAAAGTGGTGGAACATTTATGGACACCAAAATCTTGTGTCCTTAGGTGTCCAGGACATACCATTCACTGAGGATGAGCTCTGCCAAAGGAAAAACAAAATGGCACTTCTTCTGCAATGAACCCTAATGTAGTCCTACACATGTTTACATTCTAGAATTAAATGGTTCTTTTTTCATACCATTATATTTAATTCTCAATATCAGACTTAACACAGCTAAAATTTCATACCCTTAAGAAATTATAACAGTTTAGCATCCCAGTCTACATTTTTTCTAAAGACAATGTGGTTTTCTTCAAGCGTTTTCTTTGTACCTAGCTACTTTTGTACCTTGTATCAAATAGTGATTGACCTGATTCTACAATTTTCTTTGGTTAAGTCATCATTGTCATTGTGTTAGTGTCATGATGTTAATCAGTTGCTTAATATTTCTCAGAAACTATAGTGTTTTATTAAAGCTGAAGAGGTGGCTCAGAGATTAAGAGCACTGGATGCTCTTCCAGAAGTCCTGAGTTCAATTCCCAGAAACTACATGGTGGGTCACAACCATCTATAATGACATCTGGTGTCTGCCTCTGGCATGCAGGCATGTGTGCAGGCAGAACACTATATATAAAATAAATAAAATCTGTTTTTAAAAAACAAGGATGTAGAAATTTGTATAAGTAATATGTATAATTTTGAGAATAATCTTATAACAGGATAGTTATCTTGCTGTTAAACATAGAAGTCATTCATTTAGCAAAAAAAGATGTGATTAAAGTCAAGGATTAGTAAAAAGTTGTTTCTGAATTTTTCTAATTACTAGGGTAAACTCAGTTGTTGCCTTTTCTCTAATACTGTGGGTATTTTTCCAGATGGAATAATCAACTTAAAGGCATGCAGGACATGCAATTAAAAACAGAAGAAAAGATAATTTGAAAATATTTTGTTACTTAAAAGTTTTGTTAGTAAGAAGGTAGCTACATATGTGAAAAATATGCAGAAAACTATGAAAACTGGCTATTTGTAGCACTAACTGCTACATTCTGTGCAGGGTAGGAAGTACCCTGTGAGAGGAAGCACTTAAATGATTAATATGACCCAACATTCTCAAACTTTACAGGAATTTTCTCAAAAGTAATAAATAGACCAAAAAAGAGAGAAAGTTAATGTAGACAAATTCCTTATAAATCTTATTTTCTGAATGCATTTTAATTACAGATGATTGAATACTTAATGAAGTAAATTAGCTAGAAGGCCAATTAAAATAATATAAAATTCTACTTAACAGTCTGACTTGATTCAAAGTCACCTAATTTTAGAACTAGAAAATAACCAAGGACTCTATTGAGTCCCTCATTTTAGAAGTATAAAACTGAGCAACGAAAGTATCATTTATGCAAAATAGCTCATTTGTAGATAAACAGCTCTGGTTTTTTTTTTTTCACACTATAAATATTTCTTACCCAAACATCCAGGTTCATGGTGACAAATTTTTGTTAAAATATAAGAAAAAGAAAATAGAAAATGTTTGTCATCTTTGCACAAAATATGAAGCTCTAGTTGCTCTTCCAGAGGTCCTGAGTTGGATTCCCAGCGACCATATGGTGGTTCACAACTATCTCAGGGGGATCTGATGTATTATTCTGGCATAAATGCAGATAGAGCACTCATAAGTAAGTAAGTAAATAAAGATTTGAAATAGTTTACTCCATAGCGAAAATCTTCACAGTTTCAACACAGAATGAAAATATTTACAATTTGACTACAAAATGTAGACAGAGTCTTGTTAAAAGTTGGAAAGTGACAGAATAAAGAGAATCAACAAATATTGCCTACTGGAAAACAATGAATAGACATTAGTAAATGTATAAATTTACAAAGGTAACCAATGTCCTTAATACACTGATCTGAGAGATTGCTATAAATCCCAGTCACTAAGTGTAGCTGAAATCAAAGGGGGTAAATCTTTTAAGTGATTAGGCAAGAAATAAATGTTAAGTTTCAAGGAAAGCTGATAATAACACAAAACAGTCCTGCTGACATCTTTAGATGTATCACTCAAACTCTCTTGTTTTGTGTTTCAACCTCCTGAAGTTAAAAGTCAGATGTGCTGTTGGGGGTCCTGTCACTGTGTCAATATCTATGTCTGCATGATAGCTCTAGCTGTTTCAGTGTTTTTAAAAGAGCTGGAAATAAATTTATACCTACATTGGATTAGCCATGTTAAGTATAAAATTCCTTGTTGTCATCTGAAAAACCTGTGAGTTGGTGGCTAGGACTGAAGTAAGCGCATCTGAATTCTAGGCAGGGAAAATATTAACATGGAATCTATGTCATGAAAAAAAAAAAAAAACACAGTAGAAGGAAAAGGGTCCCTAAAGCAGGAAAGAGAATCAGAAACAACCCCAGTGCATGCCCTCTGTTAGGTGTCTCACAAAAGTACCAAGCTAAAAAAACTGTAATAGACATATTACAGTTATATTTAGAAATATATATATATAGTATATATATACACAGAAATATATATACATACAGTTATATATACACATGTATATGCCTAGCTTAGACTCATGCAGGCTCCTTGACTGTCAATTCAGTCTCAGTGAGCCCCTATGTTGCCAGGTTTGTTGATCCTATGAATTTCCTTTAGGCATTATTGACCCTCCTGTCTCTTCTAATCCTTCCTCCCCTTCTTCTGCAAGATTCGAAAAGTTCCACCCAATGTGTGGCTGTGAGTCTCTTCATCTGTTTCCATCAGGAGCTGGTTGGAGTCCCTCCCATGGTGATTCTGCCAGGCTCCTGTCTATGAGTATAGCAGAATATCATTAGGAATCACTTCATATTTTTTTCTTTCATGTTTTGGTCTATTCTGTGTCACTGGGACATCTAACCTCTGTTTCTAGTCCTCCAGGAAGTGTCTGAGGTGGGAGGGACCCCTTTCATAGTATAAGTCTCAAGTGGTTGCAGTCTTTGGTTGGCCACCTTTAGTCCAGCATATCTTTTTGGAAAAACAAATTTTAGGTCAAAGGTTTGTGGTTGGCTTGCTGTCACAATCCCTCTACCAGAAGTCTTGTCTGATTACAGGAAGTGGTTTAACAGTTTCTGTGTCCCAATATGCCTCTCTACCAGTGAAAAAAATCCAAACCAGATCAAGTCAAATTGATTTAGGAAAGTACTCTGGTTTAATGGATAAAATGCTCCAGATGATTTGCCAGATCCCCAGCAATAGATGGGGAAGACAAACTGAATAACCACATACCTGTTTACTGGGGTGTAGTTTGAATACATTGTGAGAGTGTTCTTGAACATCTCTGGGAGAGGAGGTATATTGGTTGCCTTTATATTGGGGGTCAGGGTCTGGGGAGAGAGAGAGTTGGGGTTTCCACCAATCATCCCATATTATTTGAGTATATAGGTGCCAGGCTGTGAAGGGTTACAGTCAAACTTTCAACAGGTCATTCTAGACTCTGTGGGTGTAGGGCTGCCTGTTCAAGTCAGGCAACTTCCTACAGGCATGGGAAGACATGGAGAATGGGGGTATTCAGGAGTCAGTGAGCTCATTTTAAGCAGGAGGTGTGAATGAAGAAGCATCTGGTTAGCTGCCATCCTGGAGACCTCAGGCATCTGCTTCTTAAGGAAGCAAAAATGGCAAGTTGCTAGGGAAAAAATAGATTTTTAACACCTTCCTAGTTGTACTGACAAATGTGAATGTACAATGCAGAAGAACAGCCCTTAATCAAGACATTTTAGAAACCTGGAGGGCAGAGATTCTCAGCTTCTGGACAGACCATGTATCTCAAATAGGTGCCTGTTTGAGGAGGATGTCCCATCAGTTTGACAACCAAAGGGGCAATGAGTGCAGGGTCTTATCCAACTGGGCTGGAGAGACTTAGGAACTAGCTGTTTTGAGGAGTACTCTCTTCCCTGGGAAGAGTGGAGCAGGCTCAGAGACACTTAATTCCTCGGCGTGGGAACAGCGTGTTAATGGAGAAGGGGCCTTGGAAGGGAGAGATGGGGAAGTACCTGGCTAGTAGAGAAGTTTGGGCTGTGAGATAATGATTGAGGAAGAAAGTCCTTCCATAAAGAAGATTGAAAAGGAAAGACCTCTGTGAATTCAAGGCCACACTGGACTTTACAAGATCCATACAGTCTGGAGGAGAAACAGAACCAGGCAGTGGTGGTGCATGCCTTTAATTTCTGCACTAGGAAGGTTGAGACAGGAAGTGATATGTCTGGGCAGAGAAAGAAATATAAGGCTGGGGGAGACAGGAGCTTGTCCCTTCCATCTCAGCTGAGGACTCAGAGGCATTCAGTCTCAGGATTCAGGAAAACAGGATCTTCCCATTTTGGCCTGGGGATTCAGTAGTGATAAAGTTTCTCTAGTGTTTTATTGCTCTGCTTCTCTGACATTAAGCATTTTCCCAATATCTCGCTTCAAATTTTTAGTATAAGACCAATTAAGATTTATAGAACAGGGTTTGGCCCCCAATATATACATTGACTAACAAACACTAAGTGCTATAGAGTAGCTCTAAATGCCTATAACTCCAGCTCTAAGGTTTTAAACTCACTCCTCTGATATCTAAGGGTACACATATATGAAGGAACAAAATTAAATATTTTTAAAAGTCCATAAAGTCTTATAAAATTTTCAAAAAGTGAAAATGCATAGAACAATGTATTTTATAATTTTGTTTTATTTTTGAAAATATAATTATTGTTATAATTTATTTAAAAATGGTGGGATCAAGAGTTACATACCAGGCAATGGGTAAGAAAGAGACACACCATGTGACAGTGCTGAAGCGGAGGGTTTATTAGGGAGACTGGAAGAAAGAGATTCAGCGTACATTCTCTGGAGACTAGAGCTGCGGAGAGAAGATGAAAAGAGAGGTGAGCAGGGCCTACCTTTTATGAGCAGATATCGTGCATGCATAAATGGACTACAAAGCCATATAGAGAATGACATTGTCCAGACCCTGAGCAGGTCAAAGTACTGGCTTACTGGCAGGTAAATGAGCACAGGAATGACGCATCCTGCCAGGTACCAGGGTGCAGGCCAGGAAATGCCTGAATGCTAAATAACATTTTTTTCTTTCCCATTCCTCTCTCAAGACCCTCCCTTAGAGCTATCCCCACTCACCTTCAAATTTATGGTCTATTTTTTCCAGTAATTGTTATTTCATGAATATATGTATGTAACTACCTTACCAACATGACTTCTCTTATGTGAGGTGGTCAATGACAACAATGAACATGTGCAATTGGTCTGGGCAAAGCCCAGAAGGCCTCAACCCTCCCAAAGAACTATAAGCCATTGAGGAAACCTGGGACTTGAAGGTATTTTCTTTCTCACGGAAGAGGATAAAAATTGGTTTTCCAGTAACTAAGAACAGCCCTGAAAACATATATATGAATCACATTATATGTACAAAATGTATTATACTTATAAATAGAATATTTTTAAAATAAGTACCAAAGCAAAATTTTAAGCATATTGAATATAGTGAAAAAATGTATTATTTGACTTTAATTATAGTTGTGTATTTTGAAAAATTAATTATAATCATGAACACGTCTCATCCAGAGCAACAGTCTTAAAGTAAAATACACATTATGGTGTAGCCTAAATATCATTCCCAGGATGCATTTTGTATATTTTTCTCTTTAAACAAGAATAGATTTTCCTATTGGTTCAATGTTTAGGAAAAGAAAATTTTAGAAGCTGGTAAAATTTTGCATTTTGATTGTGAAATATAAGAAATCATTGTACTCAATGGTAATCTGTGAATTAGGTATTAGTTTAACGATGCTTATAAGATGCAGCAGGCCTTTGTGTTCTATAAAATATTCTTCTGTTGGATTAGCCCTATTACAGTGCAGGTTGGGACCCTTAGGCTCATAAAAAAGCAAGTTTCTCTTTAAGGAAAGAAACTTCAGTTTCTAAATTTAATCTAAGAATATCATTAAAACTCACCACTATTGGCTCTTAATGAGACTTATGGTAAGATTATACTGACTTAAATTAAAAATAAAAAAAAAAACTTTCATTAAAAAAAACTACTATCAAAATATCTTCATCAAATTGAAATCAAGTTTATTCAATAATTTTGAAAATTCACAAATATTTTTCTTTCAAATTCACTGAATATACTTGGTTCGATTAAATTTATCATATCTATTTTTTTCTAGATTTTCTAATAGAGACATCTTAGTCAAATAAGTTCAATAAAAAAGAAACATGGGCTTTTTTGTTTGTTTCTGCAGCTGGATTATTATTTCTCTATTATTTATGAAACCTCACAAGATTAAATAATGAATACACTGCATAAAAGCACTACTTCATTTCACTAGTAGTACATGTTTCTTGAGAAGAAAAATGTCTGTTTTTTAATGAAGTCTATGAATCATGTTTGAGAGTACATACATAAAGCTTAATTTATCATTTGTTCAGTTAACAAAGCACTGGCTCTTATTCCAAGTTTTTTTTATATTCTTAGAAGTCATTGCAATGTATAACATACATGCTTTAAAAATGCAAAATAGTTGAATAATGATTGATCTTGCAATTCAGATTTTAATTGTACAAATGTACATTAGGAAGGTTGGGTCGATAGAAACATGGTAAGAGATGGAAAATACATTCTGAAATTTAAGGAATTGGCGTCAGAAAGAGAACCAAACTGATTTGAATTCAACTCTCAACATTGCAAATGAGAGTGAATCATGCTACTTGACAGCTACATATTGATTAAGGTAGGTGTGCATGTGCCTAATAGCCACCAGTGTCTATATCTTATTCCAGTGTGTAAAGCACAGCCTGAATAACTAAACATTTTAAACTAATCACTGAATTAGAAGTGGGGAATATATTCTAATAAATCACCCAACCAAAGTGTAGTCTTAAGAACATTGAATTTTGACAGATATTCACCTAAATACTTATTACCTGAAATCTATTCATGCATGTTAGCGTTTTAATTCATATTCATTTAAAATTCCGACTCTAGAATCTAGATTTAAACTGCCCTGATTCAATGCCTTTGATTTGTATAATGCCATATATTGTAGTTATATAATTTTATAAATGATAGAACTTTCTGATAGAACTAATTCATGAGTATAGAAATATTAGAACTATGGGTAATATGAACTATGCTATGCATTTTCTAGTAACTGTATCAATTTGCATAGGACCAGAATGAGCCAATACTGCTATTCCAATAGGTCATATAAAGTGGCAATCATCAGAAACAGATGTGCTTCTTTGCCCAGACTCTACACTGAGTATGCAGCATAATTAAGTAAAGGTCACAATCCTAGTAGGGCTTAAATTTATCTTTAGACCAAATTGAAAAGAATATGTTGCCTTTGTTTATATATTATTAAAACATAAATGGTGTGTGTATTGTAGCTGAATAGGTTGTAGAGAACAAAATCAGATATAGCATATTGTTATACACCTTTGAATCTTAAAATGCCATTATTTAATCACATTAACAGATAAGATTTAATCATTTGTATTAGTTAGGGTTTCCATTACTGTGTTCAAACATAAGGACTAAAGCAATTTGGGGAGTAAAGTGATTATTAAATGTATCCTTTTTATTAAAAAAAAATCAATGAATATAGTAAAGGGAAAAATTCACACAGAACATGGGCCTGAAGGGAGGGGCTGATTAAGAGGCCATAGATGAGCAGTTGCTCTCCATGAATGGTTCATCTTGCTTTATTTTTAGAGCCTAGGACAACCAGTCCAGGGTGTCCCTAACTACAATAAACTGACTCTGTAAAGGCTATTCTTGATTGCCAACTTGACTACGTCTAGATTGAACTATAATCCAGAAATGGAAAGCACATCTTAAAAAGGTTATGTTTATTTGGTTTAATATGGGTTAGTTTAATTCTAGTCTGGACTTTTGAAATAAAAAACCATAAACCTTTAATCTAGATCTTCAGTTGGGAAAATGCAAGCCTTTAAACATTTTTTTCCCGATTGTGAGACAGAAAGAATACCTTTAATCTGGGATACACCTTCTGCCTTTATGATGTAATGAAAGAAATAAACTTTTGCCTATTTCCTGCTTGCCCCTGCTTTGATAAGAAATTTATTCCTTCAGATTTTAAAGGCTAATTTTTCTAATTTTGGGGGATTCCAGAATATGCTGAAGACTGAGCAACTACTAAATTTTTTGACTTTCTCTTAACAGCCAGAAATTGTGTGTATGTGTGTATATCTATATAGTGTTATAGCTATACATTGTTATATATGTGTAGACAAACATATATATCTGAAAACTGGACATTGTTTTATATGCAAATACATAATCTAGGCATTGTTATATATATACATGTACAGAGAGAGAAAGACTTGTGTTATAATTTCTGTTACTCAAGAGAACCCTGACTAACACAGGGTCCTTCCAAATCTATCAGTAACTGCAAGAAAATGTGATAGTGGCTTGCCTTCTTGCAGTCTTACCTTCTGGGTGCATTTTCTCAATTGAGGTCTCCACATCTCAGATGATATTAGCTTATTTTAATTTGAGATAAAACTAGCCAGAACAATGTTAAAAAAAACTCTATCCCTTAAATCGAGCACAAATTAGAGAAAAATAATGTAAGCAAACCAATTATTAAAATAAAATATGTTTTTAAACTCATCTTATGGACCTATTCTAACTATATAGCCAGACATACTATACTTTGAAGGGGTTCATAGAATCATACATTTTAGAGTACTTGACTTTAATGAGACCAATAAACCAGTAACTGATAGGTGACTTTATCCTTGAGTAATTATTAAGAATTGAGTCTTTAGCAATGCTCAAATAACAATGAATAATAACCAAGTATATTTAAATTTATAACCTCTCAACAATCACTGTCCATTTTCTATGTGTTAGGAGGTCTTAGATACTGCTGATATAATGTAAAAGGAAGTAGCATCCCTTTTCTTATTAAACACACAAGTCATGGAATATCCTGGAAGAGCTATGTGAATTCTACTAATGTCATAGTTTTATTATAGATCTGATTTTATGTACCTAATTAAATATATATTTAATGGGTGCCTATGTTGACCTTGTTTGTTTTATAATGAAATCACCTTCACTCATAAAGATTATTTTAAACAAAATTAGAAAAGCCTTTTAACCATAGGTTCCAATGCTATATAAACTCAAATTCTTAGCCATATTAACAATGTTGGATATAATTTTCATGTCATAAAACTGAGTTAATTCCTCATTTTCTTAAAGTTGTTGTCTGGTTTTTACCTCAACATTTGTGCCAGTATCACAAAACTTGATATACTTTATATTAAGGTTGTTATATTAGCTCTCAGTGTTCATAATGGAGTGAGATTAATTATTCACCATTGCCATGTACAGAATTTCCTTGCACTATACATCCTAGTGAAAGGTGAAATTTCTTACTGAGTGCCAGCTCCATTTATTCATGTCCAGTGATGTGTGTGTGGACAGGATGATCAATTATATTAGGAATAGTGTGTAATGCTTTGTTAGAGGCAGTTTTATGGGATGTCTTAAGCTGATGAATAGGAAAAGGTAACCTATTCCAAGTATGGAAGCTTTTATTAGATAGCCTATGGGAGGCTATTTGCTTTTGACAGTTTCTGTAGAACTAAGTCAATTTTCTTCAGTGGAGTGATATGTATCAACTGCAATCCAGGGTAGACCTCATGCTCAGGAATAGTTAAAGAACACACAATGGGCTCAATGTTTTGGGGGCTTGATGTGTTTTGATTGTTTTGATTTTAAGACAGAAAATGTGAAGTTGGATAGATAGTGAGAAAGAGGATCTGGCAGGGTGTAGTGACAAAAAAGAATATGGTCAAAATATATTATATGAAAAATTTAAACATCAGGAAAAAAGCCTTCTCATAACATAATGCCAACATGTGATACAAAGGTCAAACTTTTATGTTTGAATTATCATTTGGTGATGCAAGTATGATAATGTTAATGGAATCATCCCTTTTCTAACACATGAAAATTTCCTATGATATATCTGTGATTTTCTCTAGTTCATCATCCTTTCCTTTTATCTTCAATTCTCCTCCAAAATAACTAAATATTTTATAGTGAATTAAACAAATATTCAGAATTTAAAGTCCTCATGGACTTCAATGCTGTATTTTTGACATATCTTATACCACCATAAACATAAGCATACATATTTACACATATAATTTGAATAAGGTACAGGGTCTTTACTTAATGTGGATTGTATTTCTATGACTTATGATGGTCTTTAATGATATTATTTTATTGGAAAAAGAATCAAAGCAGTGAAGAAGTTACAGGAGGAATGAAATACATTCCTTCTTAATTTTAATTTTATCTCTGGCCATTTTGAACTAATGTCACTAAAATTAATGTCTTGTTTCAGATCTCCACTTATCTGCTTTCTATTATAGTCACTCAATGAACTTATCACAGTGCTGTCAAAATGATCTTTTGAAAATCATGTTTGGTTATTTTAAATCCTATTTTTCATTCTTCACTCTTGAATGCCTGATGCCATCCCTTGAAGTTTCTAGATGTACTGCTAACATCTCAAGCATAACTTACCATGAATGTTAATATTCTATTAAGTGTAAGTCTCCCTCTAGTCACTATTCCAAATAATTCTTAACATTACATGCTATATCCTTCAAAGGAGCTATGATCACTTTCTATATATTTTTTATTTTCTTACTCTGTAATATAAGTAGAAATATAGTGCAGATTTAGTTCCTCCTGTTACTAAGAATTTTTGCATTAAGTATGCACCCAGTAGTTTTGAAAGAATATAAGCTAGTGGTTAATCATAAAACACTCTCTTATAACATTAGAAATAATATCAGAATCTCATAAATATCCACTTTAATATCTTAGTTGATGTGTATGTCATAAGAACTTGAAGGTTCTGCTGTTTTACTTACATAATCATTCACAGAAAAAGAAAGAAAGAAAGCTTTTACATGACTTGTGAACTAATAATATAGGCATTTGTGTTCTGGAAATAGAAGAAAACAATAAGAAAAAATTGTTCCTGGAATCAAATTGAACTTCGGAAAATCTCACTCATATAGAAAAGAACTATGTTATACATAAAAAATGCTAATTTATTTTATAATCAGCTCCTTCATATATCAGTTTAATACTATCATATGATTATTTACCACTTAACTGAGAAATAGATTTCACTTATATAGGTTTTGATACTAAAAGTTGAGTCTTTTTGAATTTTAAACATATTTTCACTAACCCTTTTTGAATTTTATACAATGTTACATATTCACCTCTGTTTGTTCTTCCCTGTAATAGACTCTTAATTATTCAATTTTTTCCAATCAACATTGAGAGTACTTCTATACTTGGCTGACTGTTTTTCTCTTATTTCCTCATGAAATTCAGTTTGTATTGCAAAGATAGTCTTTGGAATTGAGACTTGTTCTATACAGTTAACCTATCAGAGCTCACATCACTGAGCAAAATATAATCACCAAACCTAGAAAAGTATCATCAACAGCAACAACAAGCCAAATGATTCTCACTTTGCCAACAGATAGAATTTCAAATAGTCAACTACTTTTCATATTGCATGTGCCTTTTTCCTGCGTTATATACTGGAAAATTATTTGGCTTATTATCAGTATCACTTCCTTAGTTCTCTTAGATGTTTTCATTGTAGATTAATATCTTAATTTTCTTTTGTTATCAGAAGACATTTTAAATAGGGGAATTTGTTAGTAAGTGTTTTACTGTGACTCACAGTTATGCAGGTTAGTAAGGCTTAACAATCTTTAAAGTCTGTATGGATGTGGATGCATAATGCACATGCCCACACAAATGTACACATGCTGAGGAAGGTGCACACATGCACACACATGCATGCATACACACATGCATGCACACACACACATACACACACACACACACACACACACACACACACACACACACACACACACACACACAGGTCCTCACTGAAACATGCATGTATATATAAGAGGCACAAAAAGCAGAATCTGCAACAGTATCTGACTCTTATTAAAGTAAATAAAAATAAATAATTTCTCATAAAAGACACAACAATCTGTGATTACAGGTAAATCATCTTACTTAATCACATAGAGTTTAAAGCACAAGAGCTGATTCTCTTTGTAAATTGATAATAAAGCTAATTCCACCACAGCTCTCAGATTAGCAATACATTCTGGTACTAGATAAATGTTTGTTCTTTGTCTAGCAAGATAGGATTCACCATGCAATTAGATTACCCTGTCCATAAATGATCTGATTTTTGGGTTTGAAAAAAAGGGTTAAAAAGCCCTTAGATACCCTTCTACTAAAGTCCTTAAGCAAAATCATACATCACTGAACAGAGACAATAAGTTCAGCTTAATCATTTTGAACAACTTTTTAAATGATATTTTTGTAGAGTGAAACATCCAAGCCCATTTCTGGCATTGACACCTACAAAATAGTAACAATCCCTGAGATAAACATCTCACTAATCCCTGTGCTCAAAATCCCACCAATCATAAGCCTGGAAATCACTACCTTGGAAAACTCTTAACCTAAAAAACCTCATAAAAACCTCATATAAAACTCTTAACCTAAAAAACCTCATATCAACCTCATATGAATCTTTTATTTAATTCCCTGCTACTTGTCTCTCTAGAAGAAGTAGCCACCTGCTCGTGTCCCTCCCAATAAATATCTTATATAATTTTTATGTTGTTTTTCTGTCTCTTTATTGTATGATTTCCTTACCTCAAACTGTGTTCAAGTGATTGTTTTAAATTTTATAAGTCAGTTAAAACTCAGGGATTTATTTTTTTCATATCCTGTACTCTTAAATTTTTCTCAGAATTTTCTCACAATGACCTGCTGAGTATTTGTATAAGCAATATTAAGTTAATATGAGTGATCATAGAAATATTTTTATTCCAGTTTAAAAATTTCACTATAAATACCTATAACTTTTCAAACACAGCATAGCTTCAAATCTAAAGGATCTTCATAGGAGGCTTCAGCTTTCATTTCTTTTATTATTATTTTTTATCTTTTAATGTCATCTTGTGAATGCAACATATTCTGTCCATTATCTGCTGATGATTTATTGTATGAACAATAAATTTTTGGTTGCTTATTTAAATTATATATAATTCACACAAATATCTTATACACAAATGTGATAATTTCTATAGATCTTATAATAATAGATTTTTAAAAGTCATATACTTAAATGGTGACATTTTTGAAAATTATATTAAATTGAATAGAACTTAATTATTATTAAATTATATATACAATATGTACAGTAGTCTTTTATTAGTTCTTTATAATAATTACTTATAGATTAAATAATTATATCACATCTTAAATTTCCATGAATTGAGTAAAGATGATTACTGAGATTTGAGTAAAACTATGTCTGTAGAAAATATTAACTAAAGAAAATAATCTACCTGTCAAGACCATAGTGTCCTAGTAAGATACAAATGAGGTAACCATTGCAAACTGCTCATTGTATTTGTAAAGGCAGAGATATTTAGTAAACTTGAGTTTTAATAATAGAGCTGGAAAAAATTAATAAATCCAATAAACTAAATATCTATGGTTTAATCTACAATAATATGTTTTATTAACATATTCTGCAAGACAAGAGGATTCTTGAAGAATGGATTAACAAACTGTGGTACATGAACACAATGGAGTACTACTCAGCAGTTAAAAAATGATATCCTAAAATGTACAGGCAGATGAATCGATTTGGAGAATAATTTTATGAGTGAGGTATCACAGCCCAGAAAGATAGGCACAGGATGTACTTACCTATAAATGGAATTTGGACAAAAAAAAAAGAATACCCAAGCTTCAAATCACAACCTGTGAACAGCTTGGGATCAGAAGGAACTTAAGAGAGACATCTAGAGATTCCCCTAGGAAAAGAAAATAGAGAAGATCATGTTAGAAAATTGGGGTCATAATGGGTTGCAACCAAAAAGGGGTGGGAACAAATCGTTAGAGGAGATGATTGAGTGAGAGGAGCAAAGAGGGAGATATAAAGAGATGGGTATCTGGATAAAGGAAGCCAATGTGGGGTTGGAAATAGGCCAGGTGCTAGGGAAACCTTCAAGAACTCACAGGATGTCCCTGGCTAGGTCTCCAACTAATAGTGGAGAAGTTGCCTAAACAGGAATTTCTCTAGAATCAAATGAATAACCACCCTAAGTTGTAGTAAGAGGTTTCTGGCCCTGACCTTCAGGCCTTGCCTAAAGGTCTAGGCCCACAGACCCGCAGTCCCACAGGCCCACAGAGACACACAGATGCTTCCAATAGTTTTAGGCTGATCAGCCTTAGGCCCAGGCATATAGCTTGCTAACTTTCTAACCTTAAGCTATCCCATGTCTCTTGTTCAGCCATGCGGCTCGGTATCTTTCTTTAAAGCTGCATGGTTGTCCTCTGCATCCTGCAGCTTCTCTCTGGTGCTCTGTTCTCAGAGATTTTCATAGTCTGATAGCCCTGCCTACACTTCCTGCCTGCCTTTGGCCAATCAGCTATTTTTATTAAACCAGTGGGTGAGACAATTATTTACCATGAAACAACACAATACCCCTATACTAAGTTTCATCACAGAACCTGCATCCAACTATGAATAGAGGTGGAGGCAGAGATCCATTACTGAGTAGTGGATAGAGCTCCTGGTCCAGCTGAGAGCAGGAGAGGAGAGTCTGTATGAGCAAAGGGATAGGAATTAAGAGAAAGGTTCTCACAGTGGTGGCTGGCTGGAGTTCTGGGGAGCTCACTGAATCAAGAATAGCCACTGGAGATCCATCTGGAAAAGGAGCTAGGCCTTCAAAGGGTAAGCAACTGTTGATTGGCATGACAGTATGTGAAGCCTTCAGAGGTGGGAACAGACTTTGTTCCTGTTTATGGACTGGCAACTTGGAGCTCATTCCCTGTAGAGGAACACATAACTCAGTCATGATTTTGGATGAGGAAATTGAAATTTCCTGGAGTGTATGTGCTGTGCTGAGCTGACCCATCTTGGTACATTCTGCCCTTTTGGTCGAGGGGATGAGGGATGGGAAGGGATGAGGCTGAAGACTGACTGGGAAGGATTTGGAGGAGGAAAGAGAAGGGGAACAGGGGAATACATTTATAAAAATACCTTTTTATTTAAAAAATAAAATGAACATAAAAATAGAACATACTCTAATTCCCCATGCAAGTGTAGATTTTTAAAAAAAATTTAAAAAGAACAGAAAAAGTATTACTAATAAATACAAAGACTAACTCAATTTTATTTAAAAACACATCCTATGGCCTTCATGTAAGATCTAATTTTTGCATTTTCATTCTGAACATTTACCTTATCCATAGAGTTCCAGAACTTGAGAGACCACCAAAGATCTCAGATTTCCACTGAACACTGTAAACCTCTAAGAAGAAAGAGAAAATACATAAATTATCACAAATTAATGTACAAACTGAATACTGTTAGTTTTTAAAGTGTTTCCAAGTATTTCTCTTGCACCTATAACCAACCTAAGGTCAATAGATGTTCCTGATTAGGATATGTGTGATGTGGGAATGTCTTTCTGTATGCTGTGAATAGCACTCTTTATATAAAGGAGCTGTTTTGGCCCATGACAGGCACCATAGAAAAAGAAGGAGGAGAAATCAGAGCATAGGTAGGAAAAGCAGGGCAGAGTCAAACAGACCAAGACAGAAGCCCAAAGGAGCAACATGTAAGGAACACAGGTGAGCCATAGGCCACGTGGCAGAGAGATTAATACAAGTGGGTTGAGTTAAGATATAAGAGCAAGCTAGCAATGCGCCTGAGCCATAGGCCAAAGAACGTAAACTTAATATAAGTGTCTGAGTTATTTCTGAGGCCTGAGCAGCAGTGGTGGGTGGCTAAGGGGTCTGGGGCTGCAGGTCTGTGGGTCTGGGGCTCTGGCTGCCTGGGATCAAGAAACCTCATTATAACAGATGACGCCCAACGTGGGGCGAATATCCACTTAAAGCCTGAAAAAGTTTAAAAAGTGTTCTAGTTCACAGAAACTGAGCCAAAGTAGCTTCCAAATATCTGAAGTGGGTCATTGTACAGAGAAAGATCGGCATCCAGCCACATTCGAAATGGCGCTGGTGGACAAGTGGCAGGCAGTGTAGGCTACAACCAGGCTATTTCCTGAAATCTCACAGAAGACTCAGTAGCATGTGATTGATTTGAGGTTTATGTTTACTTTGAAAAAGAAGAAACAGAGTCAGATGGTTTCTTAGTAACAGCATTTTCTTGGGTCTGCTCTGTTTGGGGCCACAAACAGAGATGCGGTCCCCTTAAGAGAACTTACTGATTAAGCTTTACCTGCAAAAAAAAATGTGACTCTTTAAGAGAGTGCGAGTATTTAAAATCTCTTCTGGCTGGAAGATGATTAAGATTCACAATAAAACAGAATCAGATAAAAAGAAAAACCTGTAAATGGGTTATAATGTGTGAAAAAGGTACATAGGCTTCAGAGAGAAAAGAAAGAGAATAGAGAAAGTCTTTAAAAAGAAAAATAGACTAATAAAAATATAATAAGCCATGTAAAAATAGGCATAAAATCTGGATTTGGGCTATTATTGTGTTTTCTTTTAATTTTTTTAACTGTTAAGGTAGCTACCTGAGAAAAAACAATGGATTACAAAGGCTTCCAAGTTAAACAAGAATATATATTTTGTTTTTGAAAATAGGTATTTTGATTTTGAAATTTCTGTCTAAGGATTTATGACTTTGGAAGAGTTCTGCTTTTGTTTCCACAGAAGATGAGAACCTGTGGATTACTTCCAGCCAAATATGGTTTCACCAATAAAGACTCCCTGAAAGAAATCTCTGATGGGTAGAGATGGCCATATCAGCTTCAAGCCATGGACTATGATCCATTCTCAAGAACCAGTGAGATTTTCAATGCCCCTTAATCAGCAGGAAGTAGTAATGGAAAACTATGCCCAAATTCCCAAAATATTGTTTCTAAATGTTTTCATTATGAATGGTTAATGGTCATGGTTAATCTCTAAGAAGAAAAAGGGGATTTGGTATATAAATGATTTTTAAAAAATTAGATTATTAAATTTACTTAGATCAGGAAATCAGCTGTTAATCACAAAATGTTTTACATTGGTATATATTTTGGTTCATTGATACAAATTTAAGGTCAATTTTGTTATGCTGTATATATTTTTATACTTTTGTTTAAGATATGATGTTTATGTAACTGATTTAAGTTTGTAATGTATAATTAAGAAATGCATGTTAGTTAAATTTTTAGGTACACACAGACATAATTCAATTATATAGGTAATCTTCAAAAACTTCTAAGACCTATAGAATATGGCATTTAAATGTTTTAAAAACTTAGACTTTTCCGGACAGTGAGACAGATCTGCTCCTGGCAACACCAATTTACTTCAAGAGAAAAATGTGCATCAAAGAAACTTCATATGGAGATTAGTTTCTTTGTGGCATCGGTTAGCCACTGGACATAAACCTGTTCTTATATTGACTGCTTGACAATGTGCTGTTAACACTGGACATACAGGTTCCATAGGAAGGTAACCTAGAACTTTGGCAGAACAAGCTGAGGTTGTCATTCAGATTCCTGCACTGCAGAAAAAACTGTCAGACATTTTTCAGGACTTGAGGAGAAGTGACTGATGAATGGGAAGAGCAGATTTCCTGCTTCACTGAAATGAAAAGAGACTCTGGGCGTGTTGGCTGAGGATGGATGCCCCACCTTTATAAAGGAACTTTGGGTGACTGTCCAGACAGATAGGTGTCATCTCTGTGATTTTTGGATTTTGGAAGTTGCTTGCACTTCCAGTTTACTTGGGTAAATATATCCTTCTGTGATCTTAGATGTTGTTGTAGGTTAGATAGTTATAGGTATAGTTTTTCTTTGTCATTTGAAAGTATATTGGATATGAAACTTTAGCTTCATAAGGATAAGGTAGATATAGAGTATTTTCTTTATTTTTGCTAAATATAAATAGACTAGATATTGTATCTATAATTCTTGCTTGATGGCTATTTTATTATATGTAATTTTGCTGTGTTAAAATTGAAACCTTCCTTTCTGATTAGACAGAAATGGGGAGGTGATGTGGGAATGTCTTTCTGTATGCTGTGAATAGCACTCTTTAAATAAAGGAGCTGTTTTGGCCCATGACAGGCACCATAAAAAAAGTAGGAAGAGAAATTAGAGCATAGGTAGGAGAAGCAGGGCAGAGTCAGACAGACCAAGACAGAAGCCTAAAGGAGCAACATGTAAGGAACACAGGTGAGCCATGGGCCACGTGGCAGAGAGATCAATAAAAGTGGGTTGAGTTAAGATGTAAGAGCAAGCTAACAATGTGCCTGAGCCATAGGCCAAACAGCATGAACCTAATATAAGCATCTGAGTCATTTCTGCGGGTCCTAGCAGCAGCAGCGGTGGACAGCAAAGTGGTCTGGGGCTGCAGGTCTTTGGATCTGGGCCTCTGGCTGCCCGGGACCAAGAAACCCCACTGTAAAATATGTGGGTCATAATAATCAATGTCTACTGGTTCTTTAGTCTCCCTCTTATTATGAAAGCTATGAGCCTTGAGGTTCATGCTTGCTCTTAACATTTTCAAGCAGGCATATACAGTTAGTTGATTCTGTCTTCTTTTCAGATGCCCTTATGCTGTATTACAGAAAAAAGTATCTGTAATTTCCAGCAATTAATTTTTTTTTAATTCAAAATGATGTCTTGTCTGTGTGCCTATATGTAATGAAACTTGCTTGCTTCTCTGAAGCACAATGTTCGGCTAAGTACCAGAAATACTACACTAACATGGTAAATATCTAATTGTTTCTTCCATACCTGAAAGTATGCTATTTGGACTTAGGTTAATTTTCACATACAGTGCTTAGTTGTTTGTTGTTATATATGCACTTAACTTTCTTTTCCATGTTGGCTGATGAGGTTAGGTGATTTCCCTGGCATTTTGTCACCATGTATGTATCAAGTGCAAAATACATACTGGCTCACTTTTTGTTTGTCTCTGAAAAAAAAATCGAGTATCACAATAAAATGAAAAATTATGAATGTGGCCAAAGGATTTATAGAAAAGTAGAGGTGATATTGAAAGATTTATAAGAGAGTTAGAAAGCAAATAGAGAGCAACAAGAATTTACTAAATATGTTTAAAATTTCCAAAACATAAAATAATATAAATATTAATATAATTAATAAAAATATGTATTTGTATATAAATTTAAAAAATAAAAATTGGATTTATTTCAGATGAGGAAATGAAGTAGACAATAGGTCTATATAGAACAACAAGAGGATAGGAATATGGCAGCTACATACTCCTTGACTGTCAGTATCGAGGAGTAAGCAGAGCTGAAGCCCTAAGGCCTCTCCAGAGTTCCCTGCCTATGGTTCCTTAATGCACATAATGGGACATTCTGATTAAATCCATCAGATCTGACAACTTTTATTCAACTTCAGTAGTCACCATGTCTGCAGAATTTTATTTCACCCACATAAATATTTATGGCAATACCTACTATATTCAAGGAATCTGCCATTTATTAGTCTGAGTTTTATGGGTGGTTTTCACATATTCACCAGGGGCAGAGTCTTCCATCTCCACAATGGAGCCAAAAGCTGAATACCAGATGGAATCTGTCAGAACAAGGCAGAATCTGAAGGAGCCTGTTTTGCAACATGGAGGACCTGGTGCAGAATCAGCCTGATCCCAGTGATTAAAATAACAACAACTCTTTTGAATAGATTTTTTTTTTGTTATTTTTAAGTGACTATTATTATTCCAATACTTGAAGATACTAATAGAATTAAATATAGATTTGATGATATCACAAAATATTACAAACTGGAAGTGTGAAAGGACTGAGCACAAATGCTGAGGACCACAGTGGTGATGAAAGAATGATGGATGTATGAAGAGGCAGGACAAAATGTTGTATCTAGTTAAATGTATGTGCCATGTCCCCTCACACACACTTTCACATACCCTCCAACTGCTGACCTAATTATGTCTAATATTTTCTTATTGGCTTGTATTAATTATGCATTGTATGGCACTTAACTTGTTTTCATGTGTGTACAATGAACTTAATATTGTTGTTATACTCTTTATGACCATACATATGCCCTTCCTATCCCATACCCAATTTTTTCCATCTGAAAATTTTCTTACAAGTTGAAGTGATTTTTGTTCATTGTGACATCAGGAAGAGCATGCTTACCACTTATTACTAATGACTGTTTGAGATGGAATATGAGAAGAATTTCTTTAAGGGCAAGTTCTAAGCTTTGCCGTGGGTGAGGGACAGAAAATCCTAGACTTCTGTAATCCATGATTGGTGTTATTTCTGTAAAATGTTTCTTTTCAGATCAATTATGCTCTGAAGATATTTTCTGCCAGTCAGTTCCTATATAAGTAACTGCAGCTGAAAACTCAGCTTAAATATAGTTCTTAAAATTTTGTGTTTTCAATTTACTGGCTTTCTTATTCAGGCTATTCCTTTCCTTCTTCCCCTTCCACTGATTGCTCTTGTCTGGAGGCAGTTTGAAATGATAGCCTCAGGTGAAGAACCCCCATCTTGAATTCTCACTTTGCCACCTTCTGCCTAATTTTATCAATCTTATTACCTGCTGTGACAGCTATTTCCTGCTTCCAGGGTTAGCTGCAATTTGGGGTACATACATTGTCTTTTCAAACCCAGCAGGCCCACAAATTATGAGATTCTAAATCACTTAGATTGCGGACTACATGTGGAGAGAATGTCTTTTCGTAAGGCATTATTTTCTCCTCTCTATGCTGTAGACTGCTTTCAGAACTTTGAGTTCAAACCTCTTTCAGAAAACTTAGCTGAAGAATCTAGAAGTACCTACAATTCTGTACGATCATGTGATTAGTCCTAACCCTTCATGCTTATGTCAGTCACAATGTAAAACAAAGCTCTACATTTTAATCCACTGTTTGCCTGCCTAATAGTCATATGCTAATATGACAATTGTATCTGATCTTGGCATGGTTACATATTCAAGATTGGAATAAGTGATGTATTTTCAGAAACACCTGTTCATCTTGGACAGAAAGATGCTGTTCAATATCCATCCAAGACACATCTGGTTATATATCACTGGTGATGTCTTTGTACTGGGGCATTCTTAGAAGAAAGGAAGATTAAAATAACCTGGAATGTAATTTCAAGCCTCTAGAGTAAACAAGGTTTAACAAAAGTGAATATTTAGTTAAGATATAAAATCATTGCTTTGAACTGAAAGTAGTCTTCCCTCTCGATTAATGACAATATGATATATGGTCACTTAAAATATTTCAGATATTTTTATTTCTTTTTTGAACCATTTTAAAATATTAGCAAATGATATTGTTATAACTGTAATGTATAATTCTTTCATATTATCTGTTGATCAGTTGTTTACAAATTTTTTTATAAAGAACAAGAGGCTTTGTATTGAAACACGATTTATACAACTTAATTTTCCATTTACTATTTTAGTGATTTCTGGGTATGTGCTTTAATTTACAGTACTATTTCAACTCTGTAAGTTGAAAACTCTTTATTTGTAATAAGAAAAATTCAACATACTATATATAGCAGATTTTAAAAAATAGAAATGATTATATATATTTTTTATGTTACTACACTACCCTTACTAATGGATAGTACATTTGGAAAAACTAAGCAAATTTTAGTTTTTCATCTAACATCACAACTCTAACATAAAATCAATAAATTTGTTTAGTGACTAGATTTGAATGTATTGCTTGATAACGTATTGATAAATAAATAAACTTCTCTGTAGTTCAATTAAGTTATTATTTATTGTGAGAAGTTTGTTTCTCTTATGGTGTGTAGGCGGAATTTTACTTACAAGGCACCAGTCTAAAATTAATGTTTATTAGAATATAAATCAACACTCACGATATTAGTAACAGCTTATAGTGGCACCTGAACAGGGACTGGCTTATCCGAGTGAGGGACTAGCAATGGACGGGCGATGGAAGGACGATGGATTCCGATCCTGTCTCTCCAACAACCAGCAGCCGGGAACTAGGAGGAGAGCATCCTCGTGTCCCAGCAGCCACTTATCAATGGGGTTGGCCACACCCCCTCCAGGTTGGCCACACCCCCTCAAGGATCGGGGGCTCCTCGGTAAGCATTTTCTGACCTTATCAGCTGACACCTTAATCCCACCACAATAGTGTACAGAAAGAATACTTTGAGAAAAAATGTTTTGTGCAAATAATTATCATTATTTAAAATTTTCTGAAAAAATTTGTGTGAGCATTAAGTTTTCAAAAACTCTTCTCTCAAGTGATATAATAATGTGATATTTAATATATGTTGTAAATTTGTGTGTGTGTTTAATTATACTGAAGTATTGGGGGATTTAATTAATTTATTTTCAAGTTTAATTAACTTTTTATTTTACATATCTAGTAGTTTCCTCTTCCCCCTCCAACCCCAATCTACTGGCCTCTGCAGCCTCTGCATCTGTCTCCATTCTTAAAGGGGCAAGTGTCCCCTGGGCTTAAACAAAGCATGAACCTTCAAATTAAGATAGGACTGAGCACTCATCCATACATAAAGACTAGGTCAGGTAATTTAAGATGGAGAATAGGTTCACAAAAGCCACCAAGACATCAAGGACAAATCCTGATCTCAATGCTAAAAGCCTCACAAACATACCAAACTACCCAACTGTCATATTGAAAAATGTTTAAATTTAACAACTATAACTAATTTCAAAAATGTAACTTGATGCTAATAAAACCTAGTAAATTAACAAATATATGTTAAATGATGATAGTAAATATATGTCTTTTTGGAGTCTTGTTCTGTTTTTTGAGACAGTGTCTCTATGTATAGCACTGGTTGTCCTGGAGTTAACTCTGTAGAGCAGGCTGATGTGAGAATGTCTTTCTGTATGCTGTGAATAGCAATCTTTAAATAAAGGAGCTGTTTTGGCCCATGACAGGCACCATAGAAAAAGTAGGAGGAGATATCAGAGCATAGGTAGGAGAAGCAGGGCAGAGTCAGACAGACTAAGCCAGAAGCCCAAAGAAGCAACATGTAAGGAGAGCAGGTGAGCCACGTGTCATGTGGCATACAGTTTAATGAGACTGGGTTGAGTTAAGAGGAGAGAACAGGATAGCAATGTGCCTGAGCCATAGGCCAAACAGCATGAAGTTAATATAAGCATCTGAGTCATTTCTGGGGGCCTGAGCAGAGGCGGGTGGCTAAGGGGTCTGGGGCTCCAGGTCTGTGGGTCTGGAACTCTGGCCACCTGGGGCCAAGAAACCTCATTACAACACCAGGCTGGCTTTGGAATCATAGATGCCACTGCCTCTGCCTCTAAAGTGCTGGAATTAAAGGCAGGATCTTAATTTCTAAGCCTCATAAAATAATGCATATTTCAGAAGAGAGGAATATGCTCAGGTGGTTTAAATGTTTAGTAGAAATATAAACCTAAATAAAGTACAAACAAAATGTTATGTTGACAAAAGCAAGGTATTAGCTGAAATATTATATTTCTCATTTATTGTGTATACTGTATGTTGTTTGCAAGTACACTGCAGAATGTTAATTTTTTAGGAGCATATGGTACATATCATATTTGTCTTCAGTGACTTACAGTAGTATCACTGATTAATAAATAATAAAAGCTCTTAATGTAAGCTATGAAAATAATCTAATATGTGTTGTTCAAACTGATGCAGCAAACACACTGACCATAAAACAAATGTATTTTCCTCAAAACTATGTCTCAGATTTGATGTTATTGTTCTAGCACAGCAGTGGAAAAAAATTCACAAAGACACCTTTGTGTATAAAGATATTCACCATACATAGAAAATAATACATTGCATCTTTTCCCACTTCTCTTTGAAGCTAAATACCAAGAAATTCTATAATGTTAGCTGTAGGTGGAGTTTTACTTACAAGGCACCAGTCCAAGATAAATATTTATTAGAATATAAATCAACATGCAGATTCAATTTTACATAATAGTTACAGATTCAGATTTATATCGAAATACAAGTTGCTTTGGTTATATAAAGCAATTTCAGATTGAACTTTGTACCAATGTACAAGTTATCACTATTAAACATATAAAATGATTTCACATTTGTATCAATATACAAATACCTATGCCAATGCAAATTGTCTTTAACTTAGCCCATACATTCAGCTAGAATGGCGTATAGGTAGGTAGAACAATCTACCTTTATCTATCATCTATCCCCCTTCTCTTCTTCAAAAGAGATCTTTGATGCTATATTATAGTTCTGTCCTCCACCCAATTTTAACTTATAACTATTCTAACAGAATAATAATTACCTACAACCCTCTGAAAACAAAACTTATTGCAAAAGGGGGTGGTCTTTCATAAGGTTGCTTCCTGCTGACTTAAGGACAATGGCATCTCTTTGGGATCCTGTAAAAGCTAAAACAATGGTTAGATCTTAATGGATTGACTATATACATTTATAACCATTCTCAGAACAGTGGTTAACTCCATCTGGAATTCTAATTAGAAGTGTGATATGGAGGATAATCATAGAGAGCTATCTTGCAGCCATTTTTGCATAGTCTATTTTCTGAAAACCATCATTGATTGGTACACACCAGGTTCTTGATTTTTCTATTTTTGCCACTGTCTGTCTGTCTACCTGTCTCTTTCTTTCTCTCTCATACTCTCCCTTTTATCCTTGTTTCACTAGTAGGAGCTGTTGCAGTGGGGGCCCCATCTCGGTTCCAGATTTTTTGTAGATAGCTGATAGGAGGACATGTTATTTACAATGAAAAACTTAAGCATTGTTTATACTCAAAGAAGATATTCATATCTTCTATGACTTCAGGAGACTGTATGCAGACAGGATGTTGAAAGGTACAGAAACAGAGAGAAACAAGGTTTAATATGAAGTCAAATAATATTGGTCCCTAAATATTCTGTCTTCTGTCTCACAACAGGTGGCTTTTCTGATACAAGACAGAATACTTCACATTTTCTTTACCAATATGCTTGGGATTAGAGAAGGAGAAAGCCACTTGCTCCCAATCCAATTTCAGCCCTATTAATTGTCAAATCAGGACCACTTTTTTTGAGGTGTAGATGCAAGATACAAAGCAGTAAAAAATTGAGAGATTACTCAGTAGTGCATAAGTGTATCGGTTGGGCTCAAAATCCATCGTTTACATTCCTTCATCATCGCTCTCTGCTCAATTGCAGATGAGTAGTTATTGAATGTCTAGTTGTGGTCTTAAAAATAATTGTATCCATTTTCCTGTAAAGACAAAATTGACACCCTGCCCCAGGTTTGTTAAATGTGTTTTCCTTACCATGTATCCATTTGTCATATCAGGGGTGAGCAATCACTTCTGCTGCTCAGGAAGGGATTCCTTTTTGAAGCCTATTTTTATTAGTTTTGGTGGTACCCATATCTTTTCTGTCCCTGTTGAAACAAAAGTGAAACCCCTACCCCATCGAAGCACATATCCCGGCTTCCACTCTGAAGTCAACACATCTTTGAAGTAGATGGGTTGATTTATCTTTGAGGATTTCTCTATTACCCAATGTTTCTCAGCAACTGATGTTCCCTTTTCATCAGCCTTAAGAAAATTTAAAGTCAGTAAGGCACTGTGCAACCTCTCCCTGGGTTTTCTCATTTCTTTCTTCTGTTTATAAAGCATCTCTTTCAACGTGCGGTGAGATCTCTCCACAACTACCTGTCCTGTACGATTGTATGGTATCCCTGTAAATTGCTTTATATTATAGTATCCAAAAACTAGCTTAATTTCTTTGGAAACGTAAGCTGGAGCATTGTCAGTCTTAATCTGAGTGGGAATTCCCATTATGGCCATGGCTTCCAATAAGTTGAGTTAGTACAGCATCAGCATTTTCAGAACTCAGGGCAGTCGCCAATTGCATTCCAGAGTAAGTATCAATAGTATGATGTACATATTTCATCTTCCTGAATTCTGGAAAGTGAAACACATCCATTTCCCAGATCTCATTTCTCTGTGTACCTTTAGGCTTACTTCCTGCAGGTAAAGACGGTTGGTTATAGAAAGAACAAGTTTTGCAATTCCTTAATATTTCATTTGCTTCCTTCCAAGTGATGGAAAAACTCTTCTTTAGTCCTTTACTGTTAACATGATGTTTCTCATAAAATTCTGTGGCCTCTAGCACATTTCCTATCAGCAATGGATCCATTTCATTATTACCCTGCGCTAGAGGGCCTGGGAGACCCATGTGCACCCTGATATGTGTTATGTACATAAGATGTAACCTGTTTCTGATGATATATTGTAGTTGTATGAACAGTAAGGTCAGGTCTGTATCATCAGGAATGAAGTCAGCAGTTTCAATATGTAAAACAACTCTTTCTGCATATTGAGAGTCAGTAATTACACTGAGAGGCTCTGTGAAATCCAATAACACCATAATAGTTGAAAATAGTTCTGGACAGAGTTATAAGGGCTCTGAGCCACCTTAATTAAGTCTTCAGACTTGTATCCAGCCTTTCCTAAATTTTTCACATCAGTATAAAAGGTGGGAGCTCCATAAATGGGTTTATCCTGGACCACATGAGGAAAGATCCAATTAGTTTCATTTATGAATTGAATTCTCTTGTTTCAAGGATATTTATTATTAATCTCTCCTATAAATCACTACAAGCCTTTTGCCAAGGTTCAATGTCTGCCCATAATCGTTCAATCTCTTCATTAGTCAAGGGCACAACAATTTCTGCAGGGTCCTCTACAGTCAATTGGCGAAGTCTTAATTTACCTTTAAAAATCATATCAGAATTTTTTTGATATATATCTTCATCTTCTTGCTTGGCCTATGTGGCAGAAATATCCTTTCTAATAAAATGCTTTCTCTTTGCATTAAGATTCCTGTTGGAGATTATGTAGAGGGTAAAATAACAAGTATGCAATCCAGGTCCAGATCCACATGATCCATACGTGCTTCTTGAAGTTTCTTCTCCTCCAACTCTAATTCTTTCTCAGCCTCATCAGATAATTCTCTTGCACATTTTAAATCCTTGTCACTGTCCAAAGTCTTGAACAAATTAACTAGCTCATAGTTTTTTATACCAATCATGGGCTGTATATGAGCAATATCTCCTAGTGACTTTTGAAAATCGTTGAGTCTTCAATTTATCTCTATTTAATTTTACCTTTTGTGGCCTAATTTTTTGTAAACCTATTTTATATCCTAAATAATTGATAGAATCTCCCCTCTGTACTTTTTCTGAAGCAATTTTTAGTCCCCAATCAGGCAATATTTTCTTTAGTTCTTCAAACAATGTTTCTAATGCCTTTGGGTTTGGGTCTGCCAACAAAATATCATCCATATAATGGTAAATGATAGATTGAGGGAAGCGTTTGCGCAGTATTTCTAGTGGTTGTTGTACAAAATATTGGCATAAGGTGGGACTATTCAACATTCCTTGGGGAAGGACTCTCCATTGGTACCTCTTAGCTAGCCCTGAACTATTAAGAGTAGGCACTGTGAAAGCAAATTTCTCTTTGTCCTGTTCCTGTAAAGGTATGGTAAAAAAAACAATCCTTAAAATCAATAACTGCAATAGACCATCTTTTAGGTAGCAGAGAAGGCAGGGGAATACCAGATTGTAGGGATCCCATAGGTTGAATCACCTTATTAATTGCTCTTAAATCCATCACCATCCTCCATTTTCCAGATTTTTTCTTGTCAACAAAAACAGGAGAAATCCACGTACTGGTTGATTTCTCGATATGCTGAGCCTGTAACTGCTCCTGTACCAACTGTTCCAAAGCCCGAAGTTTTTCTCCCATCAAAGGCCATTGTTGAACCCGAATAGGCTTTTCTGTTAACCATTTCAAAGGCAGTGCTGTGAGTGTTCTTATAGGTTCTGTGGTTATTTGGAAATTCTTTTGTACAACCTGAATGGCTGGTGAATTTCCTTCATAGTACCTTAAAGCATCATTTTTGGAAACATAATTGAGTCTCTGGTTGATATCAGAACTGGGAGGGATTTTAATCTGGGTATTGCATTGCATTAGAAAGTCGTGACCCCACAGATTCACTGCTATGTCAGCCATATATGGCTTCAGCTGTCCTTTCTGACCTTCTGGTCCTATGCATCTGAGCTATCTCACACTCTGTTTCACCTGAGATATTGTTCCAATACCCAGAAAATGGATATCTACTGCCCATAAAGGCCATCTTGGATGCCATGATTGTGGGGTTAGGATCAAAACATCAGCCTCATGTTGACTAAACCCTGATATCTATCTGTAGTTTAAATTTTGGTCTTTGTTCATTTATTGAAGTCTGCCAAAATATTCGTTTTGTGATTCTTTTTGGAATTTCTGAATTTTCTTTTCAATTTATGTTATTATGTAATAGTGTATGATCTTCTATATCAGGTTTTGCATGCTCTATTCATCCTGAGAATGCTGGACTTCTACTATGACTGGATATGATCTCACCATCCTTGAATTTGGAGTCTGATTTTTGGGGGCTTCCCAGGGAAAGCCCAAAAGGCATTTCCCGATGGCAGAGGGTTTCCTTCTTTATCCCTGGTAGATCTACATTCATTGGTCCAATGCCGTCCCTTGCCACACCTTCTGCATAATCCAGAAGATAATGGCCTTCTGTTCAAATTAAACCTAGATTGGGCATTCTTTCCAAGAGTACCTTGTGTACAATTCTGTCTTATATGGCCTTGTTTACCACAGTTGAAACAAGTGATGCCTTGGTTCCTCACCCTAACATTAGCAACAGCTTGGCCTACCCAATTCTCCTTGTTCCAGAGGAGAGATTCAGCTTTGATTGCATATTGAATCCATTTTTCTATAGGTGTGGCTCTGATGTTTAAAGGCATAAGCATTCTTCTACATTCTATATTAGCATGATCAAAGGCCAGAGAAAGTATTAATTGCTTCCTAACTTCTGGATCTGATATTGCTCTATGAACAGGCATGGTAAGTCTCTGTAGAAAATCAGTATGAGGCTCTTTTAAGCCTTGTTTGACCTTAGTATAATGCTCGGTTTTTTGACCTGGGTCCAAAATCTTTTCCTAAGCATTCAGTGCAGCATTACGGCATAGCAATAAAGTATGCTCGCCATAAGTAGTTTCAGTCTTCACATCAGCAAACATGCCTTCACCAAGGATTTGGTCCTGAGAAGCAAAGAAACCTCTAATTTTTCCTTGTTGTTCTAAGGTCTTGGCCTCCTCTCTAAACAAGCCTCTCCACTGTAAATTCTGACTTTGGTCCAAGACAGCAGCTGTTAGTTGCATCCAATCAGTTGATAGGATATGGTTTTTTGCTGACCATGAATTTAGAAGCTGCTTTACATAAGTAGAGTGTATACTGTGCATTGATATTGCCTCATTAAAATCCTTGATGTCTCTCATATGTACTGGCTCATAGCTATACTCTACATATTCTGAGGATCCCCCAGGTGTTATCTTTGTCTGAATAGCAGCTGGGAACAATAGTGGTGCATAAGGGGGTAGTCCTGTTATATTTACCACCTTAGGTAGAGTATCTCCAGTACCATAATATCCCCATTGGGGGTTGACCTGAACTGTTCTGAACATAAGATGCATCACTACCCTTTTCCAGTATTGCAATATGGTCCTCCCATTCTTGTATTTTGGATATTATCATTCCCTTTCCTGGATTTTGGATACTACTGGTTTCCATTCTTGAAGTTTAGATACTATTGATTTTTCTAGAACTTGAGTGTCCTGATGAAGCAGTCCTTCCAAAGACCTCACCGAGCCAGCAATTTTTCAATCCCCATCATTAACATAATTAATGATTTTCTTGTTCTCCTCATTAGTGTAGTCAACAAGTTTCTTGTTTTCATCATTTACGTAGAGCCTACATTTTTCTTGTACAGTGTTATCCATATCTAAAGAGGAAGCCTTATCTGAAAGCTTGTTGTAACCAATTTCCAGAGTATCCATTCTTTTTGCCATTTTAGTGTTTGACAGCTCCACGTCATATACCTTGGATAGCAATTGTTGATTTAGACTTTGTACCTGTTTAACCTCATCTGCCACCGTAGCATTCAGTAGTTCCATAATACATAATCTGGATAGTAATTGTTGGTTTACATTTGACACCTCTCTCATCATCCTCTTAACATAAAATAAAGAAACATAAAATAGAGAAATAAGCCAAATAATAGTGGGACTTGGATATTGAATCCTTCAAGATATTCATTTAAAAATTTGTCAACCACCATGGCAAAATATGACCTAAAGTCTTCAAAAGAATCATTGTCAGGCATTGTGTCAATTGAGGTATAATTATGCTGTTTGGTCCACAGGTGTCACAGTAATGGTCAATGCCTTGTCCACTGTATGACAGATGCAGAGACTCTCAGCAGCAGGAAGCTACCTACAGAGCCTACAGGGTTTTGACGGGTCCCAGCAGGAAGAATACAATCTGTGGAAAAAGCAAATTCTCACAAATTAAGACAGTATGTTAATCATAAAATAAAACAGTTTTCGTTTCCTTTGTTCGCTTGTGCAAGTAGTTTACAGTTGCCTGGGTCACAATCAGTGACCACGTGGCTGGGGGGGAGGGGTGTGCACACACTTTAAACTCTGCTACTAGGGCTAGATGGGCAGAGCTGCCATACAGGCAGGCAGTGGCAGGACAAGTGGACGATGGACCACTCCTGAGCACTGTACTGGCAGGCCAGGCAGTTGTGTGCTGTGGGTGCTGGGTCTGGGAGCTGAAAACTGAGTGCTGTGGTGGGCTGATAGCGGAGCCAGGTGCTGCAGCAGGCCCAGCGAGTTGAAAACCCCACCTGTGCATTGAGCCAAAATCCCGAGTTCCCTGAGGCGAAAACCCTTGTGCCTGTGCTCTCGACCAGCAGGCTGAAGGCTGAAACCATGCCCGGCTAGCGAGAGGTAGCTTTAAGCCCAAGTGAACAGTCTGTATATCACCTGGCCTCTTACTGTTTAGGGCACAGGGCTGAGGACGTTGGGTGCCAGATGTAGGCAGAGTTTTACTTACAAGGCACCAGTCCAAGATAAATATTTATTATAATATAAATCAACACTCATGATATTAGTAACAGCTTATAGTAGCACCTGAACAGGAACTGGAGTATCCAAGTGATGGACAAGCGATGGATAGATGATGGATTCTGATCTGGTCTCTCCAACAGCCAGGAACCAGGAAGAGAGCTCCTCATGTCCCAGAAGCTACTTATCAATGGGGTTGGCCACCCCCCCTCCAGGTTGGCCACCCACCCTCCAGAAGCCCGTGACCCTGGATAAGCGTCTTAGGACCTTATCAGCTGACACTTGAATCCCACTAGAGTTAGCAACTCCTAAAAATATATTAAGTGTTTTTGGATAGAATAGGGGTTTTTAAGTGGGCTAGATACTCTTAAAATTTTCTTTCTTATGTGCAGAACCCTAATGAAGTCTTTAAGGACCTGAAGACAGTGGTATTTGTGTTGGGATGCATTTGCAGGGCTAACATTATGGACAAGTATATAGAACAATGTACACATCATGTTCCCAAATACTTTACACAAGCAGCAACCAATGTCGCTCAACTTGGTAATTTTGGGTCACTACCTTACTAAAAATTTCAAAATGTATTTCATTTTAAGAACTAATAAATATTATATGCAGATATAATTTCATTGAATGATTAATATATATATATATATATATATATCAAACACACACATATTTCCCTACCTTCTTAGAGTAAAGAAAAACACTTATATTAAAGGGTGCATGAGTAGAAATATAAAATTATAAACCAAAAGAAATGAGAACAGACATATGCCAGCTACTAAAAGTTAATGTTTAAAAACAGCCAGCTCTGCTTTATGGCCAGCTGTTCTGTCAACATTCAGGGGTTATCTTTTAACCTTGTTGCCCCTTAAAGCTGACAACCGAAATGGACCAAACTTAACTTTTAATACTTATTTCTGCGTGACTTCTAGCAGGCAAGCCTAACCTGATGCTCTTTTGCTATAAAAAGGGGCTTGAAATCCAACTCCTTTGTCATCACAGAGGCTTGGACTCTGGTTATGGCTGCACATATCTATGAGATTCTTCTCCATGCAGTAACTCTTTTGGAATAAAGTTTGCTTCTGGTTTTAGACTTTGATAGTCCCCCCATTTTTTTTGTTCAACTTTAGACCTAACATTATGATTCAGTGATTCTTTCCTCCTACTCTTCTTCCTCTTCCTCATCCTCCTTCTTCTATTGGGTGAAGAGAACATAAACTGTGGACAAAATTCTGTTTAGAATAAAACATTTCTATACAAATTTGGAGAATTGTGTCTCATAAATTCAAAGCATATAAAAGCTTCAACAAAGTGATCACTTCTGACTTTTCATTTAATTATTGGCAACTAAGTAATAGAATGCTATTTGTATAAAAATTTCAGTATAAGCTGAAAAAAATTAAATTGGTACAGACTTCCATTACTTAATCAAGTACCTCTTTTTAAAATTATATATATTGGTTCTGGTTAAATTTCAAACCCAAGGTAAAGGGCTGTTAACATCTCAGAGCAGACTCTGGTCATCAGGTTCTTCCAGCAGTCTGCCTGTTTCAAGGTTCTCCTGGCTGGCATACCACGGACCCCAACTCAAATTTCTCCAGCTCAGGTAAGGACTTCCCTTCCCTAGCTGCTCCTGTACACGTAACCTGGCCATTTGGAGAAGCAGGAATTTTTGTCCTCATCCTTTAGACCATCACACCCGATTCCTATTTCTCCCTCCAACCTCCTCACTCTCCCCTCTTCTCACTTAACACAGCTCAGTTTGTGGTGGCCATGTTTCCCTGGACTCGTATAGATGCTTTTCTCATTGTTCTCTCTATATTTCTACAATTAAAACCTTCAATATTCTGTGGATCATCAGGTGCAGCTTGGGTAGGTTCAAACTGATTCCCTGGAGCTCGAAAAAATTAAGTATATGAAAGAAATAAATTTAGGAACATTTAGAAGCAACATGAAGGTGTAGTGTTTAATACTTTGGTACTAAGAGTTTATTAACTATTATTAAAGTTGCACAGATTCACATGGAGGGGAAAGGAAATTTTAAGTTTGAGAGAAAGACAAATCTTGGACACATTAAGAAAGAAAATTGAGAGCAAAATTAAGGTGGTATAGTATTTAATACTCCGCTATTAAAAGTTGAAGTTGTAAGCAATCACTTAAAGAGAGTAGGAGAAAGTGAAATCTGAAACATGCAACATGCTTTTTAAATTATTTTTTTTTAAGTTTGGTATTACTGTAGCTTTCAGGAGACACTAGTGGTTGATTGCTCAGGGTAATCACTAACATTAAATTGTTATATTAAAGTCTGTTTTGTGAGTCTCTTTTTGGCGATGTTAATACTGTTGGAGCATTACTGCTTTTTACCTGCTTGATGGTCGATGGCCCTACCTCTGGCTTTGCTGGTGAAGGTCCTATAAGTGAACTGGAAGGATGATGTTTTTGTAAACACAGGGCAAAGTTGAGTCAGGAAAATTTAGAGGAGAGGAATGTTAGGAAATAAAACATATTAGGTTTCTACTCTTGTATGGTTGAATAAGGTTGTAGGATGAATCTTCATCCTTCTGGAACTGGAGACAAAGCAGCTGCATCTGAGGTCTTCTGGGATTTGAAAGAGCAAAGCCCCAATTAGATTGCTGTGTATGAGAAGTAATTATTCTTGGGTTGAGGATGGGGTAAAATTTAAAGACTTGGGATAGGTGAATTCAATTGGAAATGCCCTCAGGCTTAGCAGTCCGAAATACCTTAAAGGGCCCCACACATTTGGGGGCAGGGGGAGGGCCATTGTTCCAAGTGAGAAAGGAGAATTTGATTCCCAATGTTAATTGGGGGTGAGCAAGAGTCAGCATATGATCTGCAAGAAATAATCAGTGAAATTTCATAAAAGAGCAGAGATGATATATAGTAAGGAAGTGAGGAAGTGGTCAGGGAGGGGTGAGGATTTGACCACTGGCTGGGAGGAGTTAGAACTGGCCTCCATACATGGTAGCAGGGCTACCAGACTAAGAAAACTCTGGGAACATGAAGAACAGAGCAGAAATGCCACAGAGAAACCATGGAGACACCACAATGAGATGCCAGCAGATGCAAAAGAATGAAGCTGAAATGAGGCTCTGAGAAAGGTACCTAGCTGCATGGCTGAACAAGATAAAAGTCATGGGTTAGTTTAAGAGCAAGAGTTAGCCAGTTATATACCTGGGCCTCAGGTTGATCAGCATATAATTAATGCAAGTGTCTGCATGTTTTTGTGGGTCTGTGGGTCTGTGAGTCCAAACCTCCAGGGTAGGCAGGAAAGACGGGGTCAGAAACTTAATACAAGTAGTTATTTAACTTGTCTGACTCTGGGCATATGAATAAAATCAAGGTGCAAATCAGGCTCTGGAAGGAATTCACAACCTGATGAATAGGAGAAGAATTGCTAGTGTATGTTGAATTAGGGTCTGACTTCTGGCAAATTTTACAAAAGGCCATGTGATAGTTTTTAAGAACTGTAAGTCCTCTGGGGTGTGTTCAAGATGAGGCTTATCTAATTGAGACAGTTGCCAGATATTAGGATGTAAGAGCTTGCTCTGACAGAATAGAATTTCTAGAGCATTGGGGGATGACTATGGGGATGTAGGTTGTAGTGTGTAGATTCCCTGAGGTAGGTGAGGTGAGTCAGGGCCTTGGAGGGCTGCACTTCTGGCTGCCTGTTTAACTCCGTTACTACTTACAGAGATAATGGAGCTATCTGTCTGATGAGCCTGACCATGAATAATTTCTGTAGCTCTGGGGGTGCTGGTGGCTTTTAACATGACCACTACGTGGTTCAAGTTTAAAATTGAACCTCCTTTTGCTGCAAAAAGCCCACACTCCTTCCAGATGGCAGAATGGGACAAGACAATATGAAAAGCAAACTTAGAGTCTGTGTAAACATTTAGAAATTGTCCTTCTGCTTACTGGAAGGCACAGGTAAGGGCTATTAATTCGGCCTTCTGGTTAGTAGTGTGGGTAGAGAGTGCTTGTTCTTCCACTGTCTCAGTATTTGATCCTTTGGAACAGCCTACTTTATGGGCTTCCATAGGTAACAAAGGTACTGCCATCTGTATACCAGGTATAAGTGGCCTCAGGAATGTGTGATCCTGTATTTGTGAAGGGTAGAGCTGAGTTCCACTAAAGTTTTGATAAAAGAATGAGATAAAGTATTAATATTAGGTTGAGGTACAAAATTTGAAATGTTAAGAGGTGGTCATGGTTAGAAAGTAAGTGTGCTTATACTAATGCAACTTGGTGGGCCAGGACTCAGGAAGTGGGTAGAGTTGGTAAGCCTTCATAGGTTAAGAGTTGGGACAGGTTGTAGTAAGAAGGGACAGTGATAGGTGACCCAAATAGGTTCACAGATAAGAAGTTCAGCAGCTGCTAAAGTGTGTATACATGGTGCCCATTTGTGGGTGGTAAGGTCTAGTTTATTTGCTAGATAGCTACAGGTGCAAAGGAAAGTTCTAGCTGATGACCTAGAACTCCAAAAGCACATCCTTACTTTTCTCTTACATAGACAGGAAAGGGGCACATTTGGTCTGGTAGATGGAGGGCTGGAGCTTGAAAGAGAGCCTGATAGAATTTATGAACTAATAATAGAGTGAAGAAGGGGTTCATGTGGGGAGTCCAGAGATGCCCCATATAGGAGATAAGAAGAGAAAAAGAGAGGAACCAGAATCATAGGAATTCCAATATTCTTAGAAATGAAAAACAAAACAAAACAAAACAAAACAAAAACCCTCTTTAGTGGAAGGGACTGCAAATGACTGAATTAGCTGATTTCAATCAAAAGTAATGACTTTGAGATTTGGGGTGAGGGTAGACCCAAATAGATGACCTGAGAAGTGGACTACTGGACCTTTGAATGTGAGACTCTATAACCCCAGCTGGACAAGAAATGAAGGAGAGCAGAGGTGTTAGTTTGACTTATTTGTAATAAGGGACTACGAAGGAGAATACCATTTACATATCATATGAGTTTGCATTTGGGAAGAGACAGAGAGCCTAAGTCAGAGGGTAGGTAGGGTCTGAACAAACAGGGGTAGGCTGTTTCTGAACTCCTGAGCACAGTTAACTGACAGTTTAGTTAGGCTGAATGTATTGGTGAGTGTCCAGATCAGTCTGGGTGAAACCAAGATGTCTTAAGATTGAGTGATGAGACAAATAAAGAAGAAATCATCCTTTAGATCCAGAACTGAAAAACAAGAAGTTTCTGAGGGGATTGGGAGTGGGTAGGAGAGGATAAGGGTTAGGTATTAAAGAATAAATTGTGACTGCTGAGGAGTTAACAAACTGGAATTCTTGAACTAGGCAGCAGGTTCCATTAACCTTCTTAATTGCAAGTATAGAAGTTTTAAAAGGAGAAAAGGAAGGGCAGAATATCTTTTTTTTTCTTAGAAGGTCCAAGACGAAAGGCCTAAGTCCTCTAAGACACTGTAGTGGGAGTGGGCACTGAGCTTGGTAATGTACCAGGTAGAGTCATGTAATTGGTTAACAATAGGACAATGGTGTCTAGTGACAGATGGTTTTGTGGATCCACCTGAAAGGCTGGCAGAGGAAATGATAGGCTAGGACCAGTAGGTTGAGTAGGTGTGAGGACGAACAGAGGAGCTGTTGGTAAATTGGAGGTCAGGAAATGGGGGAGCAAAAGAAATAAGAGCTCTCACTTTGACTTAAAAATTCTTTTCTCGTTAGAGTAAAGAACATGATAACACAGATAAAAATGAGTGGGTCAAGATGCAATGAAGTGGCAGGGTCTGGTGAGGTAGGTAAGGCCATCCCCCTACCCTGACAATAGGGAGACAAGGAGAGGTGGGTCCCCAAAACTCCCCCAGTATTGAGTATGAGGCTCCAGTGTCCACAAGGAAGGAAATGGATTGCCTCAACACTGTTATGACTACTTGCAGCTCCCTCTGTGAGATGGTAGTGGTTGGGTCAGGAAAGCCCCAGCATCCTCAGTTGTCTAGTGGTCTAGGAGGTTAACCAGTGAGTTGTTTATACTGAATGTTCTCATGCCATGAGGTGAATGGGGAAAATCAATTGACTAATCTCCCTTTTGATGGCACTTTGGGGACAACCTGAGTTGCCCACATAAGGCAAGGCAAGATGAGGCCAGTGACTCTTGAGACAACATTTAAAACATGGACCAGGAAATCTGTTACCCATAGGAGGCATAGGAGCAGTTTGGATTGGCCTAGCCAGCATCTAGAATTTTTGCTTACAGATTTCTCATCTTTCCCATGTTTGGATACACAGTAACTCCTTTCGTCTACCTTTTTACTACAAGAGTTAAAAAAAACTCCCTCCCATAAAATATCAGGGTCTAGAAGTCATTGGGTGGACATTTGAAATTTTTATCTAAGGAGAAATTAGGTCATTTCTTTGTGGAAAGGTGGTTAAGTTTGGAAGTCATTAAGCTAAGAGGTTTGAGAGTTTATAAACAACATCCTAAGAGGGAGTTGAAGTTTGTGTTTGATGCCTTGTTTTTCATTACTGAGACTGATGAAAATGATTCAAAGGCTGTAGTTGAGAATGTCTTCTAGGATCAAATAAGAAAAATTATGCATCCTGTCTAATGATCCAGTTACCAGCAGTGGACAAAGGTAGAATCTTTAGGGACAAGAAGTTGAAAATGAGAACTGAGAGGGTCTGAGTGAGACTCAGATGTCAATTCTGGTAGCAGCCTGAGGTCAATTTGGGCTATAAGAATCAGCTGTAGCAGTTAAGATGATGACTGGGTGTGTTCTCCCATGAATCCTATGTGCTACTGGGATGCTGAATGATTGACAGTAATTCACAGAGACCCAAGGTCACATATACACCAACCGGTAAAGAGGAGGGACTCACCAATCAAAGCTGAAGCTAATGTTGTATGAGGTATACAACAGCCAGGCAGATGGAAGGTGGTGAATGTCAGAATCCCCTGTGTAGGGTCCCAGAGCACCTAGGCACTGGGTAGCCTGAGTGGTTGTGGCAAAAATGTCATTACAAGTGCAGGAGAAGGGATCACAAGAGAATACCAGAAACCCATTTTAGACTTTGTTGAGAACAGAGAAGGAGTGAAATGAGCCTGAGGGAAAGGTGGGGGAGAGAGAGAGAGAGAGAGAGAGAGAGAGAGAGAGAGAGAGAGAGAGAGAGAGAGAGAGAGAGAGAGAGAGAGAGAGAGAGAGAGAGAGGCAGCACAAGAACATTAGAATGGAGAATTCCACATTTAAGGATTGCATGTATGCAGGAAGTTTACACGGTCATCCTTGCTCATGCATATGAATGACGCACCACACTGTGTATATGTAAAAAGGGGCTTACATGGTGATGTACCACAGAGTGCATGGGCAGGGTGGGTGGCTAGACATTTTTTTTCTGGCTACTAGGGGTGCATGTGTGGCCATAGGACCCAGGAAACACCAACGCCTGGTGTTTTGGCAGGCACATGGATTGTAGAAATGTTGAAAATCCTAACAATTTGAACACAGATAGAAATTACATTTGAATAGCATTAGAATTAGATATTTTATCTACTAATAATTCTTTTTATAGCATCTTCTAATTGACAAATTTCATTCATTATTTAAGTGTTAAGGAAATTTGGGCTGAGCCAAAAATGTAAGCATAGCTGAATTTAATTAAAACTTTAATTAAAAATTAAAATTAATTTGAACCTAGATTTGTCTTCATATTTAAAATATGAATTACTAAACCTGAACTAATAACATAGACAATAATAGAGGAAATGTAAGATACTCTCCTAAAGTGGTATTTATTTACCACCCTTTTGATGTGTATAACAAAAGATGCTGAAATAGGCATGATTTCTTTCCTAGACATTCCATTGATATCCTCCTAAAATTAAAACCACCAGTGACACCAAATAAGACAAGATTTTTTTTTTCTGCTGAAATACTCTGTTTTCTTTTCATTCTAGGGTTCAGTTTTCTGTCACTTTTATTGACTCCTTCCACCCAATCTGTTTTGAATTGGTAGTCTCAAGGCCAGGTTTTCATTTACCTCATCGTCTGTGTTTTAGAAATTATAGTTCTTTCTGTTTCGCCATGGTGTCTAAGAGGACATAACTCCAATATATGACTTTTCAACTCTTCTTTCTGGAACAAGACACCAATAATTTCAAGTTTCACTTTGTCATTTCTTATCACAAGATAAACATGTTGACAAGTGCATTGCTTTCCCTACTTCCAGAAAATATCTCCTTTGCCTAAATTCTGCCCAACTCTGAATGTATTTTTGTTTTTCTCTGACACAAATAATGTTTTATGCTCTGAAATACAATGGTATGGGTTTACAGCTCTGAATTCTTTAAGAAAGCATTTTTTCAGGTGGTAGGTTTGTTTGTTCATTTGTTTTTTCAAACTTCATGTGAAAATGCAATTTACAAAGCATATAAATATGTACCTATAATATATATTTTTGTGTGATATGATTTTATTTTTTTGAAATTTAGTTCTAAACCACTCCTGGATGCCACCCTGTGGATAACATTTTATATGTAAATTGTTTCTTTCCCCCTATAAATTTAAAGACCAAGTCATTTACAATTCTGGTAACTGTAAGATTGTATAAAATAAAATGAACAGTTCTATCAAAGCATATCTATGTGTAAATACATCTGGTAAGCATTTGATTAATGGTAAATGCTATTTTAGATGGTATTGATGTATTGAACACAAGGCAAATATTCAAATTAGGTTATATTTAAAGAAGTGAAAATATTTCATGTGCAGGTATACCAAATGTTTTCATGAAAACAGATATATATTACATGCATATATAAATAGATTTCCAGTTATTAAATGTTCAGCTAAATCATAATCATTAATAAATTGTGACTTAAAATAAACTATTCTAAGTTCAGATTTCTGTTAAATGATAATAATACAATATATATAAACAAGGAAACAAAGAACGTACACTGGGCACAGGGCTTATTCTATATAACAAACATATTAGTATAGATCTTTGATACTTAGATAAGACTACAGTTGGGTTACCAGCAAAGCAATCTACCATATTCTTATTTTTTAAAAATCATGCTCAAATTCATATTAAATACAACTACCAATGTGATAGAGTTAAAAGAAGGAATCTTACTAATTGATGAGGCCATGAAAGATTAGTTTCCTTTCAAAGAAGGCTTCAAATTAATCTCTTTTTTTCCTTTCTGTATTGTTTACTTTTCCTGGCATAGTCTACCATGTTCAGCCCCTGCAGGAGACAGTACTCAAGGAGCCATTCTGAATGCAAAGATGTGACTTTAAACAGTAGTTGAACCTGACTGTAGGCTGGAATTTTCAGTCTCCAGAACTGTAAGAAAATAAGTACATTTAATCTGTTTATAAATCGCTCAGCTTTGATACGATGTTATATGACACAAACAGACTAAGACAGTTTCTTAGTAATATATTTTGTGCTCAGAGTTGATAGTTTGTATGTGTAGGAAGTTGGCAAATGAAAAAGGAATTTGTAAAGCTTCTGAATTATAGTGGAGCAGAATGTTTTTAACAGAGAAAGGAAAAGTTATGTGACTTGCAAATCTATTATTTTTCTAGTAAAAATCATGCTCTCTACATGATGAAAGTTTCTCTGAAATAGTCCCCTATCAGGACTTGTCTTGATACTGGCTTCTACTTTGGCTTGTAGTGATAGTATGGCAGTAGGTAGTCCATTCTGCCTCAAATAATGGAAATGCCTGTTACTGAGGCAATTTTAGGTCTTCATTCCTGCTACCATGGAGAGATTTAAATAAGTCTATCTAGCAAGCAGCAGGATGGCTAGGGACTTAGATTAAGACCCACAAGAAAATTATCTCTTCTACCTGATTATTGAATTTTAGCTTCTCTTGAATTTTACTCTTACAGGCATATACATGAGATACAAGTACCCTACACTTATCTCCTTTTTGAAGGGCACATATAAATAGCTCAACAGATTACCTAGAAGCAATCTTTAAACTGTATCATTTTTAAGTTTTGACTAGTCAAAATATTTTTTTCCCAGGGTTATAAATATGTACCAATCCATTCCTAAGCATATATCCTATTCCACATAGGGATAAAGCTCATAAAAAGTTACAGAATTCCAAATTCTCTCCTTTAGAGCTGTTGGCTTTTACAGTTATTTCTGAGCAGTTGTATGGAACTGTGCTATTGTCCTCCATCTAATACCATCTGGACACTATTAAGAGAAAGCAAGCATCTAACAGTCTTTCTTATATTAGTGAGTTGATGGAAAATTTCTCTGAAATTTTCCATTTTAAATTAATAGTGGACAACAAAACAAAGTAGTCAACAGAAGGATTCATTATGTTGATGTAAGTATCCCCCAGTTCTTTACTATGCATGATGTACCATTTCCATCTACAATGGATTGTTGTTATGTGGATCTTTGTTTGGTTCATTACATCATTCAGTGTATATGGTATTCCCAGTCAGAGTTTCAGTCAGCATCTACAAACACACAATGTCAAACTATAGACATTCACAAACACATTCAGAGGAAAAAAATTCAGGTTCTAATCCATAATGATCTTACTTTCTCTTTCTATGTGCTTCTGACACATACACACACATATGTAAATTTATGGTGGAAACATAAATCCAAGTGTTTTTCATTTTATATTCTACTTGCATATAAATAGAACACAGAAAAATCATTAGGTGTTTTATATTTTACTTCTCTTGTTTTGTTTCATATATTTGAGACAGTACAGCCTAAAGTTTTCTGACCCATCTGGGCTGAGGTCCAGGGGAATCATTCCCACCCTCTGTTCCAGAGCCACTTATAAAAGTCTTGTATTCATTCTAAACTTCTTGACCTATGGGTTGCCACCTAGCTCTTACAACTTAACTCATTTTCATGAATCTGTTTACTGTCACGGAGCTCCATGGCTTACCTGCAATCCATTGTATCTTGCTTCCTTTGGCAGAAGCCTGTGGCTTCCCCTGACTCTCTCCTCCTTGGTCTTTCATTCCACATCACAGCCCCTTTTCTGTTTAATGAAAAAGGAAATAGCAAATCAGTCTCCTCAAGATCAGATCAGCTGTCCCACATAAGCAGATTCCAGCTAAGCTCTCTGAAAAACATTTAGACCAACTGAGTCATTTTGAAAAGACACCCAAACCTGTAAAGTTTCGCAGGTCATGCAGTATGACCCAGATTGATTCCTGCTTGTGTGAGCTATCACTTGTACTAGGGTGGGCATTGTTGATATCTTAAATTAACTTTAGAAAACTTTAAGTAACTCTGCACCATTACTTTAATAATTAATTCCAATAGAACTCATTTATTTATCAAGTTGGACTTTGTTGAAATCTATACTTTTATCTTTTACGGTTAATGTCTCCCTAGAAAATGTCTTGTAGCACAAAGTAATTGGTGATTAAACAGGGACAAGGTAGAACCAAAGACAAAATGGAGAGGAGTGAGTGCATGGTCCTGGCTATAAACTGAGGATGAGTAGCCTGATGGGAGAATCATGTGTAGATGAGGTTCTAGTGCTGCTGGCCTTTCCTGTAGGGTGTATGTAATTGTGTCTTTGTTCTATGAGAGTAGTTACATGTTTACTGTTATGGGGAGTGTGATGTGAAACTAAGGCTACTTGAGAAAGATTAGGAATGCCTGTTTGTAGAAAGAATCCTAGGTTGTCAGTTTTTATCTATACGGTATATGGTGGCATGCCTGCTCGATGAGTGGTATCCATCACACAAATATGAAGACACGCGATAATAGTTATAAAGGAAGTGTGTCAGTCCTTGAGATCTGTGCAAAAAGTTCAAGACTGTTGATAAGCAGTGGCAGAAGATATGTGGCCGCTGTTGTATGTTGTTAGAAATTCATCAGAGTGTGAGATAGCAGCCAAGAAGAAATTTGTCATATAAATGAGTAATTGATATAAGAATGGGAGATGCTGCTATTATTATCTATGTTAACCACAAGCAAATTAGATGATTGGATGAGAGATAAATAATAAAAATTATAACTATGGTACAATCTCTAATGGACAAAGAAAGAAGTTATATAACCTATTAGGTAGATGGAGGTATTAACCATGGGCTAATGCAACAAACAAGCCAACAAGAAAAGGAAATCCCTAGGACAAACAGAAAATGCTCAGCAATTGAACTGTATGAATTTTTATCATGTTTAAACAAGCAATTTAAGAGCCTATGAGCCTGGCTTGAAAGGCTCTTACACATGTGAGCAGGTGGGGTCGGTTTGACTTCAGTGGTGGAAGAAAAACCTAGGGATGTCATTATCCTTCCAGTCTTAAGCAAAGGCTGCATAACCTGAGGCAGTTTGAGAGAAGTCAGTCCCTAATGGACTAGCTTATGAAAGCCATCAGAAATGCTTGGTTATCTTCATATAAAGTCTCCACAAACATCTAGGGCTGGAGGACCATAAAGGAGTAATGGGTGATATTAATGAAATTAGGAATAAGAGAACTGTATTTAAATTCCAGTTCACCGGGCCAGGTAGAACTCTTCCTGATGGAGTTAAGAATAGATCGATCTGGGATCTCAAAGCTTTTGTGTAGTTTTAACAGCTGTGAGGAACTCATTCTTCTTTTATCAGTAATCTTTGCCCTATATTCCTGTAAATAACATTGATAAATACATGGATTCCCGCCACCCATATGTAGCACCAAATTGCAGGCAATCATTGATGGTGCCTTTCTTTTTTTCTTGCTTGCGTGTCGTGTCAATGATTATGAGAAGTCCAAGGCAGATTCTGCACAGGTGAGGTTATATTTATATTCCATACTGACATATTTTATCGTAGGTCATACTAATATTTTGAATGGGTTTTTTCAGTGAATAACACCTACTTTTTACAAATCTTTGTTGGACCTTGAAATTTGCTCATAGCACCCTAACAATCTCTTCTGTCTGATATGCACTGATTTGTTGGAGGGTAGGTAACTTCACAAATTGGTTGGTATTTTCCATAAACATTTAAACTATTGCTGCTTGTAGAGTTTATATTCTAGTCTTGGAACACAGGGTGTACCCCAACAATGTATCCACCTAGAGGAATGTTTTCTTGTAGTGAAAAAGTGCACACTTTACTCTCGAAGAGGGAAAAATTGTTCACCACTTTGAAAACCCTGGCCAGTTTTACTAACACTGTTTTATTGACATTTTTATCTACTGTTCCTGAAGTTCTTGGGGCTTTGGGGCATGGTCATGAATGACATTTCATTTGTCTCCAGTATTGTAATTCAATATGAGACCTCTGGTGGCCATGTGTGGCTCCCTTTAGCAGACATCCATATCCCCCTTACCAGAGAAACAACTAGAAAAGACATAATCTGTCCTGTCAAATTTCCTAGAGGAAAATCTGACCCGTTGAGCTGTCCACATTCATGCACAGAAGTCTAGGTGTGCAAATTTAATGAGGGTTTGTCCATGTTGGGGTAAGTGTCCTTGAGTCTTCCCTACATAAACCCTCCTTATAAATAACTCTAACAAACTCATTGGTTCACAAAGTTGGAAATCAGTAGAATTGTCACTTTGGATGAGCACTGGTTCCCTATCTGGAATAAGTAAACTTTAGTTCACAGTTCACCAGGAAAAGTCTCATCCAACAGAAGTTTACTATGAAGATTTGCTAATATTCTGAGGAAATAAATTCACACAGATAATAGTGGTTGTCATAGGAACCATTACTCTTGAAGGTATTACATCTCAAAAGTTGCTTGTTTTTTTTTTCTGACAGATCATCAAAGAATTGTTAATTGTTTCATATGATCAATTTTGTTTTTTAGGGTAGGTGTGGTGGTTTCTAAGGTCCTTGTATGTAATACTATAAATGAGTTTTATGTGCATTTTACTTGTTAAATAAGTACAAATAATTATTTAAAGTTAAACAAAGCAGTGTTAATACAATAATAGTAATTAATGTGTGTATATCTATTATGAGGTTGGGCCCTTCAGAGATTCACACATCTGACTCAAGGTTTGGTTTTAGTAAAATAGAGGTTTTCAATTAATAACTAGCCAGGACCAAACCAGAGAGTGTTCTCTAGGAAAGACCCCAGATATTGTTAGTCCAATGGTTATAAGGGCAAAACCCACAAAGTTCTAATTTTATGGAGTCAATTAATTCATATACTGTTTGGTTATGGGCAAGACTTGATTTTGTAATAAACATCCATCAGTCCAGTAAATGCTTCAGTCATCAAAGTAAATAAGCATTTTATCCAAAAATAGAACTTAGCAATTAGCCAGTTTGTGACTTCTTAACTTATAAGAATAGCTAAGGCAATAAAATATTTTTTAACATTCAGATATTTTTAAATTGAAGAATAACCAAACTGCTGCAGAAAGTGATTTATCTTGGGATAGCTGATATTCAGGCAGAGAACATTCAAGGTTAGGAGCAACTTCCTTATAAAAACTAAAAAACAATTTTGTTTTTTATAATCATATCAAAGTAAATTATCCTCTAAATATAATGTTCACCATCATAATCTCAAATGTGGGATATAACTTTTAATTCAGATTACAGAGTAATTTCTTATAGAATATGTCTACTTTGGCATCTCATAAGCACATATTAAGTGACCTTTCAAAACCAACATGGAACTCAAACCAAATTCATAATTATTGTTATGTCTAAATGAATGACACTGAATTAATCAATTGTATACTTGCACATTTTGAAATTTTTAAACATTTTAATAATATATATATTGTTAGCCATTATTTTCATAAGAAAGGAAAAGTAATATATTACACTGATAAAGAGAGCACTGTGGTCGATACAACTGACACTGTGTAAGAGAACTCTGGATGTACATATAAAGAAGATACAAAAAGATGGCAAAGGAGTCAGTGACAAAGATCAATGTACGTAGGGCATGTTTTTGGTTTTTCTTTTTTATTCAGATATATTGCTAAAAATGGCTTCAAATTTAAGAGATGCTCTTCAGTCATATATTTTAGGAATATAGCCACATAACTGCCACTTTTATTTCAACAGGTAGAGTGAATTTGAGTCTGAAAACAGGCTATCAGAAAAGTAGACCCGTACATCATTTGAAAAGTAAGTAGGTTTGTAGTTTATAAAGTGGATGAAGCCATGAACTAAGAATGTTTGCATTGGGGCTGCTGTATTGACAAGACAGGCTGAGTCTCCATTTGATGGATGGTCATCTTCTCTCAGTTGAATGATCTTTACTCCTGAATCCCAGGGGCTTCAGTCTAAACATCAGCATGTTTTTGGATATTTGCATTAGAGAGTAGAGCTGGAAGAGATAGTCAGTGGTTGGTGTTTAAATCTTCTCCCCTTGAAGGTATATTGTGGTCTGAGTAGTGAAGTGGCCACAACTGATAGAAATGAGTGTGGTATTTCCTATTCCTTTGGCCACTCATTCTGACTCCAGGTTTCCAAGATCTGAGGTACTCTGTTTGGCTTTTTGGCTTTATTTTAATTTCATTGCCAGTCTTTTGCACCAAAAAGTAGTGGATGACAATAGATGAGTCTGAATGTTATTTTAGCTTCAAGTGTATATCCTTAAACAAATGCAACTGTATATAGAATCCTCCCTTTGCCTCTAAAAATTAAATTAGTAATAGGCATATGTAAAATATAAAGAAGAAATAATATGGTTTAATCTGTATGCCATTTCCATTGCATAATTTAAATGTAATTTAGTGTTGAACATGCAGGTGTAGAAATGCCAAGATTATTCATGTTATTGATGTATGCGTTGTTAAGCCATCATCAGAGAAGCTTCCTCCTACAGAAGATGAGGCTGAACACAGAGATCGACCACCAAACAGTATGTAAAGCAGAAACCTTGGGAAAGTCAGCCCTGAAAAAGAGACCATCATCAAAAACTTAAGGCTCAGGGATGTAGTATGAGGTTTTCTGGCATGGACTTTTGGGCCTAGCCTCAAGGTTTAGGACCCACAGACCCACAGTCCCACAGAGACACACAGATGCTTTTAATAGTTTTAGGATGATCGGCCTAAGGCCAGGCATATAGCTTGCTAACTCTGTAACCCATGACTCTTAACCTGTTCAGCCATGGGGCTTGGTACCTTTCTCACAGCAGCATGGTTGTCCTCTACTTCTTCTGGCTTCTCTCTGGTATTCTGCCCTGTGCTTCCTGTTCTCAGAGTTTTCTTAGTCTGGTCGCCCCACCCACACTTCCTGTCTGCCTTTGGCTAATCAGCGCTTTTTATTAAACCAGTGGGTGGAACAATTATTTACAATGTAACAACATAATCTCCACACAAGGAACTCTGTGGAAGAAGAGGTAGTGTGAAACTGTAAGAGCTACCTTAACTGTTACTTTAAAAACCTGTCAGTCCCCCAGGATGTGGGGGGCACCAAGGAATCAAGGACTCCTAGACAGAAAAGAACTGGTATACATAGGATTTACAGAGACAATGGAAGCATGTACAGAGCCTGCACAGGTTTGCATCAGACAGAGTCCTAGATTTGAAAGAAGTGGACAGGACACATGCTTCCATTCTTATCTAGAAATCATCTCCAACTGATAAACACTTGCAAATGGAAAAATAATTACTTTTCTTGGGTTGTCCCACTGGAGAAACAAACTATTTTTAAGAATAAGTGCCATAGCTAGCAGTAGATGGTCAACACAAAAGGAACTCAAAGGCATCTTTGCAGGTTCTTTGACTCATGATGGTTAGTCAGGATTTTTTGTTTTATTATTTATTTATTTATACTTTTACCTTGCAGATCCTTTGCAGATATATTATAACTTCTGGTATAGGGTTCTGTGTAATTGTTTCTTGAGCATGTAAATATGTGTCTCTTCATCTATATGCATTTCTTGTAATTTTTCATTGAATATTTTATTTGGTTGTTTTGTCATATTCTGGTGTGTATGTGATTTATTTTTATTGCATTTTACTTATTAATTCTTAGATACCTATTTATTTCCTAGTCTCAATGTGAGAGAAGGTGGAAGAAAATAAGAGAAGTAAAGAGAGGCAAAAAAGTCATCAAAATATACTCTGAAAAAAATCTGTTTTCAAAAAAAGCAATTAAATTGAAAGAAAAAGATTATTCATCTTTGTGACCTCATATTATCAACTTAATCAGAATAGCTGTTGCACTGGAAGATGATAAAGTTAATACAGAATTGTACGTTTAACTTGGTAAACAATAAAATATTTGCATGTGAATAAACTTAACTCATACTTTTTTGCATAAATCACAAGCCTAAATAAGCCTACTATCATTGAGGTCTGAAGAAATCCTGTTCAGGTTTTTTTGCGAAGTGTCTGTTCTGTGATATTTAGTTTAGGTTTCTCAAGGCAATTTGAATTTATATCACAGAGAATTTCTTCTCAGAACTCTCCTTCCAGTAAGCACAGTATCTGTACATTCCTGTCATTGTGCCCATTTTCTGAAATGATAAAATTTGTATTCTTTTGTCATACAATAAATATTGTTATCTTTTTAATTTTACTAAAACAGAAAGAAAATAATAGCCATAAACTGCATACGCACATACACACACACAAACACACACATACACAAACAGTATCAATAGTAGATTATATAAGGAGTTTCTAAGGGACATTTCACTATAGCATCTCTTTAATAGACTCTTGTATCTCTCTTTAAATGCTTGCTTTAATGTCAAGTCTTTTAATTTTCTTACTTTCTACTTTGCATTCACATCTTGACTAATTTATCACAGAACCTTCACTATATTAAGCATGGATATGGAATTTAAAATATATAAATGTTACACCAGCATAAACATGTTTTTCCAGTTGTAATCTTATCCCTGGAAAAGCTTCAGTCTCCCACACTGCTTTATGAAACCAGTTTATATCTATTATGTACATCATAGTTTATCTGGAACATTCTGGTTTAAATAATAAGCCATTTTCATGGACGTTACCAGCTTTGAGTCAAAGCCAGGTTTCAGGTTGTAGCACATATCTCTTCTTTTTTCTGCAAGTCTAGAATCAAAGTCAAACATAATCAAATAGAAATTTGTTCTTAATTATTTAAATTTGTTCTGCTGACTTGCTGTTTCTTGGAACATCTCAACTCGACTCTTTCCAGATCCTTTCAACACTGACCTCCTGCTGCCATCCTGTATTTCTTTCTTACCAAAAACCTTTCATTTACTTCACAAACTCATACTCATTTCTCACATAGGAAAATAATCCAGTTCCTTTATAGACTCGCTACCCAGTGACTGACCCTAGATTCCCACCTTTCAACACAAGACAGATATAAATGCATTAACTAAGCAAAACTCGTTTCTCTTCCTGAAGGACTATGGTGGCATTTATGTTTTCATCTGTATGTTACTGCTACACAAATCCAGGCTAACATCAGAAAATGTGTTTTTACTTGAGTACCTCTACAGCAACTTCATTTATTTTTCCTTTTTGATGACCAAAATTCTATGAAGTTTTAAAGCTATTGTGATGGAACTTGAGAATTTTAGTGAAATAAAATGCCCATTTCACAAAAATCTGTGATTGTTATTAATTCATTTTTTTGTATTTTATCCTACTTACTTGCTAATTTAATAATCCCATGCTTTTATATTCACCAATCTAGATATGTGTTCCAATGAATATTTTAAACAGGACATACTAGATTTGCTCTTAAACATTTAAAATATAACAAAAATCTATTTTCTAAGTGGCTGAAATGTAGTATATTCCTCATTTACAACTGATGATCTCTTCAAAAGGTAAAACACACACACACACACACACACACACACACACACACACACACACACACACACACAGGAACATGGAACATTGTCTCTTCTTTATAAACACTCTTCTTACCAAGCTCCATTGCTTCTCACCTTTAAACCTGCCCTCAGTGAAATGCTTTCTGATGTTTGGATTGTAACTTTGAAAATCCTCTCTCCCCTGCTGCAGCAGCTGGCTTTCTTTTAGGTTCTGGAAATAGATGATACAATATGGGTTATTTCAGTATCAAAGTGAATAAAACAACATACAAAACCAACTGATAAACCACTGAGAACTACATTTTGCTCTGGTCTTCTCTTTTTTTCCTGTAATGAAGAAAGAAAAATGGTTTCTTTACATACCCTACTAATGTAATGTTTATTCTCAAGCATACAGAAGAATCTCTAAGGTGTGAAACTTGTAGCTAAAATAAATCCTCCCTCTCAAACTTATTTTGTTAATTTATTAACCTATGGAGGGAAAAATAGCATGACAGTACTTTTGAGAGGTTTTTTTAAAAAATTAGGTGGGATTTGAGTTCCTTCTATGCTCAGTGAGATAGATTGCTTCCTGATGCCTGCAGAATTGAGATGTAGCTCCTTCTCTACACTCATATTCTGCTCTATCCACATGTCTGCTTCTAGCCACCATGTCCATCCATGATAACAGACTAAAACTGAACTCTATGTGAGCCACCTCTATTAAATATGTTTCTTTATGAGTTGCCATGGTAATGCTGTCTCTTCACAGCAATAGAAACAGTAAGTATTACACAAGTTGCTGCAGATTGTGGAGTATTGGCCTGAAAGGTCAGACCATGCTTTTGTTTAGAGAAATTTGGACTTGGTAGATTTGAGCGAAGAAAGCCTTAAGTGCTGCTAAATGGATCATACTACTAGAAGCATGAAAGACAGTGGTTTTGAGGATGATTTGAACAGTGGGAGGCTGGTTCAAGTGGTTTCAGAGAAGAAAAATTAGAATATACTGCCTATATTTCATTCTTGTAATATTTTGATGAAGAATGTGGCTGCTTTTCACCCTTTTTGAGAAGTCTACTTAACACTGAAACAAGAAATTTTGAATGAATTCCCTTGGCAATGGAGTGGATTTGCCACACTGAGCTGACCCAGCTTGGGATTTCTTGCCATTTGTGGAGAGGGGATGGCTGGATGGGGAGGTGGGAGGCTGAAGGCTGGTTGGGAAGGATTGGGAGGAGGGAAGGGAGGAGGAGAAGGTGGATATATGGCTAAAAAGACATTTTTTATTAAAGATAGTAAAATGATAAAAAAGAAAATTAAAAAAGAAAAATCTCAAAACAGTATAGTATAGACTCTGTTAGGTCATTACTAGTGTTAATTATAATGAAGATATATAATAATAAGGAGAAAGCTGTGCAGGGGTATAAATAGCTTGAGAAATGGAGTGGTGACTTTAGGGCAAGATCCTACCTAGCTGAATTTTCATCTTGTGAAAAGTAATTAAATAAAAACTTAGAGCCAGATGTGGTGGTTTATGACTTTAATCCCAGCACTTGGAAGCAAGAAGCTGGCAGACCTCTGAATTTAAGGCCAGCCTGGTCTACAGATTAAGTTCCAAAACAACCATGCTTAACAAATGGGGAAAACAATTGAGAACAGAAACTTTGTGAAGATATCATTGAAGAGAAGACTATGTCCCTCTCCATTAAGAAGCAGAACTTGACAGCTTTGGCCACATGTTTCTGGAGTTAAGAAAGGGGTCTAGGAAATTTGTCTCTGCAACTAAGAAAAGCCAATTAGGCCAGGTATATGCCAGAAGAGGCCCTGAATGGTGGCCTAAAGAAGCTATTTCATGAAGCTTAAAAGTTTAATGGAGTATATTTTGGAGATCCAGAACCAAAATAGTGGAGATGCCAGAGTCATGGGATATCTATTGAGGAAAGCTGTTATCAGGCAATAGAACCATTTCAAAAGAATGAAGTGTGTTGCATTCAACAAAGCAGAAATGATTTGGAGATCTAAAAAGGATCTTGACATTTGATATGGACATGCAGAGTTTGGAGTTGGCCAGTTGGTGTAGTAGGAGGTTTCTGGCCTGGACTTTTAGGCCTAACCTCAAGGTTTAGGACCCACAGACCTGCAGGTTCACAGAGACACACAGATGCTTACAAGTTTTAGGCTGTGCGACCTAAGGCCCAGGCATATCACTTGCTAGCTCTTTACCCTTTATCTAACCCATGACTCATCCTGTTCAGCCATTCGACTCGGTACCTTTTCTTAGAGCAGCATAGTTGTCCTCTGCTTCTTTCAGCTTCTCTCTTGTATTCTCTCTGGTGTTCTCTCTGGCGTTCTGCTCTATGTTTCCTGTTCTCAGAGTTTTTCTTAGTCTGGTAGCCCCACCCACACTTCCTGCCTGCCTTTGTCCAATTAGCGCCTTTTATTAAACCAGTGGTTGGGACAATTATTTACCATGAAACAACACAATCTCCCACATATCCACTTTTCTCTTCTTAAAACAAAAACAGCTCTAAATCTAATATTCTTCCCCCCCTCTTGTGTATAACAACTTATAAACAGCATTGTAAATAAAAATAAACATCAATAATCCATGTTCTGGGAATGTGGGTGTTGTTCTCTAGGCTACTTCCTGCTGAATGGGAGCACTGACAATCTCATGGGAATTCAAAGAAAAATGTAAGATTATGCACAAGTCTTTAGTGGAGTAGTCTGTAAGACTGGGTCATCTCAGCCAGTCTCCTTGAAATTGTTCTGGATACAGAGCTCAGGAAACTTCAGCAGAAGTGCTCTGAAATGTTGAATCATCGGGTTCATCCATTTCCATTGGAGATATTTCAGGGGGTCTTCCTCTATCAAACTTTATGTTCTTTATCCAGAAATAAATACACATTTTCTCATTTTTTTCTGTGAAAATAAAAGGAAAACCTCTTATCCAAAGTAGCATATCTTTGCATTTCAATTTTAAAGTAACTCATTTACAAAATATATACATTGAATTAATCCAACAGTATTTATAATCAACTGTCTTTTAGCAGCTTTTACTAAGTCATTTTCAGTCAAGAAGCTTAAAGATAAGACAATAATATACAATATCCAGACATTCTTTGTATTTTCCATTTTTATGTTGCTTATTTTTTATTTATTTAATATTTATTTTACTCTATTTCTTTTTTAAGGGCTTTCTCTACCTTTTATTGTCTTTCTCTCAGCCTATGTATGTATATTTTCAACACACTCTAAACCATTTAGACTTTTTTAAAAAACAGTCTTTACTGTATATTTATTTCTTAACTTTTTCTGTCTCTGACCACACTTTTGCTTGGCTAGGGTGATTGACTCTACCTAGATTTTTCTATTTCTGAACACACCTTTATTCTGCCAGAATTCAACGTTGGTAGGATGGGTGGATGGCTCCACCAAGCTCCTAGTTTAATTCATAAAATTTATCACTTTAACCCAGGTACTCTGAGGATTTAGGGTCCATATGATTTCCAAGTAAAGCTTTCCCATCTGATGCTCATTAACTCCATTTAAGTATTAGGCAGAAGGGCCTCTTAAAAGACTCACAAGTGTTTTGCCTCTAAGGCTGAATCAGGAAGCTTCTCTTAAAATAGCAAAGCCTCAGTTTGCCTCTGGCAAACAGAGCTGATCCAAGAAAACATTAACACTAAGAAGCCATCTTTGACGCTATTCTATTTTTGTCCTTATTAATAGAAACCTTAAATCTGCCATACAGAGCTCTTTGCTTTCATATATACTCAGGAACTGGCCTTGTTCACTTTAAATTGCATGTAACAAACACACCATTTTATAATTTAATCCCATATACCACTCAGTCTCTTTACTGTGGGCTGCTTCAGAGACACAACTCAGAAACTGCTTTGGGCTTCAGTTCCTGTGCTCTAGACTGTTTTTTACGCATTCTATGGCTTTATGTGGGTAATTTTACCCACGTTGGGCTGCCATTTGTAGTACGAGGTTTCTGGCCTGGACTTTGGGCCTAACCTCAAGGTTTAGGACTCACAGACCTGCAGGCCCACAGAGACACACAGATGCTTACAAGTTTTAGGCTGAGTGACCTAAAGCCCAGGCATATCACTTGCTAGCTCTTTACCCTTGATCTAACCCATGACTCATCCTGTTCAGCCATGGGGCTCAGTGCCTTTTCTTAGAGCAGCATGGTCATCCTCTGTTTTCTCTGGCATTCTCTCTGGTGTTCTCTCTGGCATTGTGCTCTGTGCTTCCTGTTCTCAGAGTTTTTCTTAGTCTGGTAGCCCCACCCACACTTCCTGCCTGCCTTTGGCCAATCAGCACTTTTTATTAACCCAGTGGTTGGGACAATTATTTACAATGGAACAGCACAATACCCCACAAGCTGGTATTTGGTCTTGTTTTTGTATTCCTTGCTATGATCCTTCCTTACTTTTTGATACGATAATGTATATCTGGCATCATTTTATGTTGGAAGTATATGATCTTATTTTTAATTTTTTAAAAGAGAATTACAGTTAAGAGATTGTGTCTCAGAAGAGACTGAGCTATGGAACTTTACATTAATTTGAGACTGTATTAGAATCCATAAGAAGTACCATAAAAGATGACAAATCATGCATGCAATCATAAAGAGCATTTATTTAAATATCCAACATGTTGGGGTGGCAAATGATGACCACCAGAAAACTTCACAGACAGGGTTAGTGGTTTTCTAGGGAGGAAAGACTAGCCTGGGGACTGGTTGGTGGGTGGCTCTAGTGGTTATGGATTTTCCAGGAGCAGAGTAAGGAAATCTATCTTTAGCTAGCAGAAGGCTATGAGGTGCCTGTTGATTGGTTTGCCCTGAGTTGTGTTTATCCAGAGAACTTCTTGCTTAGCTGCAGCCAGTTCTGGTAAGCTCAAACTAAGGAAGTGTGTAACTGTGGGAGCAGACTTTAAGGTATCATCTATTTTCAAGGCATACTCAATGAGCTAGATCACTTACTATTGCCTGCCGGACCAAGATGTCTCCTTTATTCTCAGCTCCTCCAGCACCATGCCTGCCTGCATGCCTCCATGTCCTGCAGTGATGGTAATGAACTAAACATCTGAACTGTAAGCAAGCATCTCAATTAAATAGTTTTATTTATTAGATTCCATGGTTATGAACTCTCTTCACAATAATAGAAATTTATCATGGTGATAAGACCATGATATTTATAGAAGTTACAGTATCTTTGATAGAGTCACTTTGGTATATTACATTTTCTGTGTACTTTCAAAAGAAATAAAATACATATTTAATACACTATGTGGTTATTCATAAAAACAATAAAAATGTATCAGTTTTCCACCTCTGTGGGGAAACCAAGTGTGGAATAGATAGGCTATATGTTTGGGAGGCTCATGGACAACCCTGACCAATAATACAAAGAAGGTTTCAAGTACCTGTTGTGATTTCTGTTAGATGATCTTTGGCTCCTGGGGGAAGCATTTTTAGCAAAGATTAGAAAATTTCATTAAAATAATATGTGTGTATTTGTACATGAAGTTAACAGGATGGTAGATTTTATCAGTAAATAGTTGATAGTATAATTCCATATGATTTTTTAGAAATTCGTGATTTGAAAACCTACTTTCCCATTCTCCATATCAGAATTGTATCCTGCTATTCTGTTTTTCACTCTACTGCTCAATGACACCCCCCAACGCCCACAGTACCAATGGTCCCTTTTTACTTTCAGCTTTTTATAGATCACCCAGGGTATGTACTGGTAGGTATCTTGAGCTTTCAAGCAAAGAAGCCTTAAGAAGAGAAAACATGTGGTGTTTGCTTTCTGGGTCTGAGTTACTTCATTTAATATATTTTCTAGTTCCATTCTTTTATGAGCAAAAGTTATGGTCTTATTTTTTCTTTATAGCTAAATAGAGTTAGATAGTATTTATAAATCATATTTTTCCCATCCATTAGTTGTTTAAATAAAATTTAAGTCATTTTTATTCTGGACAAGTACTATGACATAGGATCTCAAGTCCCTTGGCCATGTGTAAAGGTTTGATATAACTGGGCCATATTTAGATTTATGTTTAGCACTGTAGAATTTTATAGTAGTGATTACAATGTAGAATATCACCAATAATAAATGAATGTTCTCCTTTTTCCACACAATCTCCAGCATTTGATTTTGGCTGTTTCATTAATTTTGCTTTTATGGCTTAGTAGGTAAAACTCAAAGTAGTTTTGATTTGTATTTACCTATTTCTTACAGGGAAATCAATGTTTTAAGATATTTTAAATAACTTTTATTTTTTGTAAGAAGTATTTGTTCTGGTCTCAGGATAGTTTGTTTATGGGACATTTTTATATTATTTGCTTTTTGAGTTCAGTAGATATTATGGATATTAATTGTCTGCCAGAGGTACAGCTGGCAGAGATTCCCTCCCATACTCTAGACTTCTGTCCCATCTGGCTGACTGTTTCATACATTATTTAGAAACATGCTACCTTTCTGAATTTCCACTTGTCAAATGTTAGCCTGACTTTTTAGGTGAGTAGATTCCGATTCAAGGAGTTCTCTCTTACATCTCTATCATGACAAAACAGCCTATAATTTCTTCTACTAATATCCAATTTTATGTCTAGAATTTTGGTCCATTGGAGTTCAGTTTTCATGCTAGGTAATAAATATCAGTGTATTTTACTGCATTCTGATCATTCAGGTTTTCTAACACCATTTACTGAATGTTTTCCCCTGGTTATGGTTTTGGCATCTTTATCAAATATAGAATATCCAAAATTACATGTGTGCTTGTTGGTAGTAAAGAGTTAGAGTGTTTGTTTTGAATTTCTTTGCTTATTTGTTTGTTTTGTTGTTATTCTGGATTGTTTTGGCCATATGAGGTTTTTGATATTTTATATAAATTTTATGATGAATTATTTTATTTCTGTGATTGGTAAACTAAAAAGTTGCATTAGATTTGCATTGAATCTAAAATTATATTTGCTAAAATAGTCATGTTCATGTTACTAATTATACTAATCTATGAGAATTAGATGTCTTGACATTGTCTGCTTTCCTTCTTATCTTTTTCATCAGAGATTGATGTTTTTTCCCAAAAAAGTTCTCTTGGTTAGAGTCATGACTAGATATTTATTTATTTATTTAATTTGAGACACTTGAAATGAGTTTGTCTCTAATTCTTAACAACAATCTAAGTACTTCCTCTTTTACACATTTATAACTGTAGTTGTCACACCTCAACAAAAAAATGTTGTTCAAAACAGACTGATTATTTAAGAAATCCACAGCTAAACACAATGAAGTCTTGTGGAGACAAGGCCCAGAGTCCATTGTGGAAGAGAAGGGGAAAGATGAGAGGGTTACTGTGAGATTGTGTCCTCTAGAATCATCAGAACCTATACAATTAAATTCTCAACAACATGAATCTCTAAACATGAGCTGAAAAAGAGGTATCAACATGCCAAAGTGGATATGGAAAAGCCCACAAGATTGTAATGCTACCCAAAGAACTATAGGAAATTAAGGGATGCTGAAGACGAGTGAGATTATCTTCTCAGTAGAAGAGCACACAAATTAGTTATCCAAACCAAAGTAGTGAGCTCTAAAACATATATACAAAAAACTGATCTTATACAGTCAAAGCTGATTATGTTCGGTAATTTATAAAGATATACATGTATGTCAGCAGAGCATAATTTTTACAAAGGCCATGAATTTGAAATTTTAAATGAAGGGTATATGGGAGTATTTGTATGTAGAAAAGGTAGGGTAGAAATGATGTAATTATGCTGCAATCAAAAAGAAAAAAAGAAAATTTGTAATTATACTGTAGCATCAAAGATAAAAGAAAAGAAAAATAGTATTAGCTATTGATCTTTGGAAATTTGACAAAATTCTGCTGTAAATTTATTTGGCCCTGAAATTGAATTAGTTGGAAGTGTTTTTTACAAATCCAAACTCATTAGTTGTTTTGGGTTGATTTAGGTTTTTGATATTTTATCAGAATTCTATGCTTTGGGTCAATCTATGTTTTCATCCATCTCTTTGGGTTTTTCTTATTTAATAGAACACAGGTTTTTAATATATTTCCTTCTAACTTTCTGAAATTGATTTTGGTTTTGGTAATGTTCATTCTTAATTCTGTTAATTTTTGTCTTCTTTATCTTCTTATTAGTAGAGCCAAGAGTCTGTTAATCTTATGTTCTCAAGGATCCATCTCTTAGATTCATTGATTCTTTTATTATGTCTTTGTTCATATTCCATTGATTTCTGCATTGATTTTTATGTTTCTTGCCATGGTCTGTTTGTGAATTTGGTTTGTTGTGTTCTCCAAATCTTTGTGTTACAGCATTATTAAATCACTCATTTGTTCAGTTCCTGATTTATTAATGCAGCTACCTACTACTATAAGATCTCTCCATAGTACTGTCTTTAATGTGTCTCATAAGTTTTGTTGTTTCATTTTCAATTTTCTGTAGGAAAGTTTTTTATCCTAATTTCTTCTTTGACCCATTCATTATTAAGTAACAAGTTGATGAATCTCCAAGAAACTGTATATCTAATAAGCATATTTTTGTTGTTTTTAATTTTAAATTGTATTTCATTGTAGATAGATAAAATTCAAGGAGTTAGTACCATATTTATGAATTTGCAAAGATTTAGGTGTGTGTGTCACAGAATGTGGTTTATTACAGAAAAGTTTCTATCTGCTGATCAGAAAGTTCAGTTTTTGATGTTTGAGTGAATGATTTAATAGGAATCATTGTTTTTAAACCTATCAGTGTATTGTTTTCATGTTGCAATATCTCCACAAGACTGTGGAGCTGGCCCAGCACTCTAGTTACAGAGAGTGCAGGAGGATGCTCAAGCTTGATTACAAAGGGTTTATGTAGGGAAAATCTATAAGCAGGAAGTCTTGGCATTCTAGGATTGAGTAAAGGAACAGAGACTGAACTAATCTTCTGAAATCATTAGTCAGGCTATAGGCCCTTAACAGCTAAAGTTTGGCAGAATTTCTGCAGGAAACTATATGATATTATATAGCTTATGATACAAGATATCAGCTGAGACATCTGGCTTTTATTAAATGTTAAGACCATGCATCTTGTTAAACGGTGTCTGGGATGTTTGCTTTGAACTCAGCTGTCACCACAAAAAGGGCTAGAGTTCAAACCATGCTCACTAGATACTCTGTAGGGAGGCCTGTTCTCAGGAAGCTGTGGTTTCTATGCTTTTAAGTCTATTTTTTTAATTAGTTGATACAGAGTTTAATGCATATATATTTAGGATAATAAGGGACTGTTAACTGTGTTTCTAAATGGGATGTATCATTCCTCTTTTTTCTTATAATTAATTTTAGTTTGAAATATAATTTTTCAGATATTAATGTAATAATGCTAGGTTAATTCCTAGTCTCATTTTTTGGGATAATTCTTTTACTGTAATAATTTAATTAATATTTCTAATACAAAGCCAGTTTGCAATGTACATGCCTGTTATAGAGCTGGGAAGTTCTCAAGCATGCAATACACAAATTTTTGTTTACTGCAAACACTACTGAGTGCCAAGATAACCATTTTGACTGAAAGAACAATGACCCTTCAACGTTTTTTGAAACAGAAATACAAGTAGCCACTACTAATTAACTTACATGGTGTTTTGTTTTGTTTCTGTTTTATCAGAAGTGTAACCTTGTACTAAGGGTTACTTAGCAGGCTAAGCAAGACTTCTATCCCTGACCTATAGCCCCTGCTATTTTTGCTTTTGCAGACAAGGTTTAACTAAATTGAAGAGGCTTACCTTGCTCACTGAAGACCAAGTAGGTATTGAAGTCTTTTTGTTTATTTATAAAATACTCCAGTGTTTTAAAATTTTTAGGACTATTTTATGATTATCCTAGAATATAAGACAGTGATTTCAAGATCAGGACATTAGTAAATCATCTATTTTGAAGTTAATTGATTCTATTCCTGATTCAGTGACCACTTATGTTAAGATGCTCCCCTGAATAATCATCCCCAAATCAACAATGACATGTGTCATTGGAATTATTATTATACTCAGAAGTAACATTAGTGTCATAAAGACATTGAGGAAATGTTTTTAAAAAGAAACTTTTCATTGTTAGTAAGAATTCATTATGTAATACATATTATTCCAAATATTTTATTTGATTGTACCCATATGTTTTATATCAACATTGTAAATTTAGTACTTTCATTGTTTCTATTTCATTAATAAAAACCAGAGGAAAAATAATAAATTGCTTAAAGTTGAAATTCAGATACTGAACCTGGGTAGTGACAGGTATAATGTATAACTTGAAAGCTGAGAATCAGTGTCATATATCAAGGAGATTATCTTTGAGGTTATTATGAATTAAATATGGCCCATGACAGCCATTATTTCCTAAAGAACTGTATTAATGTGATGTTAAGCCACCTTGAAAGCAAAGCCTAGTGAATACAGAATGAAATTCTAAGAAGAGTCTTAATTATAGGAGCCCATAGTGACTCCAGCTTGTGGCTTGTGTTCATCTTGACACAAGGTCAGAGAACCAAAGCTTGCTTTGCTTTTTAAGGCTATATTGTCAGGATGCTTGGCCAAATGTGTGGTCATCAAGTGTCTTTATCTTCAAGGCCCAAAACATGATGTTTTAGTTACTAGATGCTATGACAATTAAGGAGATTTTTATACTTGTCTGTTCTTTGTATTTTGAACCATGGTATCATATAGAGGGAGAAGTCTTTTTGCCTACCCTGCTTTATGTATAAAAAGAACTTGAGAAATGAACTTGGGGGTTTCAGATTTGACTGAGAGCCCTTTTGACACTATTTTTTCTTTTCTAATTCTTTCTGTCCCTGTTATTTCTTAATACACACTCCCCTACACCGAGGACAGTTCAAAAGGTTGGATGAGAACCATCGACTCATAACAATGTATTTCATCTATATAAGTACCTGTTAGTTCTTTTTAATACATAGTCACACAATTTACTATTTTGTCCTAACTGATCTTAGACTTGTAATCATTTCCTGCCTCTTCACTCTTAGTACTGGAATTAAAAGGTTGAGTTACCTAGTTTCCCGCTTATATTTTTAGGAGAAACTTGAACAAGCAGTCTAACAAATTCAATAATCTGAATATATAAAATAATTATATATGTTACTAGAATGTACGAAATGCATATTAACCTTCTACATAGTGATCATATTTTACATAAGAATTTAAAGTAAAATTTATAAAGACATAAAATAAATTGCTGTCTGAAGAGATTGAGCAGGTGAATATAAGGCAAGAAAGACAATCAACAAACATAAAAATAAGCAGCCCAGCCTTCTTGACTTTCCATCTTTCCTTACACTCAAAAGCACATCTGACAGGAGATCAGTACCTCTCAACCCTTGTCTGAGATGTTTCTACTTGCAGTCGATGGTGACTAACCCAGTAAAGTACAATGGTCAATGTACAGAGCATAATATACTACAGAATGCTCAGCACTAAAAATTTCATGTGTACTGTTAGGGTCCTTTATATGTCCCAAAAGTCTACTAGTCATGATGCAATCAGCAAAAAAGTTTATTATTTCATATGCATGTGAAGTTTCCTTATCTGTACAATATCTGGGCCAGAAACCTCCTACTACAAAACTACAGCTTTTCCATTCTTTGGCAAGTCTGGACAGGTCCCAGACTTTGTCCTTATTTGATTTTAACCTGAGGGGGCCACTGGCACAAACCCAGTCCGTACAGGAACTGGGGAGTGTTTAACTGAGTTATTAGAGGGCTGTCATGATGTTTGGATACTTGCCTGGTATGAATACATAGATTTACCATTATAAAACTTTATTTCAGGGCAAGACCATTTAGTACCTGAGAGCAGGGCCCTGGTTAAAGAGGAATCTAGAAAAAAGATCTCAGGAATGCACCGGACAGCCAATAGTTTCAAAACTTGGTTTTGTGCTGAAAATTAAGCCAGTAGATTCAAAACTTGGGTTTGTGGCAAAAGTTTAACCAATAATTTCCAATAATTACTTTACTACACAACCCTTTATCCAATTCTGAAATGCCAAGATGTGTACTATCCCACTTACATACTTTTTTCTTCAAAAACCCTCACACCCCCCAGCTTGGGACAGAATTCCTCCACTGAATTAGAACTCAGGGTTCAGGACCAGGTTTGACCCTGTCTGGGTTCAAACTTGTCCAAAATAATAAACTGACCTTCATATGTTTGCATCGGAATCCAGCTCCCTGGTGGTCTTTGGTGGTTTCATGTCATGAGTACAACACCTGATTCTTTCACTATACCCCCTCTTAGGATTAGGATTATCAAAGAGGGGGCTGAAAGTGTATAAGAGCCAGATGTGTTATATGATTACAGGAAGACATCTAGGCACTGCAGGGCAGCTTCCCATCTGAACCTACAACATGCAATAAATGTATAAATACCCAAGTCAGAGGAAATCCCAAAGTGTAAGATTCTGGAATGGAAGAGGCACACAGTAATACCCCAAAGTCATTGAATGAAATTATTACCTTCTGTGAGAAGAAAGGACAATTTTCTCAGAGTATATATATATTCTGAGAAATATGATATGATATGAAATATGATATAATATATGATGAGCTGTAATAGTGGAACAATAACTAATAATATTTCTCAGTATTAATTGATCTTAAGGAGTAAAACAAAACAATAAGACACAAACTTGTATGGGAACAAGAAGAAGGTTGAATATAGGAAAAATTGGAGATGTGGGCAAATATGATCAAAAGAAATTGTAGAAAACTTAAAACTCTTAAATAAGCAATTAAAACAAATTACCAAATCAATATACAACAAAGAAGAAAAAAATTAATATTTGTAAAAAACATTTATCTTGTACAGTACAGGTTAAGTAAACATGAACTAATAGTTTTTTTAATTCTCTTTTTCTCTAAATACATAGGTTTTGTAAACTTTAAATAATTATATACAAATATTTACTACTAATTCCATTGGTAAAATAATGTCAATATTTGCATTATTTATATTTCGAAAATACTTTATATATTTTATTTATTATAATTTGAATAATAGATAATTTACTTCAGTTCTCTGTCTCTGTAAATATTAGCATTTAAGTTGGTTAAATGCCATATACTTATTGTTATAAAACTAAATAATTACTAATATAAAAATCCAAAAATAATAACTTATTATTAGTGTAACTATTCTTGTTTCCTTTTAAACTTAGTTTGTTCTCAGCATTTATATTATTTCTTTGATAATATCATATGTAATTACTGAGTATATCTTATTCATTCCCCCCTCAGTTTTTCTGTCTCTCAGGATACTACCTCTCAAAATCATGACATTTTTTAGTTATTCTTATTACATATAAATGTATTTACATATATGTGTGAGAGAGGAAATGCAACTGATTTTAAATAGTGTTACTCATATTTACATGCATTTAAGACCAAAATCTCAGCAGTTTCTAATTTTTATATTGTTAGTGTATTATTTATAAGCATTCTAATGAATATGACAGGGGTCAATAGAACAAATAAAACTATTATATATTGAAAGGAGAATTTGTTATATTGTCATACATGATATTATCTGGATAGTTAACATTAACTCTGTTTTTATAAAAGAGGCCGAGAATCTCTCAATACAACAGGCTGCATAGCTCAGTTGCCCTATCCTAGTGACAAATGCACAGAGGTTTTCTGGAGACATGCTGGTCTTCAGGTTTGATTAGAAGGTCAAAGGAGTTGAGTTTCTATCAGCAAAGAACATGTTCAGCAATGATATCCATGGCATAAATAAACTTGTGAGCTTATTGCAAGGTAAGCAAACAAAAGAAGCACTGATTTCCCTCTGAAAACCTTACATTTAGGCCTCTTCCAGCCACTCCTGGGTATTTTGAAGGAAGGTGTCCTTCCTTCTTTACGTCAATTTTCACAGGCCCACCCACTGGGAAGACTCTCTGTGAAGATGTATCAAGGTGAAAACCAAAATTAACCAACACATATAATTTCCAAATTAGCAAAATAAAAAGACTATGAACTAGTATGATATAAACATTATGTGTGTTTATTTGTATATCCTATATAACATAAATACAAACATACAAACATGTGGTGTGATTCAGGTGTCAGCTGATAAGATCCAAGGATGCTTACCCAGGGTTCTGGGCCCCTAAAGGGGGCGTGGCCAACCCCATTGATAAGGGACTGCTGGAACCCTGGGAGGCCCATTTGCCTGGTACATGGCTGCTGGAGAGACTGGTTTGGAATCCATTGTCCATCGCTCAGGTACTCCAGTTCCTGTTCAGGTGCTACTATAAGCTGTTACCTGTATCGCGAGTGTTTATTTATATTTTAATAAATATTAATCTTATATTGGTGCCTTATAAGTAAAACTCCACCTACATCTGGCACCCACGTCCTCGGGCCTGTGCCCACGGGCATAGGGGCCCCATTTGAGTTTTGAACACTGTTGAAAAGCAGAAGACAGGCAGAGTATTCAGTTGGAAACCTGCACTCCAGTGCCTGGGCTTAAAGCATTTGCCCTGCGGTTCCCACCTGCTTTGCTGACACAGTGGCATCCTCCCTGGCACCAGAGCTCAACCCAGCAGCTAAGTTTGGAGTGTACATATCATGTTTGGAGCATGCTGTCTGGACCTATCCTCTGTGGCCCTTCCTCAGCCCAGCAACCAAGTTTAGAGCACGTGGGTCAAGTTTGGAGCTTCAATACCCCAGTCCTACTATTTTTTGGCTTGTTTCTCTATTTCGTGTTTCAAAATAAAAGAATGATGAAAGACGTGACATATGGAAATCAACAATTGCTGTCCACATTATGTGATATGGAAACTTCAAATGCTACAGTGGCAGATGAGGTTAAAGAGGTGAAAAAAGGAAATCAACAGTTGCTGTCCAGGATATATGATGTGGAAATTTAAAACATTAATATGGCAGATAAAATTGATACTCTGTAAACGGGTTACAACAAGCTTTCAGATAAGGCTTCCACTTTGGATATGGATAACACTGTACAAGAAAAATATAGGCTCTATGTAAATGATGAAAACAAGAAACTTGACTACATTAGTGACAAGAATAAGATAATCATTAATTATGTTAATGATGTGGATCGAAAAATTGCTGGTTTGGTTAGGTCGTTGGAAGGACTGCTTCATCAGGAAAATCAAGCTCTAGAAAAATCAATAGTATCTAAACTACAGGAATAGAAGTCATTAGTATCCAAAACCCATGAATGGGAACCAGTAATATCCAAAATCCAAGAATGGGAGGACCATATTGGAATACTGGAAAGGAGTAGTGACGCATCTTATGCTCAGAACAGTTCAGGTCAACCCCCAATGGGATAATATGGTACTGGAGATACTCTACCTAAGGTGGTAAATAAAGCAGGACTACCCGCTTCTGCACCACTATTATTCCCAGCTACTATTCAGATAAAGATAGCACCTAGGGGATCCTCAGAATATGTAGAGTATAGCTACGAGCCAGTACATATGAGAGACATCAAGGATTTTAAAGAGGCAATATCAATGCACAGTATACACTCTACTTATGTAAAGCAGCTTCTAAATTCACAGTCAGCAAAAAACCATATCCTACCAACTGATTGGATGCAGCTAACGGCTGCTGTCTTGGACCAAAGTCAGAATTTACAGTGGAGAGGCTGGTTTAGAGAGGAGGCCAAGACCTTAGAACAACAAGGAAAAATTAGAGGTTTCTTTGCTTCTCAGGCCCAAATCCTTGGTGAAGGCATGTTTGTTGATGTGAAGACTCAAACTACTTATGACGAGCATACTTTATTGCTACGCCGTACTGCTGCACTGAATGCTTGGGAAAAGATTTTGGACCCAGGTCAAAAAACCGAGCATTATACTAAGGTCAAACAAGGCTTAAAAGAGCCTTATACTGACTTTCAACAGAGGCTTACCATGGCTGTTCATAAAGCACTATCAGATCCAGAAGTTAGGAAGCAATTAATACTTTCTCTGGCCTTTGATCATGCTAATACGGAATGTAGAAGAATGCTTATGCCTTTAAAGATCAGAGCTGCACCTATAGAAGAATGGATTCAATATGCAATCAATGATGAATTTCTCCACAGCAATGAGGAGAATTGGGTAGGCGAAGCTGTTGCTAATGTTAGGGTGTGGAACCAAGGCATCACTTGTTTCACCTGTGGTAAACAAGGCCATATAAGATGGAATTGTACACAAGGTACTCTTGAAAATAATACCCGATCTAGGTTTAATTCGAACAGAAGGCCATTGCTTTCTGGATTATGCAGAAGGTGTGGCAAGGGACGACACTGGACCAATGAATGTAGATCTACCAGGGATAAAGAAGGCAACCCTCTACCATCGGGAAACGCCTTTCGGGGCTTCCCCCGGGAAGCCCCCAAAAATCAGACTCCAAATTCAAGGATGGTGAGGTCATAGTAGAAGACCAGGATTCTCAGGATGAATAGAGCATCCAACACCTGATCTAGAAGATCCTATGGTATCAGATAATAACATAAATTCAAAAGAAAATTCAGAAATTCCAGAAAGAGTCACAAAATGAATATTTTGGCAGACTTCAATAAATGAACAAAGACCAAAATTGGGAATACGGATAGATAATATTTATATCCAGGGTTTAGTTGACACAGGGGCTGATGTTTCAATCATAACCCCACAATCATGGCATCCAAGATAGCCTTTATGGGCAATGGATATCCAATTTCTAGGTATTGGAACAATATCTCATGTAAAACAGAGTGTGAGATGGCTCGGATGCATAGGACCAGAAGGTCATAAAGGATGGTTGAAACCATATATGGCTGACATAATGGTGAACCTGTGGGGTTATGACCTTTTACTGCAATGGAATACCCAGATTAAAATCTCTCCCCGTTCTGATATCAACCAGAGACTGAATTATGCTCCCAAAAGTGATGCTTTAAGGTGCTATAAAGAAAATTCACCAGCCGTTCAGGTTGTACAAAAGAATTTCCCAATAACCACAGAACCTAAAAGGACACAGCACTGCCTTTGAAATGGTTAACAGAAAAGCCTATTTGGGTTCAACAATGGCTTTTGATGAGAGAAAAACTTCACGCTTTGGAAAATTGATAAAGGAGCAGTTACAGGCTAAGCATATTAAAGAATCAACCAGTCCATGGAATTCTCCTGTTTTGTTGTCAAGAAAAAATCTGGAAAATGGAGGATGGTGATGGATCTAAGAGCAATTAACAAAGTGATTCAGCCTATGGCCTTTTACAATCTGATATTCCTCTACCTTCTCTGTTACCTAAGGGATAGACTATTATGGTTATTGATTTGAAGGATTCTTTTTTTTTTACCATACCTTTAAAGGAACAGGACAAAGAGAAATTTGCTTTCACAGTGCCTACTCTTAATAATTCAAGAGAAGTTAAGAGGTACCAATGGAGGGTCCTTCCCCAAGGAATGTTAATAGTCCCACCTTATGCCAATATTTGGTACAACAACCATTAAAAACACTGCCCAAGCATTTCCCACAATCTATCATTTACCATTATATGGGTGATATTTTTTTGGCAGACCCAAACCCAAAAACATTAGAACCATTTTTTGAAGAACTAAAGAAAATATTGCCAGATTGGGGACTACAAATTGCTCCAGAGAAAGTACCAAGGGGAGTTTCTATAAATTATTTAGGATATAAAATAGGTTTACAAAAAATTAGGCCGCAAAAGGTAAAATTAAATTGAAGATTTTCAAAAGTTACTAGGAGATATTGCTCATATATGGCACATAATTGGTATAAAAAACTAAAAACTATGAGCTAGTTAATTTGTTCAAGGCTTTGGTTGGTGAAAAGGATTTAAATAGTCCAAGACAACTATCTGATGAGGCTGAGAAAGAATTAGAGTTGGTTGGAAAGAAACTTCAAGAATCACATGTAGATTGTGTGGATCCAGACCTGGATTGCATACTTGTTATTTTACCCTCTAGACAATCTCCAACAGGAATCTTAATGCAAATAGAAAGCTTTATATTGGAACATATACCCACACATAATTTTTCATAAAATAGGTAGCAAATCTCTAAATGAAAATGTTTGTGTATCTATACACAGGCATGTTACTCACAAAATTGGACACTCATTACAATTCTTATTTCCATCACTCTTCATATTATCTTAGCTGTATATATAACTACTTTATTCTACTACCCATTATGTATTAAGTAAACCCTTAGAAATCATCCCAGATTCTTAACCTGGAAGAATGACAAATAGTTTTATTACTTAAAGTCTGGGTTGGACTTTGGAAGTTCCCCATTGACTGTAATCATAGGACCAGGTAGCACCAAGTGATCCCCTAAAAGATCATCTGAACACCCATAATAATTGTTCTTGTCTCTTTGTAAAACATTATCCCAGTTTTATACTGGTAATTTTTTTAACTCTATAGCCTCTGTCTCAATAGATTCAGGAGTCTGAACTAGTTTTGAGATTGTCTTATTTTTTATACCAGTACAATGCAGTTTTCATTCTTTATTCTATAAGAAATACTGAGAAACTGTCCCCAAACTTCTAGGTCAGCAGGAACAGAAAAAAAAAAAAAAACTTTTTTTTTCTACTGTAAAACTAGGATGATTGTGAATTGTACCATCCCCAAATCTATCCCTTGATTCCTTTAGCCATAAACCCTGACTGTAAGAGAAGCAATATATAAACATATAATAGATACTATTTTATAGCACATACAGCTTTATGGAGGATTCCATCTTAGATCTCTAGGTAATTTTCACATATTTGCCACTGTAACTGTGTTTTAAATGACCATTTGAAGTTCCTATAAGCAGAAACTTTAGGAAGACGGGTCCATGATAAGCCCACTAATTTTCATTAAAACTTCCACACATTGTCCAGTCGAACCATGCTGTGAGAAATAGTGTGAAGTTAAAGTACTCTCTACATCATATAAGATAGTTTTGGTATCATTATATAGAAATACAAGTTCATACTTGAAATAAATATCTCTTCCAGTAAAGACAAATTGGTATGGAAGTGGTCTAGGATATTCACTTCTCCACCTTAAAGATGGCTGCTATTACAAGGAATGGTGTAGCATTGGGGTCTTAGTCTTCACTTCTGACAAGACCACTTACTAAGTTCATGTTGTTGAGCTTATGTGTAACTTCCATTCATCATGCCATGCTTCTGTATGGACCTATTGGGAAGATGGTAATGGTATAAATGATTATGGAGAAAGGAGGGTAACTATCCATGAGTAGTCGTCATACTGAGCTGATTACTGAGATCATCTGCTTAGGTCACATTTAAATGAATATTAGAATGGGACAGAAATATCTACACACTCTTTGACTATTTCAAGAGATGGTCATAAAAATACTCCCAAGTGTCTTTCTTACTAGCCTATAATAATGTATCTTTCAAATATAAAACTATCTACTAAAACCACTATATAGAAACCAATAAGTATATAATTGCATACCTGTTTTTTTCCCTTCCCTCAAAAAAATGCATAAACATGTGTGCACCTGAAATTTCTGCACCTGTCGAAACTTTACTCACAGTACATCTGATAGGTATATACCAATGTATTCCTTAAAAATATCTGTTCTTTGAAATTCATTCATGCTAACAGGCTTGATAGATGTTTGTAAGATTTGTGTAACACTTTCAGTGGCATTTGCAATTAGACTTTCTTCTTGCAAGTCAATTAATATTTTTGTACAAAATGGAACTTTTGGTGGAGGAGAGGATGTACTGGCATTTGCACTCAAGAAGCAGGGAGTCTTGAGTGTTGGGGTTCACATTGATTTCTCTTTTTTATGTAATTTGAAGCCAATCCCCAAAATAGTGTTATGGCCATCATTATCGTCTTCGCACCTCAGTTAACTTAAGGCATAGAATTACTTACAGATTATTCAGAGCTTGATTATCTATAAATCTAGCGAATCTTATAACCAAGCTTAATCATCACCAAAGGAAAAAAAAATTAGCAATTTAACTATACTCATATCCAAATTACTTAATTTGAAATCTCTATTTTCTCATTTCATTTTTCAATATTTTAGATTTTGATCCTTTTTTCTACTGTTCAGTTTTTTTTCATTTATTTTAGGCATTTTGTTCTAATACTTGGGCATATTGGGTACATTATTTAATATGTTAGGTTAAACATGCAGAAATAGCCTGTGTTTTTTTTTTTAATGAATGCTTTTTTTTTAGAGTGAGGCATGAGTTTGATTCATATTTAAGTTAGCATAGAGAAATATTTTAATATCAAGTCACAATTTTAGGGTTTATTATTTCTTGAATCCCAATAAATTGTTAAGTACATATATTGGTGTCCTTAGTGAAAATTTTTTACAGATCACCTTCCAATATCTTAAATTTCAAGCTGAATTTATTCACTCACACCTGAGCAGCCTGTGAGATCAGTTCACCTCAAATCTATGACTCATGGTTTTATAAAACAAGCCAAGTATACTGGTCTTTGTTTTCATTCTTTCTTGACCATGAAATGCTTACTGATGTTATAATTTATGTTCTGGTAACTTATACAAACATCCCATTCTTTTCAATATGAAAGTTAAGGATCGAACACATCTGAAATTCAAAAATATGAATCATAACAATGAACCATTTGGTTTCCTGATGAAAATATGAGTTTTTCAGATTTTTTCTAATCTGTTTGCTGATACTAATTTTAAATCCTAAATCTATTAGGCTCTTCCTTTTAAATATCTCTTTTAATTTCTATGATATGAGCTTAAGTATATTTTTATATTTTAAATCTTCAAAGGTAAGCGATCATATATTCTTTTGAGTATATTTATCACCAAATATATTTTAATATAGAAACATATTAATAAGTGAGATGGTTGATTGATTTACTGAAAATTTTCTCCTGAAGCTCAGGCTCATTAAACATCACAAGTATCCAAGGTTAGATTAGAATGTCTGACTGTCTTTTCTTTTTCTTTCAGGAATTATAGGCACTATTGAGTATAGCACCATGTCTGACTTTAAATAGACATTCTTGAGAGCTTTATAATTCAGCAAATAGTAACTAATAAGCAAGTATCAACACTGAGAAAGTAGAATGAAAATTAGGTGTTTGAGGAACTAAAATATTGTTATTTTACATCTTATTGGTTAAGTCCCCAGTGACACTTTCTATAAAAACTGTTTAGGTCAATGCATACAGTGATTGTTTTACCTAGGAGGTATGAACCTTTGGCTGCTTTTTATACTAGCAGAGTTTAAGTACAATTTTAATCCCTTTATCGAATTCTTCTGTCAAGCTTTTAAAATCACTTTTATGATTTTGAGGAGTATTCTGAAATGTTATGTTCAGACAAGAGACAAAAAGAATAAAATATGTTGAGGCATGGGAGGAAAGGAAATTATATTTTGATATTTATCTACAAAGCAGTGCAAAACAAAAAAAGGAAATGAAAAAGTAACATACTAAGATTATATCTTGACAGCTAATCAGTCTTCCAAAGCAGCATAGAATTATGCATGTATTCTTTATTAACATGATAATTGATTTCTCAGTTTTGAGAAATTGGCACGTCATTGTTACAAACAAAAGTTGAAAAATACAACTTCAGTAAATTATACAATAACTCAGTATTGTAAGTTTCATGTCACTGTAGGACATGAATGTTTGTGAAACAAAAAAGAAAAGGGAACAGGAAGAAATAAGTAGATAACAAAATAAATACAAAACCAAATTAGAAATAAATAAACTCCTTAGGAAGCTGTATATATGATACTAATATAATCAATACTTCATAAAATGGTTACTGTTTATGTGCTGCTGAGATAGCTTACTATATACAGGAGCTTAATTATAAAACATAGTGACTAGAATTTGAAGACTGGGGCCACATAGTAGAGGGGAGAATTGACTTTAGCAAGCTGGTGTTTGTCCTCTACATGTGTGTTATGTGGCAAATGTGTTTTTCCCCCACATAAATAAATGAATAAATAAATAAATAAACACATAAATAAGTGCAACCAAATTATTTGTGCTTATGGAACACTTTTAGGTTTTACTGTGTGCATGTTTGTGTGTATGTGTATTGTGTAATTTGAAAAGATCTATTTGTCTAAAATATTTTCTTCTGGTGTCAACAAAACAAATTTCTTGGTTTTTAGTATGCAAAATATATATACATATTAAAATAACTTTGAGTTAATTTGGCATTAATATTAACATATTTTAAAAGAATATCTTCAAAGAAATGAAAGTAGCAAGTCACATGTAACCGTTGTATAAATAAGATTATGTGGTAGGATTAAGGTGTCAGCTGATAAGGTCAGAAGACGCTTAACCAGGAGCCTGGGACCCTGGAGGGGGTGTGGCCAACCTCGAGGGGGTTAGGCCAACTCCATTGATAAGTGGCTGCTGGGACATGAGGACGCTCTCTTCCTGGTTCCTGGCTTCTTGCTGCTGGAGAGACAGGATCGGAATTCATCGTCCTTCTATCGGGCGTCCATCACTCGTCCATTACTTGGATATGCCAGTCCTTGTTCAGGTGCCACTATAAGCTGTTGCTAATATCGTAAGTGTTGATTTATATTCTAATAAATATTAATTTTGTACTGGTGACTTGTAAGTAAAATTCTGCCTACATCTGGCGCCCAACGTCTTCGGCCCTGTGCCCTCAGGTATAGGGGGTCCCTTTGTGTTTTGAAAACTGTAAGAGGTCAGGGGACATACAGACTGTTCACTTGGGCTTAAAGCTCTCTCTCTCTAGCCAGGCTCGGTTTCCAGCCCACTGGTTCAGTGCACAAACGTGGGTTTTCAGCTCAGTTTGCAAATGCAAGTTTTTGGCTCAGTGCGCGGGGGCACAGGTTTTCAGCTCAGTGCGCAAATGCGAGTTTTTGGCTCAGTGTGGAGGCACGGTTTTCAACTCGCCAGGCTGCCACAACACCTGGCTCCACTTTCAGCCCACTGCAGTGCTCGGTATTCAGCTCACAGACCCAGCACACACAGCACACACACGCCTGGCCTGCCAGTGGAGTGCTCAGGAGTGGTCCATCGTCCACTTGGCCTGACACTGCCTGCCTGTATGGCAGCTCTGCCCATCTAGAGAAATCCTCTGAGATAATTTAACCCATCTACTTCAAAGATGTGTTGACTTCAGAGTGGAAGCTGGGATATGTGCTTCGATGGGGTAGGGGTTTCACTTTTGTTTCAACAGGGACATAAAAGATATGGGTACCAACAAAACTAATAAAAATTGGCTTTGAAAAGGAATCCCTTCCTGAGGAGAAGAAGTGATTGCTCATCCCTGATATGACAAATGGATACATGGTAAGGAAACACATTTAATAAACCTGGGGTCTCAATTTTGTCTTTAGAGGAAAAACATATGCACTACTGGGTAATCTCTCAATTATTACTGCTTTGTATCTTGCATCTACACTTCAAAAAAAAAAGTGGTCCTGATTTGAATATTAATATGGCTGGAATTGAATTGGGAGCAAGTGGCTTTTTCCTGTGACGGGATTAAGGTCTCAACCAGTAAGGTCAGAAGATGCTTCCGGGACCCTGGAGGGGGTGTGGCCAACCTGGAGCGGGTGTGGCCAACCCCATTGATAAGTGGCTGCTGGGACATGAGGACGCTCTCTTCCTGGTTCCTGGCTGCTGGCTGCTGGGGAGACAGAATGGAAATCCATCATCCTTCCATCGTGTGGTTAAGGTGCCACTATAAGCTGTTACTAATATTGTGGATGTTAATTTATATTCTAATAAATATTAATTTTGGACTGGCGCCTTGAAAGTAAAATTCCGTCTACATTTGGCGCCCAATGTCCTCGGCCCTGTGCCCTAAACTGTAAGAGATAAGGGGATATACAGACTGTTCACTTGGGCTTAAAGCTCCCTCTTGCTAGCCAGGCATGGTTTCCAGCCAGCTAGTCCAGTGTGCAAGTGAGGGTTTTTGGCTCAGTGCCGGGGCATGGGTTTTTAGCTCAGTGCTCAAGTGCGGGTTTTTGGCTCAGTGCGAAAGTGCAAGATTTCAGCTCAGTGTGCAAGGAAGAGATTTCAGCTCAGTATACAAACACGAGATTTCAGCTCAGTGAGCACACACGAGTTTTTGGCTGAGGGCACAAACAAGAGTTTTCAGCTCAATGCGCAGGCACGGTTTTCAACTTGCCGGCCTGCAACAGCATCTGGCTTGGTTTTCAGCCCACTGCAGCGCTCAGTTTTCAGCCCGCTGCAGCGCTCTCTTTTCAGCCTGCTGCAGCGCTCGGTTTTCAGCCCACAGCTTCCTGCTGGTGAGAGTCTCTGCATCTACCATACAGTGGGCAGGGAATTGAACGTTACTGTGACACCTGTGGACTAAACAGTGTAATTACATCAGAATTGACCCAATGGCTGACTATTATTCTTTTGAAGAGTTCAGGTCATATTTTGCCATGGTGGTTGATAAATTTTTAAATGAATATCTTGAAGGATTCAATACCACAGTCCTACTATTTTTTGGCTTATTTCTCTATTTTATATTTCAAAATAAGAGGATGATGACAGAATTATCAAATGGAAACCAACAATTATTGTCCAGATTATATATTATGGAACTATTGAACTCTACAGTGGCAGATGAGGTTAAACAGGTGCAAAATGTAAATCAACAGTTTCTGTCAAAGGTATATGATGTGGAACTGTCAAACACTAAAATGGCAAAAAGGATAGATACAACAAGCTTTCAGATAAGGCTTCCTCTGTAGATAAGGATAACACTGTACAAGAGAAATATAGGCTCTATGTAAATGATGAAAACAAGAAACTTGTTGACTACATTAATGACGAGAAGAAGAAAATTATTAATTATGTTAATGATGTGGATCAAAAAATTGCTGGCTCGCTGAGGTCTTTGGAAGGACTGCTTCATCAGGACACTCAAGCTCTACAAAAATCAATAGTATCTAAACTTCAAGAGTGGAAACTGGTAATAACCAAAATCCAAGAATGGGAACCTGTAATATCCAAAATACAAGAATGGGAGGACCGCATTGCAATACTTGAAAAGGGTAGTGATACATCAAGGATTTTAAAAAGGCAATATCAATGCATGGTATACATTCTACTTATGTGAAGTAGCTTCTAAATTCATGGTCAGAAAAAAAGAAAAACAGGATTCTACCAACTGATTGGATGCAGCTAACGGCTGCTGTCTTGGACCAAAGTCAGAATTTACAGTGGAGAGGCTGGTTTAGAGAGGAGGCCAAGACCTTAGAACAACAAGGAAAAATTAGAGGTTTCTTTGCTTCTCAGGACCAAATCCTTGGTGAAGTCATGTTTGCTGATGTGAAGACTGAAACTACTTATGGCGAGCATACTTTATTGCTATGCCGTACTGCTGCACTGAATGCTTGGGAAAAGATTTTGGACCCAGGTCAAAAAACTGAGCATTATACTAAGGTCAAACAAGGCTTAAAAGAGCCTTATACCAATTTTCTACAGAGGCTTACCATGGCTGTTCATAGAGCAATATCAGATCCAGAAGTTAGGAAGCAATTAATACTTTTTCTGGCCTTTGATCATACTAATACAGAATGTAGAAGAATGCTTGTGCCTTTAAAGATCAGAGCTGGACCTATAGAAGAATGGATTCAATATGCAATCAATGCTGAATCTCTCCATTGCAATGAGGAGAATTGGGTAGGTGAAGGTGTTGCTAATGTTAGGGTGTGGAACCAAGGCATCACTTGTTTCAACTGTGGTAAACAAGGCCATATAAGAAGGAATTGTACACAAGGTACTCTTGGAAAGAATGCCCAACCTAGGTTTAATTTGAACAGAAGGCTATTGTCTTCTGGATTATGCAGAAGGTGTGGCAAGGGACAGCATTGAACCAATGAATGTAGATCTACCAGGGATAAAGAAGGCAACCCTCTACCATCGGGAAACACCTTTTGGGGCTTTCCCCAGGAAGCCCCCAAAAATCAGACTCCAAATTCAAGGATGGTGAGATCATATCCAGTCATAGTAGAAGACCAGCATTCTCAGGATGAATAGAGCATCCAACACCTGATCTAGAAGATCATATGGTATCAGATAATAACATAAATTCAAAAGAAAATTCAGAAATTCCAAAAAGAATCACAAAATGAATATTTTGGCAGACTTCAATAAATGAACAAAGACCAAAATTGGGAATACGGATAGAAAATATTTATATCCAGGGTTTAGTTGACACGGGGCTGATGTTTCGATCATATCCCCATTATCATGGCAACCCAGATGGCCTTTACGGGCAGTAGATATCCAGTTTCTGGGTATTGGAACAATATCTCAGGTGAAACAGAATGTGAGATGGCTTGAATACATAGGGCCAGAAGGTCAGAAAGGACAGTTGAATCCATATATGGCTGACATAGCAGTGAATCTGTGGGGGCGCGACCTTATAATGCAATGGAATACCCAGATTAAAATTCCCTCCTGGTTCTGATATCAACCGGAGACTCAATTATGTTTCCAAAAATGATGCTTTACGGTACTATGGAGAAAATTCAACAGCTATTCAGGTTGTACAAAAGAATTTCCCAATATCCACAGAACCTATAAGAACACTCACAGAATTGCCTTTGAAATGGTTAACAGAAAAGCCTATTTGGGTTCAACAATGGCCTTTGACAAGAGAAAAACTTCAGGCTTTGGAACAGTTGGTGCAGGAGCAGTTACAGGCTCAGCATATCGAAGAATCAACCAGTCCATGGAATTCTCCTGTTTTTGTTGTCAAGAAAAAATCTGGAAAATGGAGGATAGTTACAGATTTAAGAGCAATTAATAAGGTGATTTAACCTATAGGCTCCTTACAATCTGGTATTCCCTTGCCTTCTTTGCTACCTAATGGATGGCCTATTGCAGTTATTGATTTGAAGGATTTTTTTTTTACCATACCTTTACAGGAACAGGACAAAGAGAAATTTGCTTTCACAGTGCCTACTCTTAATAATTCAGGGCCAGCTAAGAGGTACCAATGGAGAGTCCTTCCCCAAGGAATGTTGAATAGTCCCACCTTATGCCAATATTTTGTACAACAACCACTAGAAATACTGCGCAAGCACTTCCCTCAATCTATCATTTACCATTATATGGGTGATATTTTGTTGGCAGACCCAAACCCAAAGTTTTAGAAACATTGTTTGAAGTACTAAAGAAAATCTTACCTGATTGGGGGGACTACAAATTGCTCCAGAAATAGTACAGAGTGGATATTCTATCAATTGTTTAGGATATAAAATAGGTTTACCAAAAATTATGCCACAAAAACTAAAATTAAATAGAAATAAATTGAAGACTCTTAACAATTTTCAGAAGTTACTAGGAGATATTGCTCCTATACAGCCCATGATTGGTATAAAAAACGATGAGCTAGTTAATTTGTTCAAGACTATGAATGGTGACAAGGATTTATATAGTCCAAGAGAATTATCTGATGAGGCTGAGAAAGAATTAGAGTCGGTGGAAAAGAAACTTCAAGAAGCACATGAGAATCATGTGGATCCAGACCTGAATTGCGTACTTGTTATTTTACCCTCTAGACAATCTCCAATAGGAATCTTAATGCAAAGAGAAAGCATTATATTAGAATGGATATTTCTGCCTCATAGGCCAAGCAAGAAGATCAAGACATATATCGAAAAAATTGCTGATCTGATTTTTAAAGGTAAATTAAGACTTCGCCAATTGACTGGAAAGGACCCTGCAGAAATTGTCATGCCTTTGACTAATGAAGAAATTGAACGATTATGGGCAGACAGTGAACCTTGGCAAAAGGCTTGTAGTGACTTTTTATTGGAGATTAATAATAAGTATCCTCAAAACAAGAGAATTCAATTCATAAAGGAAACTAATTGGATCTTTCCTCATGTGGTACAGGATAAACCCATTTCTGGAGCCCTCTCCTTTTATACTGAGGCGAACAATGTAGGAAAGGCTGGCTACAAGTCTGAAGACTTAATTAAGGTGGCTCAGAGCCCTTATAACTCTGTCCAGAAGTCAGAACTATATGCAATTATTATGGTGTTGTTGGATTTCACAGAGCCTCTCAATGGAATTACTGATGCTCAATATTCAGAAAGAGTTTTTTTACATATTGAAACTACTGACTTCATTCCTGATGTTACAGCCTTGACCTTACTATTTATACAACTACAAGATATCATCAGAAATAGGTTACATCTTATGTACATTATACATATCAGGGCGTACACGCGTCTCCCAGGCCCTCTAGCACAGCAGGGTAATGATGAAATAGATTGGTTGCTGACAGGAAATGTGCTAGAGGCCACAGAAATTCATGAGAAACATCATGTTAACAGCAATGGATTAAAGAGTTTCTCCATCACTTGGAATGAAGCAAATGAAATAGTAAGGAATTGTAACACTTGCTCTTTCTATAACCAACCGTCTTTACCTGCTAGAAGTAATCCTAAAGGTACACAGAGAAATGAGATCTGGCAAATGGATGTGTTTCACTTCCCAGAATTCGGAAAGATGAAATATGTACATCCTACTATTGATACTTACTCTGGAATGCAATGGGTGACAGCTCTGAGTTCTGAAAATGCTGATGCTGTACTAACTCACCTTTTGGAAGCAATGGCCATAATGGGAATTCCCACTCAGATTAAGACTAACAATGCTCCAGCTTATGTTTCCCGAAAAATGAAGATAATTTTTGGATACTATAATATAAAGCATATTACGGGGATACCACACAATCCCACAGGACAGGCAGTTGTGGAGAGATCTCACCGCACATTGAAAGAGATGATTTATAAACAAAAGAAAGAAATGAAAAAACCCAGAGAGAGGTTGCACAGTGCCTTATTGACTTTAAATTTTCTTAACGCTGTTGAAAAGGGAACATCAGCTGCTGAGAGACATTGGGTGATAGGGAAATCCTCTGAGTTAAATCAACCCATCTACTTCAAAGATGTGTTGACTTCTGAGTGGAAGCCGGGTTAAGTGCTTTGATGGGGTAGGGGTTTTGCCTTTGTTTCTACAGGAAAAGAAAAGATATGGGTACCGACAAAACTAATAAAAGTCCGCTTTGACAAGGAGTTCCTTCCTGAGGAGGAGAAGTAATTGCTCACCCCTGATATGACAAATGGATACATGGTAAGGAAAACACATTTAACAAACCTGGGGCAGGGTCTCAATTTTGTCTTTACAGGAAAACGGATACAACTATTTTTAAGACTAATTACTCTCCTGCAATAGAAGACAGACTGATGATTAAGGAATGTACATGATGGACTATGAGACCAACTAATATACATATGTACTACTGGGTAATCTCTCAATATTTACTGCTGTGCATCTTGCATCTATCTATACACAAAAAAATGGTCCTGATTTGACTATTAATATGGCTGGATTTGGATTGAGAGCAAGTGGCTTTCTCCCTCTCTAAACCCAAGCACATTGGTAAAGAAAATGTGAAGTATTCTATCTCTTATCAGAAAAACCACCTGTTGTGAGACAGAAGACAGAATATTTAGGGAGCAATATTATTGTAACTTCATCTTAAACCTTGTTTCTCTCTGTTTCTGTACCTTTCAAACATCCTGTCTGCATACAATCTCCGGAAGTCATAGAAGATATGAATATCTTCTTTGAGTATCAACAATGCTGAGTTTTCCAGTGTAAATAACATTTCCTCCTATCAGCTATCTACAAAGAATCTGGAACCAAGATGGGGCCCCCACCACAACAACTCCTACTAGTGAAACAAGGATAAAAGGGAGAGTATGAGAGAGAGTGTAAGAGACAGGTTGACAGACAGACAGAGGCAAAAATAGAAAAATCAATGATTGTTTTCAGAAAATAGACTATTCAAAAACGGCTGCAAGATAGCTCCCTATGATTATCCTCCAGATCATGCTTCTAATTAGTATTCCAGATGGAGTTAACCACTATTCTGAGAATGGTTATAGATGTATATAGTCAGTCCATTAAGATCTAACCATTGTTTTAGCTTTCACAGGACCCCAAGGAGATGCCATCGCCTTTTAGTCAGCAGGAAGCAACCTTATGAAATACTACGCTGCCTTTCCCAATAAGTTTTGCGTTCTGAGGGTTGTGTGTAATTCTTATTCTGTTAGAATAGTTTTAAGTGAAAATTTGGTGGAGGACAGAATTATAATATAGCATCAAAGATCGCTTTTGAAGAAGAGAAGGGGGATAGATACAATAGATAAAGGTAGACTGTTCTGCCTACCTATACACCATTCTAGCTGAATGTATGGGCTAAGTTAAAGACAATTTGCATTGGCATAGGTATTTGTATATTGATACAAATGTGAAATCATTTTATATATTTAATTGTGATAATTTGTACATTGGTACAAAGTTCAATCTGAAATTGTTTTATATAACCAAAGCAACTTGTACTTCGATATAAATCTGAATCTGTAACTATTATGTAAAATTGAATCTGTAATTGCTATATTTTATATATGCTTCTATCTCTGTTTAAAATATTTGCCCATCATTGTCATGTACACTATGCAATTATTACCTTCATTTAACTATACTATATGTAATGTATGATTGCACTAGTTATGATATATGTACAAGATGTTTTATATACCTCTGTTTAGATGATATATATGTATATACATGTTTAAAATGCTGTGTGATGTGGGAATGCATTTGTGTATGCTGTGAATCTCAATCTTTAAATAAAGGAGCTGTTTTGGGTCAGGGCGGGCACCATGGAAGAAGTGGGAGGAGAGTTCAGAGTTTAGGTAGGAGAAGCAGGGCGGAGTCAGGGACAGATCGAGCCAGCCGCCCAAGGAGCAACATGTAAGGAACACGGGTGAGCTACGGGCCACGTGGCCAACAGATTAATAGAAATGGGTTGATTTAAGATGTAAGAGCTAGCTAGCAATGTGCCTGAGCCATAGGCCAAACAGCATGAAGTTAATAGAAGCGTCTGAGTCATTTCTGGGGGCCTGGGCGGCGGTGCGCGGATAAGCGGTCCCGGGCGGCAGGTCTGTGGGTCCCGGATCTCTGGCGCACGGGACCCGAAACCCACTACAACAGCTGTGGCCAATTTACATGGTATATATACCTCTTGCTAATGTTTGATAGTCATACTAAAATTCATTGTTCAGAGATTATACACCCCTTATATAGGTATTCTAATTTTTACTACAGGGTTTATTCCTTAAGACGATAAAAACTACTGTCAACATTACTTAAGGTACCATATCCCAGTCATCTCAGATACAGGTTAGAGTATCATAGATAGACAGGAATCTTCAACCATTTCAAAGACCAAGAGAATATGGCATTTAACATTTGAAATTTGGCCATGAGAGACACGATGACTCCTGGTGTCACTGCTCCTTTCCCGGGATGGTGTTGAGCATTGAGGATACTCCACTGGAGTTTGTCCTTTTGGCTGAGATGACCAGTTGGGTAAGGAACTGTCCTTACCTTGATTTCTGACAGTACACACATGATGTCCAAGCTGGATGAACAAGTTGATGGATGGAGACTGACGAAACCTGCCTGGACAGGATAAGACAGTCCCTCCAAAATTGCCCTGCTTGTGAGAAGATCTGTCAGATACCATAGGCCTGTATCCAATATGACAGATGCTCCAAGGTGCACAAAACCAGAGGTGATTGTCCAGGTTGCTGTGTTGCTGTCCTCTCCCAAATTTTGGAAGCCAGTACTTCCATATGCTTCTGACTTTCAAATGATATATCTTCCTTCTCAGGTCTTGAAGGGGTTGAATAATAGGTATTTATGGTTACTAACTCATAATATTTCCTATTGTACATAGTCTTAGTTTAGAACCTTCTTAATTAGACAAAAGGGGGAGATGTGGCAGGATTAAGGTGTTAGGTGATAAAGACAGAAGATGCTTCTCCAGGAGCCTGGGACCCTGGAAGGGGGTGGCCAACCTGGAGGGGGTGTGGCCAACCCCATTGATAAGTGGCTGCTGGGACAGGAGGACCCTCTCTTCCTGGTTCCTGGCTGCTGGTTGTTGGAGAGACAGAATCGAAATCCATGGTGCTACATCACTCAGTTACTCAAGTCCTTGTTCAGGTGCTATTATAAGCTGTTACTAATATCATAAGTGTTGATTTATATTCTAATAAACATTTATTTTGACCTGGTGCCTTGTAAGTAAAACTCTGTCTACAAGATTATATTGCAGGTATTTAAGTGAACTCAAGGATTTGAGGTAACTGTGAAATCTGAATTCTCTGGCTCAATCACTGTTCATTTTACTATATCAGTTGCTTGTTACTTTTTATTTTCTACTGCTACTCGGTCATGATTTTATGAATTATGTCTAGTCCACCTCATATCTGCTAAATTGAAGCCTAAACTGAAGAAGCAGCCAAAAAGGTAGATGTTACTATGGTGAGGGCAGAGATTAAAGGCAGAAAAGAAAGCATCACAGTGTCCCTGGATTTCTGTCTTATCTTTGCTATGTTAGGAATTTAACTAGTGGAATTGTCAATGGCCACATATATTTTTGATGGAAGATTAGATCACCTAAGTAGCTATCATTAGAAGATGTTTTATCATTAGAAGAAACTTGGATCATAAATGTTAAACCTTGTTTATTTATTAGATCACAATAAAAATAAATTGTGAAATAGTGCCTTCTCCCCCCAATAGAAAACCTGAAAATAGACCGATCCAAACTTCTGTTATTTCACTGAAACACCAAAATAAAAATAAATAAATAAATAAATAAATAAACAAACAAACCAAAACAAAAAATAAGCAAAACTATCAGAATGTGTTTTGTTAAAATCTTGTAAAAGGAAAAAGTTATTGAAGCAAATAAAGCCAATAAAATATCTTATTAAAGACCCTAAGTAATGGTTGGATTGTCATTACTTCACCATTTGTCCAACATGGTGGCAGACATTAGGTTGTCAGCACATGCTGCCATTGTGGGACTCTTTACCCTGATTGTTAATGGAGAAGGACAATCCTTG